>OX451392.1:11843842-12262360 GCA_949629135.1 Eremobia ochroleuca
AATGCAGAATATGTATAAGTTGTAAATGGTTGACAGAACGTGCGCTGGAAGGCGGCGGCGGCGACGGCGAGCGCGCCGTGGCGCTGTACATGGCGTGCAGACACCTGCCGGCCGCCGTGCTGGCCGCGCCGGGCGAGCGCGCCGGCATGCTGGCGCAGGCCGCCGCCACGCTGCAGAAGATAGGCCACAGGAGCCGCCTGCCCCACTGCTACCACCTCATGAAGTCCATAGGAACCATGCCTTCTGCACCCTAAAAGTGGTGTTCTTCCGCCTAAATATCAAAAATGTATATAAAGTAATGATTGTTTATTATTGTCCCATGTTATTTGAATAAAATTTATTCGCATCGTAATACTATTGTAATATACGAAATTTTTGTATAAAATTGTCTCGTTTTATTTTGTACCCACCACCTAAAATACTGAACATTCAACAGTCCCATCCCGTGTAGACTTGATAAGCACGAGAAATGAACCTTTCATATCGACGCTGCTCGCGGCGAACGACTGACTAACATAAGTGCGACTTAATACTAACTATACTCAGTTAACCAGGGTAAGCAAGAAATAGTACCAATTCAATATTTCTTGACAGAAATAGAAAAAATTAAACATGGCAGGTTCTTTGTGTTATTAGCAGGTGTTTTTCGAAGATTTTGAGGGAGTATTTCCGACTTTTCGCCACTGTTCGTCTTACATTATGAGATTATTAACTACGCAGAACGCAATGAAGAAATACATTTTTAACATGTATACCCAGATGATGAAAATATCAATGGTGCGGCGCGAGACTGCAGAATAGGTACTTCACTGTTGTCGGATACATGTCGCGAGCGGTGTTAGCAGCCCAGCCCTATCCCCAATCAGCCCTATACCTAATATTGTCATGGCGATCGCATCTGTCATGTCAATGTCAACAGACAAGTAAAAGCTTCACGATTTGCAATAAAATTCGATGTTGTTTGTTTGATTTGGAAATAAAAATAGAAGTTGCATCGATACATTCATTTTTCCCTTGAATTACAGATATGGTAAATATCTTGTAATCACAGCTTTTTATGTAACGCTCCCCAGGATATATTATTTTCCCAATTATCATAATGGTAAGTGAATATTTGCACATATTGATTTATTTGATACTTGTCGCTCATTGTTTATTATGATTAATGGTTGATTTTTCCAGTGCCAGATAATCCGAGGAATAATTTTGAATATTTGGCAGTTCTTCCATACAAAATCTGCCAGACGTCAATTTTGTTCCGCGAATAAATAATATCTCGATTGAAAAATCAGCCCTAATTTGTACACATCTTACTAACGCATACTATTTGCCTATTTACAAGGAGTCAAAAAAGTTAGCAGAATGCAAGAGGGGATACCTACCAGGATAACACTATGTTTCTCAGTATTTGGTGAATTAAACAATGTTGTTAATAAAAAATTTCAGGCAACTGCAGTAGCTAACGTTCAAAAGAAATCTGTGAGCTCCAACAACACAGGAGGAGTCCGCAAGAAGTCAGGACCCAAGTTTGAGTTGACAGACGAGCAGAGGAGAGACATAAAAGAAGCATTTGATCTCTTTGACACAGAAAATACAGGAAAAATAGATACAAAAGAATTAAAGGTAGCTATCCGTGCTCTAGGCTTTGAACCTAAAAAGGAAGAAATTAAAAAGATGATTGCAGAAATAGACAAGGGAGACGGTAAAGTGTCTTATGAAGACTTTCAAGAGTTAATGACTGTGAAGATGGCAGAAAAGGACACCAAAGAGGAGATTATGAAGGCATTTAAGTTATTTGATGACGATGAGACTGGTGAGCGCAAATATTATGAAGCCCTTTAGTTGCCATGCCTAGATTTAAACTTTACTTAAAAAACTCAACTTTTGTAATTTACTGAATTTGGTTTCTCAAGAAAAATCCAAATTAATCATGTGTATGCTTCTGAGACAATCACTGAAGTAATTCATTAGCTTTGCAGTTGTATTCACTTGTTCAAGTTCTAACCTGTTCAGACATGTCAAGTAGAGTCATGAGTTACTTTATTCATATGAAAAAAATTTGAATACTAATCAAAATTATTCATTTAAACTGCAAGGTTGAAGCGTCTTGTGTTACATTTCAAACTTAATATTTTCAGGCAAGATATCTTTCAAAAATCTAAAGAGGGTGGCAAAGGAACTTGGTGAAAACCTAACAGATGAAGAGCTTCATGAAATGATAGACGAGGCTGACAGAGATGGCGATGGAGAAATAAATCAAGAGGAGTTCTTGCGCATTATGAAAAAAACTAGTCTTTATTAGATATTACAGATGTCTATTGTTATTAAGTGTGGTAATAAATTCAAATTATCTTTGACTGCAACTGAATATTTAAGGGAAACAAACAATGCAATATCTTAAGGTATACACAAAGAGAAATTGTTTTAATCACAAATATTTTCTGTCTTGACAATTTCACTGGGTAGCAGGTTTTACCCTTTCAGTACGGCGCGCGAGAAGCATAGCGTGCACTGCCGGCCGGCGCTCGACAAACGTGTTCTGCGCAGTTGTGATAGTACATAGCGCAATCTGCCACAAGCGCTGGCAGTGACTGCACGCCTGTGTTGTTTATATTCAGTTTTAGACTTGATTTGCAAAAGTAAGTCACCCGGCCGTGACAAGCATCTGTGCCAGAATGTACATGTATGTCAACCGTACTGAAAGGGTCAATTTTGAGTTTATGTTAGTATTATCTCAGCTCTCAGCCCAAAATTATAAAAATATATCTAAATGTTATATAATGTAGATAGGCATAAATATACTTGTAGTCTGGTTATAACATTTTCTATGTAAAGACGCCAGCACATCAAGCTACCCGAAACTGTCAAATTTTCCCAATCAACTCTGAACCTTATGCTTTAGCGATAAAGTTGAAAATCTAATAAAGAAATTTGACAGATTGTAGTAGCTTGATGTGCTGGCATCTGTACCTATCCTTTCTCTCTCTCACAGGTGTGTCAATTTATTGTTGTCATAGAGAATAGAAGTTTCATGTAACTTATACCATATACTAAAGCTCTATACTTTTTCCAGCTTGATGTTTCCACTATGCAAGTGGTTTGTGTGCTAACACTACAATGGTGTGAAGTTACATATAGGTGGCATCCATAGTGTAACCCACCACTAAAGCTCTATACTTTTTCCAGCTTGATGTTTCCACTATGCAAGTGGTTTGTGTGCTAACACTACAATGGTGTGAAGTTACATATAGGTGGTATCCATAGTGTAACCCACCAAGCATCAACTTTGTTAGGGTACAAGTGGATATCTATGTGTTTTGTGACATGTTGTTGATCACTCCAGTAGAGGCGCCTCAACTTGGGACGTTAGTGCTCGCGTAATTTAAAGATTTTTGAAGGAAAGTTTCATGAATAGTTAAAAATATGCTTTCATGTTGAGGCACAAGGAATATGTAATGTAATGTAGAGGAATACTATGAGTGTCCGTGAGTGACCTTCAATTTGCACTAAAATTCTAGCAGTGTGTTCTACAGTGGTAGAACGCGAGCCTACTGGAGTGTTAAGTATACATTCAAAGAATTTTTGTTTCATTTGAAAAGATGAATTGCTACAAGGGCCCCAGTGCAGACAATGCTTTATACTGTTTCAAATGGTACTTTTCAGCTAATGTAGCTGCTTAGCCTAAAATGATAAGTGGTCTGACGTATTTTAATTTTAAATAACCCTGGATAAGATAATGTGTTGTTGTAGGTGTTGAATGTGTTCAGTTCACATAGGTTTTATGTGCCAAGGAGGCTACACATAATGGCAGTTGATAATATACTCAGTCTGGTAACCTATCTTTAGGAAGATTGCACAATTTGAGTGTTTTGAGGGTAATTGATTTTGTAATTTTTTGTAATGTTTTGTTTTTTAATACCTAAGTACTTACTAGATTTTAAAGGCAATGAACAAACAACATAAAAATGCATTTGATTTTTTATTAAAATAGCGTCTTTTTTACATTCCAAAATATGTAAGGTATATTAAAACATGCTCTATGGACATCAATATAATTATACAAACTAGTCCTATAAGAATAAAAGATCTGAATCAATATCTGGTTGGATCACACAAACACTATATTACTTATTTCTAAGCAAATAATTTCACAAATTTTCCATAGTTCATTAGGGGCTGATTTTTCAATCGACAGATAATTTTTATTTGTGGAATAATTTTATTGACGTCTGACAGATTTTGTATGGAAGAATTGTCAAAATTTCAAATGATTCCTCTGATAAAATTATCTGGTGAAGGAAAAGTCAGCCCTAAGATAAGTTTTAAAATAAGATTAAGTAAGCTTAAGGCCTAAACACATGTTTTATTTACCATCAATATTCTACCTCTTATAATGGTTTAATTTATCAAAGAACTTCGACTTTTGACTTGCCAAAGTTAATTAATACCTAGAAGTGTTTATTATTTGATTAAATCAAAGAAGTATGAAATCTGATTTGTTTTATTTTGCTGGTTTATGTTAGACATACACTAGAGGTCACCATTTGGGATATGATAACAAATGCTTAATGACTGGAGTTCCAGTTGTTCACACCTTTTATGTTATAAACATTTGGTTCTACACAACTTTAGATAAAAATCCAATAAAATATCAAGAGATTTAAAAAATTTATCACCTATACTTTTGGGGGGCAGGGGGGAGTCTATAATCATTGGTTGCGTCAAGAGAGAAAAGGCTAACAATAAATTATATTTTCTCCTTATGAATCACTAGCTGAAGCATAGCATATTAGCCTATAATGTTCTCACTGCTGGGACACAGGCCTCCTCTCTTTGAGAGGGAGAGAGCCGTAATCTACCATGTGGGTCTAGTGTGGGTTGGTAATTGTCACATGTTTTCAAATTTCTGGTTCTAGGGCATGCCGGTTTCCTCACAATCCTTCCTTCACCGTTTTGAGAGCTGTGGTGATGAAATAATTTACATTTTTACAGCTCGTAAGTTGCAGCCATTACCACTGGGCTAGCTCTGCTCGCATTGGTTTAAAACTGGTTAAAGTATTAAGCCTAGATGATTTAATACTTTAAGCAGTTTGTAGATGGCTTAATCTCTGGTATGTCGGAGCGTAGACCTATATGCCAAATTTTGTACCTGTAAACTGTCGGAACATATTATATCTACGACAGACCAGAGGTTAATATAATTTTATTGTGGTAAGTAGTAGATAGTGCTACTTTTAAAACTGTTGCCTTAGTTTTATCAGTGAAGCCAATTCTCCTATCAATTTTTAACCACCCATGGTGGCATTTGATTGTGAAATTAACATTAGTTCAATGATTATTACTGATAAAAATTATTTGAGCTGATAATATTATAGCCCCCCATATTACATCATCTTAAGAAAATAATCTTTTCGTATCACAGACAAACTTCCAATTTATGAATGTTTATGATTAACACTTTGCAGGACACTTGACACCCCTCGACGTAATAACAATAAACGATTTTTCATAACAACTACATGAGGACAACGTTTTTTAAAGTCTTATTTTGTATTTTTTATTTTTTAATTGTAAGGTTTTGGTTGCCTCTTTCAATAATATATTCATAGAAGTGTATGGCAATAAAAGCATTGGTGTGTTGATTCTTACAACAAAAACATCATACATACATAAAACAATAGCTGAGCTTAACATAATTAAAGCAGGAATCCATGCAGTTATACACCAATTCTCTCTAATACATTGCCTTCAGGCTGTCCAAAATATGCTTTTTCACACATGTTTACAAATAAACCAGTCTCAACAACACCAGGAATCATCTTTATAACATTATTTACTTTGTCCCAGTTCAAGTCCTGGTTAGTGAATATCCAGTCAAGGATGAAGTTACCATTATCAGTCACAACAGGTCCAGCCTTAGCTATTGCTCTGCGTAACTTAACTTCTCCTCCATACAAAGCCGCTATCTTGTTCTGAATAGGAACATATGCCATAGGAACTACTTCAATTGGTATTCCTTTTTTATATCTGTCTCCTAGCTTTACAGAATCTTTGGTGTAGTCTGCTATAACTATGAGTTTCTTGGAACAAGAGGCAACTATTTTCTCTTGTAATAAACAACCACCCCCACCCTTTATCAGCGTCATATGGGCGTCCACTTCGTCAGCTCCATCGATCGTGACGTCAATTATGGGATTCGTATCGAGCTCACCCAATGTAAGGTTATGCTTGATGATCAGCTGTTTAGCTTGAAATGATGTAGGCACGCAGGTCACCTTCAAATTCTCCGTTTCTACACGTTCTGCGAGTCGTTGGACTGCATACACAACTGTGGATCCGCTTCCGACGCCGAAGATGCAATCCTTTGTTACGTACTCATCAACTGCCCGGTGTGCGGCGAATTGTTTAGCTTCTTCTAAAGACATTTTACCACTTCTGCAATACCGGCGTAACTTTACACTTGCAGCACTGTGTTTCAATATAGCTGTTGCATAGACTTTAAGCAACATGCAGCATCGGTGTTATTATTAGACTAATGTTAAACGTATTATTACGTCTAATATAGCAAAGTAATATAAACAACTACCTATACAGCACTGCTGCAAACACGTGGGACGACGGCAAATGTCAAAGTTGAAAGTTAAAAAAATTGACGAATGACGTGAGTGAGAGTTACAGTCACGGACTGAAGGCAGTAACGTGACACTGACACTGACAGTCTGCGTCAAATTAACAGCACTACTCAAAGTTGCTACTCAGAAAATAAAATAGTAGAACACCGTTTTTTTATAAAAAGTGATAGTCATACCAGTATAATAATCGAATTTATTGATAAACCCTTTGTATATTCACGCGAGACACAATGGCTTTTTAATTTATTGTTTCTGTAATTACGAAATTCAACCGGTTAATACCAGTCTGTTCCGGCTGTTTGGTTTTCTGCTATGGGTGCTAATGAGGCTTAAATGGCACACCGTAAGGTGCAGTACCTACCTACTGCAATACTTACATTGATTTGACCGTGCTACGTGTAGATAGACGATAAGTTTCCAATCTTCGCAAAACAGCATTTTGTGGTCCCTGTTTATCACTTAATTTCTGTTGACTACTAGGCCGGTATTCGAACTTAATGAACATTAAACAGTTTGGTATAGCTACGATGATGGCGAAGGACTTTAGCCTACAAGAATAATAAATAAATAAAAATAATAAATGTTTTATTCAGTATTAAAATTGGTAAAATTATTACATAAAGTCTTAGAAATTATTTACAAAGGTATAATGATAATAACAACATGAAAAGAATAACATAAGCTTTATTCTATTCAGGGCCCTTTTGAACTTTGCACACTGTACCTGACTGTACTACACAGTGTGAAAAGTTCCAATGGGCCCTGGTGGAAAAACTATTTTTAAAGTAAGCAAAACTGCAGTCAACATTTTTTCGAAAAAATACTTGCTTGAGCCGGAAATCGAACATGCGTAAACATGATGCAATTCCGTTGCCAGGGTCATACAACAAAACTGAAGCAACAAATTTCTTGAATCGTCTAAAAATTTAATTTAGACAGTGTAATTTTTATTGTTGTGAAGCAACTTATGGTATGTACAGACGCCAGCACATCAAGCTACCCGAAACTGTCAGATTTTCCCAATCAACTTTGAACCTTATGCTTTAGTACTAAAGTTGAAAATCTATTAAAGAAATCTGACAGATTGTAGTAGCTTGATGTGCTGGCGTCTGTACCTATACTTTGGTTATTCAATTAAAGGCTATTCAATTAAATTGCATCGTGTCAATCAAGCTTTAATGTAAAAAAGAATATTAGATATCTTGTAGATACCTAAGTATTTTTACTAACAATAAGTTACTTTTGTAAATTATTCATATTATTTCCACAGGATGCAATTTCTCGCTTTTGTCGGTTCGACACCCGATAGAAGCTTGTGACGTGAATGTAGGTAGTGTACTTACCTATTTTTAAAATTTAAAGTAACAGTATTAAAAATAAACATTCCTTTAACTACTTAGTTAAAAAAATGTTTCTTTTGAATATAATTGATTAACTTAACTATCTAAGCATAGTGGAAAATTAACACGAGATAAGATTTATCAACATTTATTACTCTCGATAGACATTTCAAATCATTTATCAAGTTATCGTGATCGTCAAGAAGTTTTTTTACTGTTTTTAAATGAGTCGTCAGGTCTAATTGTCTAATGTTTGCTAGTGATGAACATCTGGTCAGTTCTACTTTGGCCATCGTTAGTTTTGTAAAGTTTTTTCGATGTGCGCCTAATTTGTACTCAGAGCATGTGACACCAAAACGTTGTCGTGATCTCGATATAGCGCCACTTTTCTCTGTGTAAGGCTTTAAACAAGTGCGGAGGTTTCTGAGTTCATCTCTTGCTGCTTCCAAATTATTTTCCATAATGGTCATTTTGGTGCTTAGAAATCTGTTCTTCTGTTGCAGTCGAATGCACCGCTCATGTTCATTGCAATGATCTGCGTGATATTGTCCGCAGCAATCAATAATGTATTTGAGTTGTTCGAGGGTAGAAATATTTTCTACGCGTTCGTTTCGCATTCCCTGTAACTGTTGATAACATAGTTGAATAGCGTTGCTGAAAAATTCAAATTGATCACGAAGAGCGTGTTTTTCTTTACTTAAGTTGATGATTATTTCATTTTTTTCTCTGTGTTGTTTTTCTAAATCGAAATATTGTTTTCTTGCATAATCTAAATGTTTACTGAGTGATGCTATTTCAGTTGCCTTAGCTGATGATATTGTTTTTGCCACGGCTGAAAATAAAGCAAGTTTTCAAGTTGAGATCGCTGCGTTCTGCATTTGTTTTCTTGTAGAAATTAATCTTAAAAGATGTTGGATAAGTTTCTTATAAATTAGGCAGTTGATAAAAATTTCTACTTTTATATTAGACAGGTACTTATTAGGAAACCTTTCCACTACCTGATTTTTACATGTAGTGAGTTTTTATAATTATCTACTGGGCGGAAAAGACTTACAACAACACAGTACAGATTGTTGAATTCGGTACCTAAGGTTGGTAATTATTAGTTTGGTTCTCTACATAACTTGTAGACGGTTACACTATTAATTTAATAATAAACTCAAAACTCAAACACAAACTCAAAGCATTTATTTAAAAAAAACAGGCACCTGAATTGTAAAGGGGTCAGTCAGTGAGAAAGATGAAGCTAGTTGCCCATTCCAATGCGTAGTAAGTACCTACAGGCAAGAAACTCCACGGACACTTAAAACATACTCTCTTGTAAAATACTGATATGATGCTTCCGGTTAGACTGTAAGTCAACCACAACATAGTTGGGAAAAGGCTATTCAGATGATGAGGTAGGTAGGTATTAGGTATTTAATTACCGCATGCAGTTTTAAGATTCGATCTTAGATGTTGTATTTGGAGATTTCTCACACTTATAGCGCACTTGTATTTGATTAGTTTGTTCAATATTTCTGCATCATTGCATTCACTTGTAGTGACGGTTTTTTTCTGAAACCTGCAATTAAGTACACTTTAATAAAGGAAAGGACGGAAGATAAATCAAAGAAATTGTCTGAGTGCCTATGTGCGTCGTTTAACTATTGATAGTACTCATTTTTATTAGGTAAATGGGTGCGTGATTCATAGGGTCGGATTCGGTAAAATTCTGCATACACAAGAGCGATACTTGTCGACGGCTGCATTTGTCGCTTGTGTATGAGTAATAAAATGTCTTGGAACAGTTATTGGCCTGAGTAGTGACCACTATTTATTTATAACAGTTTTACCAACAGCTTCAGTATACAATATATTATTAGTGTCGGTAACAATTAGCCTTGGGCTTACAAAGTCGCCAATTAGGTTACCTAATCAGCTTTACAAAAAAAACCAAACGTTAACACGGAAAAAATAAAATATAAAATTAGTGGTGTCAGAACTAAGATATGGCAAAATTAAGACTTTAAGAAACACTAGGTATAAGTTTGTACGTACTTTTGCATTTCATTTGCTATAGCACTTAGAGCATTTCGCATTTCATCAGCTTCGATTTCCTCATCATTCATTTCTGAATGATATGGGTATTATAAATAGGTAGGCAGGTACCTATTCAGAAATGAGTGACTTGTAACTTTGTAAAAGGAAAAAAAACGTAATATTTTTCACACCATTTGAAATTTACTCACTATGAAAATAGAGAATAACACATAAAAATATATATAAATGTAAAAGGAGCCAATCTAAAATGACCATACGCCAGAAAAGTCTGTGAAACCATAATCAAAACGGACTACTTTTAGACAAATACAATTTGTTGACAGCATAAAAAGTAAAAAAAAATATCTTTGATTTCTGCTGTTGTTTTAAAGGGCTGATTTTTCAATAATTTGATATCTTTATTCGAGGAATAATTTTGAAATTTTGACAGTTTTTTCATACAAAAACTATCAAACGTCAATTTTATGCCTCGAATAAAAGTTATCTGGCGATGGAAAAATCATCCTTTAATAACGTTATTTCGAGCACAAGGGCTACGACATGAGTCTAAAACGAAATCCATAACTAAACATTGCAATTTGGCATGAAGAACAAAATACTAACACCACAAGAAAAGAAAAGAAAAGAGACTGTGACCTCTGAGTTTGTTTCGGCCTTTCTTCTCAGAGTAGTCCATAGACATAGAAAATCATCATCTCAATGGAGTAGTCAGGTAGGAAACGCCGACCTCATCTAGTTTAAATGTCTATGTTTAAAACAAATTATTGACATTTAAAAGTGTTTGTACAAATCAGTACAAACCTACTTACGGAAAATAAATGATTTATCATTTAACACTAATCTACAGGGACTGGATCACAACTTGCAAAATGTGTTTATACTAGGTATAGATACACTTCTGCCTAACCCTTCATGGATTACAGGCGGGATGTTTTGTTTATGAAATACCTAAATGGTGTAATATGTTGGAGTTTCTTGCCCATTCTTCTACATACGAAACTACCTTTTGAAAGGGGGTGACTAGAATTAATTCTATTATTTGTAAAGAATGATGGGCGTTTTGGCCGGTATGTCCAATACATCAAATGAATCAATTTTCGTTATGAGCAGAATGCCGTGAAATACCGGGCTAAAGAGATATCAGACCTGCAAATACCATGTAAACGTACCTACAGTGGCCTCCAAAAGTTAGTTAACATTTTTCCACTTCAGCTGTGACACACCATATTGTGATTTAAAGGCTCCCGCAGACAAGCGCGACGCGACAGCGCGACGCGACTCTAGTAGAACAATTTCTATGAAAACTTCATGGATTTTGTTCTACCAGAATCGTGTCGCACCGTCGCGTCGCGCTTATCTGCGGGAGCTCTAAAATTGTAGTGATCCAATTGTTTGAACTGCCGTGCGATTCTGTAACCATCTCACCGTGAAAGCTTGGGTGAAGTGAGCGTGGAGTGAGCTGTCATTCGCTAGGGACTAACACTATTAAGTGCTCACTTCACTTATGATTTCACGGTGAGATTTTTACAGAATCGACCGGCTGCTATAACGTTTTTATTGACAAATTCAACTATCTTTGACATGTCATAGAAATATTCAACTAATCCCTAGCATTACGTGATTATTTTATTTATTTTAAAACATAATGTGGCATCAAAACTGAAGTGGAATAATTTCAACTAACTTTAGGTGGTCACTGTAAGTACATATTAGTTTATGACGCTAATGTTCACTGCAGTTCTCAATAATATTAGTTATTGACTCTGTTATGAGTCAATAACTAATATGAGGGGGCTTATGGCTAAATAATAACAGCCGCACAGGTCGATCGATCAGGTTATGCTGCGCTTGCCGCAGTTTATCCCTGGATGGGTGACCAATTTTCCTCGCCTGTACAAACACGGTGGTTTTTTGAAATAAAATGTTTTGTTACAGTAAGTAGTTGCCGGTTATAAGCAATAAGTTGACATGCATTAGAACTCTATTGGTCATCAGGCCAGGCTCCATACAAAAATGCCCATCGTTCTTTTGACCTTCAAAACTGCCTTTTATGTGCCTATTTGAAATAAATGATTTGACTTTACTATTTTACAAACAAACACGTTTTTTCCCAAGGAAGTAGACCACTACTTATACATAAGCTAAAGAACTCCACGTGAGATAGTCCTTACACACTTATCTATGTAGTTTTTGACCCCTTGAATTAGCCTAGGTGTCAAAATTTATTATTTTATCAGTAGTATACGTAGCTGCGCTCTTGCCTCTATTGTACCAGATAGTTGCCCATCACGAACAGGGCAGACATTCAATACATTGTTATTATTAACCGGAGCGTAGTGGTGTGCCAGCCAATTTTCCGGCAAACGCCCTGGCGGCAAACGGCGATCCGGTATTCGTTTGTTCACGAGACAACCGCTCCGTGTGGTAACCATTTCACGCTCGATTTCATCTCCAACACTAAAAATAGGGACATATCTTCCGAACGATCTATTATGTGGAATAAGAGAAAACGAAAATAAATGTTTTAGTGAGAAATAAAAATAAGGGATCGACTTGGGTGATGCATGTTTGCAGTGGATGTTGACAATATTTTAATAGCAGTTTGTATCATACTTAAAACAACAGATTTTTGTATTAAAATATAAATAATTTACTGCTGAAAAATTAATGGAAAGATTAGAATCTAAAGCTTCTACTAAGCCGCTGCTGGTTAATGTGTGTGTACGGATTTTGCATACATTATTTAGTAAGGTTTTTAAATGTTTTCAATATGTTCGATTACGATTCGTATAAGAAGGAACTACAGAAATCACGTACTTACCCATAAGTTGCAGTACCTTGAAAAGTTTGAGGACACCGTTGATGAACTAATTAATCAATTCAGCGGTCACTTCTGGATAAGCTGACTGATGCGAATTAACACTTTCAGTAAATTGACTTCGTATCGACTCGAACAGCTAGATACTTAGTTGATATCTACACATACACAAACTCACGCTTTCTTCAGAAACTACAGAACGCCACCTGCTACGGTCCTTACATACTCCTTTTGACCCGTTTACATTTATACATCTGCCGTGCGATTCTGTAACCATCTCACCGTGAAAACTTGTGTGAAGTGAGCGTAGAGTGAGTCGTCAATAGTGTCAATCCCTAGCATCAGTATGAATCACAGCTCACTCTAGGCTCACTTCAGCTTAGTTATGACGGTGAGATTTTTCCAGAATCGACCGGCTGCTCATACGCGCACGCCGGTTGCGAGTACTACGCACCTGAACTTTCCGAATAACATCACCCATATGTTCACAATTATGTCCTACTACGGCATCCTCTCACTCAGTTGATATTAAGCCGAAGACAGCTTACAGAATTTTGTGAATTTCTATCTTAAACAAATTAGTTTGAACACCCTCACTTAGGTCTCTTACTTCATTGTTAATACAAGCGTTGTTTGTTGAACTGGGATTAAACCCTAGGAACTATAATAAGGATATTCTGAAAAAAGGTGCCATGAAGTAAGTAGTGGAAAATAATTGCAAGAATTGATCCAGATTAAGTTTTTACGCTGTTCAAGAAAACATTTCATCGAAAAAAATTTTATATGTAAAAAAAACAACCGACTTCCAAAAAAACACTACAAAGTGAAAAATAATTTTAATTTTGGAAGTCGGTGTCGTTGGTTCCGCATTTTGGTTTTTTGACACCGACTTCCGAAATTAAAATTATTTTTCACTTTGTAGTGTTTTTTTGGAAGTCGGTTGTTTTTTTTACATATAAAATTTTTTATTTTTCACTTTTTAGTTATATCTACCCCAATCAAATTCATATAAACACTACTATGTAAATATCAGTGACAGGAAGCTGCATCTGCGTTTATAGGGTACAGACGTGATGTTATGTTGTGCGATTGCGTAATTATTATTATCATAAAAAAAAATTATAACCTTTGTAGTGAGTACAGGCGTGATATTATGTTGTGTGATGGTGTAAACAATGCTTAGATATGCTATAGCAACAATCGTGGTTAATCTGCTGTTATTTATTGAAGAGTTCCCCCGATTTCTACAAGATCCCATCATCAGATATTGAAATGGTGACAATGGGACCACACGGGAAGCACCAGCTTTCAAATAAAAAAAGAATCATGAAAATCGGTTCACCCAGTCGGTTATTATGAGGTAACAAACATAAAAAAAAAATAAAAAAAAAAAAAAAAAAATACAGTCGAATTGATAACCTCCTCCTTTTTTTGAAGTCGGTTAAAAAATGTAATAGCAGAACTAGTTTAAAAGGCTTACCTACACAGTAAGTAGGTAGACGGTATTCTAAGTAGGCTTGATGAATGAAAATGATTCACCAATATATTCTAAAAGGATCTCGATCTTCTTACTTAGCCGTTATCCGCACGGTCGGTTTATTTCAATTTCGTTCATAAAAGACGCTATTCTCGGATTTGAAGTAGATTTATCATGCTCGGATAAAGCGGGCACTTTTTGTGCTTTTCTTGTGCCTGGATCTGACCCGAGATCTGTCCACTTAATGTGAATAATGGTGTACGATGGAAAACGAATGCGAACGCGAACACAAAAGACAACAATGCGAACGATTCCAGAACTCGATACAAGGATTTTGGCGAGATAATGCTTGTTGTTGTGTTTTCATGGCTTTATGTTTACTTGGACGCTAAGATTCTCCTCCGCGGAGCGAACGAGCTTATTTTTTTTAATTTCCAAGTTATTGTGCTTAGTTGCTAAGTACTTAAGCTTTATCCGAGCAGTGGTGTCCCAATGGTAACTTGTCTTACGAGTTTGTAGGTCGTAGGTTCGTGCCCAAACAGGCACTTAACTTTGTATAAATTATTTCATTATCACTGCTCTCAAAACAGTGAAGGAAAACATCGGGAGGAAACCGGCAAGTCCTAGAACCAGAAATTCGAAGATATGTGACATCCACCAACCCGCACTGGGCCCGCGTGCTGGATTACGGTTACGGCGCACTCCATTTCACAGATAGTAGAAGGTTTGAATCCCAGCATAGAGAACATTATAGACTGATTATATATACTTATGCTTCTCTCTACAGAAAGCACATAATGACGGAACAGCTCGGAAAATGTTCGGGTAGCTAATCTACCGGTTTGCTCCTATATAGGGTGGCTGGTAATTAGTGACCGATACTTAAACACATGATTCTACTCATGACAACAAACAAGTTTTATAATGGGACAAAAAGTGAAATGACGAAAAAAAAACAGCATATTTTTTTTTCCCGATTTCGGATTTGGTCCGATAGTAAAAGTTGTTTGTTGTCATGAGTAGAATCATGTGTTTAAGTATCGGTCACTAATTACCAGTCACCCTATATAGGAACACTATTTCGTGTGAATTTCAAACCCTAGGAACAAACAGTTAGACTAAAATGAAAATATTGCGATGTTATAAACGACTTATTCTAGGGTACCTAGGCATGCTTGCAAACTAAATATATAATAACCTAACCTAACCTAACCTAACAGTTTGGTTCACTGCCCTCGGATTTAATTTAGTAGATTCAAATCAAACTCCAAACATATACAAAACAAGTGCATTTAACGCATATACTAAATTAAAACAATTCTTCTTCGTCATTTTCCTAGTAAATGTTGATGTTGAACAACTAGATAGCGGTGTCACTTTGTGCATGAAAAACTTTTTTACATATCCGCAATCATATCCGCACAACACAGGTCACAGCCGGTCGGCTGGCGGCGCGTGTTAAGTGGTAACCAACTTTTTGTACGGACAAGCAGGTAACATAACAAGCTTATAACTTTGTGATCTTTCATGATACAGTTTTGAAATTTTGTACATAGATTCTTTACATAAAAATACTAGACACGGGTTTGCGGTTTCGCATATACTAAAAATAATGTTGTATATAAAATTCAAAGTCACATCTAAACCGCTGGTCTTAGAGACATAGGAGGGTGTGTTATTTGTGAAGAATAAATATTCACTAAGAATGGGTATTTCGAAATTCCACCTCGTAACAGGGTGAAATGGGGTTTGAATTTTCTGTGAAACTTTTTATTGTCTGGGCCGATTGACTCGAAAATTGCTACACACAGTTTTCAATTAAAATAATGGGATACGTGTGTTAAAGTTTTTCAAATAGGCCTTGGAAAATCTTACACGGCATGGAAGACGGGCGCGTGGTTCGCAGGGTGGCGCAGGGCGTGCGGGGCAGCGCGGGGGTATTTGCCTATTAGTACGAGTAAGTAGCTAGGATTTTTCCTAAATAATAAACCTGAAGAGTTGTTTGTTTGAACGCCCTAATCTTTGGAACTACCAGTCAGATTTGTAAAAATCTTCATGCATTTTAGCGCAATTCTTGGAGAAGGCTATAGGCTATTTAACATCACGCTATGACCATTAGGAGCAAGGCAAAAAGAAAAAAAGTCAGAAAGAACGCTAGGCGGAAATGAAGTGATGGCGTGGGCAGGTGAGGGTCGGGGGGAGAACAAATTTCACGCGGAAGTAGTTACGAGCTGAAGCTAGTTACTAATAATAAAGCTGAAGGGTTTGTTTGGATTCTTTAATCTCCGGAAAAAACATCTAGGATATTGCTAATTCACTGTTTCATAAGTTGGAAAAATGTGTCTTCTCAACAACGTAAACAGCGCAATGAATGTTGTTGAACTGTCAAAATAAGACCCATTGCTACTGATAGTGTGTTACGCAATTTCCCCGCGGATGTGAAAAAGAAATTGCATTTGATTGCCCAATTCATGATGGCTATAAGCTATTTCATGACCTCCTCGGGTCATCACGCTATGACAATTATGAGCCGAGCAAAAGTCAGAATAACTCTAAGTGAAAACAAACTAAAACTGCGGGCAGACGATCCGATGCGACGGAGTGGAACGGGGAACAAGAAATTTTACTCTGACGTAGTCACGTGCAGAAGCTAAAGTATATTATATTAGTAGTTCCATAGTATCTGATCACTGTTTCATCATTTAATGTCTAAAAGCGGTTAAGGCTCTCATATGGCTAAAGTTCAGGGTTGTTATTAGCCCTTTGGCCTGCCAAGCACAAAATAGTTTAATCACAAACCATGCTATATGGAAATCCTAAGTACCAGTAACGTTCTGTCGTGGTGATCAAATCTACCAACCAGGCGTTTGATCACACGACACCTAAGGAAGGCTACCCAGATCTGACATAAGTTTTAATTGACGTTTTAACAGCTTTATAGTTAGCTGTTGACCCTTTTATTTGGTATTCTGGCTATTCCTCTTGACAGCTAGGAAAGCAAAGTGCTTTTATAGCTCTTTATTATGCACTAGCTTCAACCTGCGACTTTGCCCGCATGGTATGACGATAAAAAGTCGATGTTCACCCCAAGGTTCAAAGTATTCCCATATCAATGTCATCAAAATGGCTCCAGTCGTTTCAAATATTAGCCGGAACAGACAGACAGACAGACAAAAATGTTAAAAATTGTTATATAAGTACCGTATCATGATATATTTTTACATGCCTTTTGTAAAAAGCTGTTATTTTCACATTACATTATTTGTTTGTATAGATGGATATATTAGAGACATGCTTATTTATTTTATGTTTACAAAGTAAAAAAAAATAAAAAACTAAAACATAACTAACTAGTTACTTAATAGCTAAATAGTTTCTCTATACAAATATAAAATAAGAACAAACCCAAACATATATTGGTTTTGAATCAAAGTACTTGGAGCAAATATATCATGAAGTAATAGTTATTTAATTTTGTGAATTTTAATATATTCAGTGCTAATGTCAACACCCCATACCATACACTGTACATATACTATAGGCACACATAGCTTTGTTAACTTAGATACATTGCATTACCTTCAAATTAGAACCAACATGTTACTTAAATAACTTATCAGCGAAAACTAAGTAGAGCACGACCGCATCGTAACATTATAATGTACATCTATAGATATTTTAATGCACGTCGTCATATCGGTGCTGAGATGAAGACGATATCTGAGGAATGCGAGACGTCTACGGATAATCGATTCCTTAGAGGCAAAAGCTCCCGTGATCGTGAGAGATGCACTCGAGATGAAGCTACGCTGAGTACCCTAGACGTAGTATTTCCGTGTTTATGTACTACGATAGCCTTGATACATTTCAAGGAGGATCGTCTGCTTGATGGTCAAAAGAGATTGGAATTTCTGAAACATAAATCTGGAAATGTGAATCCTTTCTATAAAACACAACACTATAGCATACCCGCACGACACCAATGTTATTTTAGCTTCTCAGGGACGCGATGCTCTAAAGAATTTATGCCATGTATGATAACAAAAGAATCAGCATTCCACAAGGTACGAAGGAGTCACGCGACCACTCGGCCGGACCGTACACCGCGTAAATAGTTAAATCTACTACTCTAATACAATTTGTAGTAAACCATGATCCCGACGCTAAGGTCGCATTATCGGATTGGAAAAAACTGTTACAAAACAATCTTGGTAGAACAAAATTGAATCTTACATGTGAAGTTTTTAAGACGCTATTGGTTTGTAAGTGGAGACGTGAATACGAGGCCGAGTTTTACAATGTTCATGTGACGGCAGGACCTTTTTGTTGGGCCTTTTGTGCAGAGAATCCGCGATGCCCTGGGGGCCGAGGGGCACGATTTCCATTACACGAGAGAGTTTTTCGAAGAGGTCTTTGCTTTCCGAAAATTTTACACTAGATTCAATTATGTTTTTCTAAGGTTGATAAATCATCTTGAAATCTACCGTAGGCAGGTTAATTGCTCATGGACTTCGGTCTTGCGGATAATTTTATAGGTACCAGGTACTTTATAAAGGAACAAGATTTCCATGGCTTTTCTCACAGTGGAGACACATTAGTAAATTACGCAAAAACATATTGATATCAGCCATATCTGCGTGCTGAACTCTACAGGACTATCTATCCACGATCATTAGTCTATTCGCTATCGAAAACGCCCACTATTAGAAGTGAATATTATTATTAATTAGCACATATTGACATCTAATCAGATACTCAATACCGGAATGATTAATTCGGTTCATTAGAACTAAGTTATGTAGGAGAGCAAGAACACAAGAATGACAAAGTATTGTGGTGTAGGATATGTTACGGACGATACAGTGCGACGTTTAAGATCAGGAGTACGTGCACTCGCGGTCGGATGTAGTACAAATGATGCAATATCGGCAAGTCACGTTTAGCCACTATTTTGAGCTCCCAGTTTGGTCTCGCCTGAAACTCAATGAGTTGCTTCAGTTTTGAGAATATTCTTCGCCTGTCTGACAAGTGTATGGTGCAGCTGTAATCGATTCGGATACTAAATGTATTCTAGTATAATATTCTATATTATTCACTCTTTTACTTCATTGTAATTTAGACTAGTGTGCCAAACATGCAAGTTAGTGCAATCGATGCTTTGTATACAACGTAATCAGCCTGTTATGTTAACACTGCTAGGACATAGGCTCCTCTCTGAGCTCTGTAAGAGGGAGTGGGCCATTATCCACCACGCGGGCCCAGTGCGGGTTGGTGGACTCCCATTTGGTACAACCTTGAGACGCACACCGCACTGTGTATATACGTTATTTAGCATTTGTCATAGTGTAATTTTTATTTCGATGTGTGTGATTTTCTATTTGTTTTTATATCGGCACCTTTTTTTATCTGAGGGGCCCATGGCTAAATAATAACAGCCACACAGGTCGATCATTCAGGTTAAGCTACGCTTGGCGCGGTTGGTCTGTGGATGGGTGACCATCTTTACATACCGAGACCCCTCCGTGCCTCGGAAAGCACGTTAAGCCGTTGGTCCCGGCTGTCAGTCGTAGATCTTTGACAGTCGTTACGGGTAGTCAGAAGCCCGAAAGTCATACAACCAGTCTTACCTAGGAGTATCGTATTACCCAGTAACTGGGTTGTGGAGGTCAGATAAGCAGTCGCTCCATGTAAAATACTGGTACTCAGCTGCATCCGGTTAGACTGGAAGCCGACCCCAATATAGTTGGGAAAAGGCTAGGCAGATGATGACCTTGTTTTTTATCTATTTAATTCATGTAACTGGTTATCATCTTATCGTACTTTTGTATGTTGTGCTGTCTTTTGTGTGCGCCAAATAAATGCTTTATCTATCTATATATCTGTCTATCTATCTATCTACATGTCTTTGAAGTTTTACATCTGCATTAAGACGAAGCTTCAAGCATTCCTACTAGATAAGTGTCTCTACTCTGTTGACGACATGTAATATTATGACCGTGCGTTTTCTCCTGGCAACTTATGTTATGTTACTGGAGCCGACTGAAATTATTGTTTTATGAATGATATGGACATTATTGAGCGAGAAAGGAGGGCGCTGTCGATGAGGGCGAATTTGATTGCCTGCAGGTTTGCTCGTAGGTCCAAGGATGTGAATATCACCTTGTTTTGAGCATACTGCACATCTTTTTATACGAATAGTCTGTGGGTCATATGTACAGAAATCCTACAGTACTATCCGCGTTCAATATAATAACGCGCTGAGGGCACTGCTGCGGCTGCCTCGCCTCTGCAGCGCATCGGGAACGTTGTGGAGAGTCCGCCTTGATAGAGAGTAGAGCGGGGGCGTATGGGGGGGGGGGGGGGGGGGTGTGGTAGCGGGGCATCGGCAACAATCTTCTTACCGTTGTTGCCAGTAGGTTGGACGGGTCTTTCATGCAGCACTGGCAGGCCTTACATGCAACCGTATATATTATTTTGTTTGCAATTTATAGAATTTTTATTTTTAATATTTGGACATTTTTGCAACTTTTTACAATTTGACAATTTTATATTTGCCATTTTATTTATTAAATGATTCTAACATTTTTTGAAATTTATTTATTATTATTATTTTTTAATGAGTGGTTGAATGTTTAAATTAAACTAATCACACTTTTATTTTGGGTTTTTATCAGATTAGAATTTAAGATAGTTTATAATTTAAATGTATGAGTGTAAAACTATGGTCTAGATTTATGTCCAAAATAAATAAATTATTATTTTTAAATGACCAATGTATTATTCCTATTATTTATTTAAGTTGACATTAAAAAAAATTACTCTAGGTATTTTCAATTAAAAAAAAAAAAAATTGCATTACGAATGTTATTTTTTTTATTATTTTTGGAACGATTTCAAACACAATGTAAATGATTTGTGAATAAATAAGTAAATAAATTTTGGTTCTAGGACATGTCGGTTATTCACGATGTCTTCCTTCACCGTTAGCAGCGCATTGGTTAAGAAATTAAATACACAAAGTACTTAAAGTACTCGTAAGTTGGAGCCGATACCACTGGACTACCACCGCTCACGCTTCGTATGACACCCATTGAAAGGTGGTTGTTTCTTTCAGAAATATTTTTTGCTGACGAAAAAAAATATAGAACTAGAAAAACTTTTTCTATTACAAGCGTGATAAGATTCACAGCTCCGTTCCACACCGGTAAAGATAAAAATAATCACGCAAGTTTTTAAAAGGCTTCCAACTCTCGGAGGCATTCTTACTAAAATTGTCACCGTATATTATTACAAACATCGACAGCAGGCATTATTTCCTTCGCACATAAAACGTATGTTACAAGGGTACATGACTTACTTACTCGGGGACAAAAGTCAGGCGAAACATCTGTTAAGCAACTTCTTAAAGTTGGGTGTAAGAACAAAGTAGAATGTGTGTCCTTGGGGCCCGCGGGCCGCTTGGCTCCTGTGCAAACTTTCAATATCAACCTCACTCAATATACAGGATGTCGATTCTGTAAAAATCTCACCGTGAAAACTTGCGTGGAATGAGCTGCCAGTGTCATCCCACTGATGCTAGGAATTGATTAAGCAATCATTTACAATCATACTCGAGATTTTAATAATATTTTTTATGCTAACTCTATTGATCATTTTATATAATTTCTAATAGAAACTTAGGCAGAATATCAATTTTGTTTTTTTTTTTCTTTTATTTTCCTATACTAGTTTTTCTATAACGACTATTTTTTATTTTCCTACATTAAAACCGCACAAAATTGTAATGTTTTGGCAATTAAAATATTAACTTTAAAATTATATAAAATGATCAATAGAATTAGCATAAAACATATTTTTAAAATGTCGATTATGACTGTAAATGTATTCTTGGTCAATCCCTAGCATCAGGTGGGATGTCACTGACAGCTCACTCCACGCTCACTTCAACTAAGTTTTCACGGTGAGATGGTTACAGAATCGCACTGCAGTTCGGCCCAAGCTTGTTTTATGAACTGTGTACATGCCTTGTCCAAATTATTTTTTTTTTTTGTTTAGGTTGTACGTAGTCATAGATATAAAATATACAGCATGTTTTTTTTTTACCATCTCCAAATTTTTACAGGCTGTTCCACCCATGATCATGAAAAAAAATCAGCTGTTTCATACATTTTGGTCAAGTAGGTATTGAACTTTTGTATTAAACAGCTGATTTTGTTTTCGTGATTTCAGAGTTTTTCTCATAGTGAAAGTTGTTCATATTTATTATTTATTTATTTTTTTAAACTTCTCGCACAAAAGGTACAAAGGCGGACTTAATGCCTTAGGCATTCTCTACCAGTCAACCAAGGGTGGTGAAGAGATATATATACACACACATGCAGATATACAGATACATATTCACGAGTAGAAAAACCTGTAAAAATTTGGAGCCTGTAAAAAAACATCCAGTATGGACACGTACCTATTTCTTTTTTTAACTAAATGTTTCTCTATGTTTTACTACTAGTTTCTGTCCGCGACTTCATCCGTGTGAAATACCTTGCTCCCCCGACCCACCCCGTGGCATCGCATTGCCTGCCCGTGCTATTACTTCGTTTTCGCTAGCGTTCTTTCGGACTTTATTTCTTCTTGCTCGGCTGCTAAGGGTTCTAGCGTGATGTTAAAAGCTTATAGCCTTCCTCAAGAATTAGGCTATCAAATGAAGAATGATTTCCGCGTTCATACAAACAAAAGAACTCTTCAGTTTTATTATTATTATAGATAAGACTAGCGACCCGCCCCGGCTTCGCACGGGTGCAATGGAGAAACACTGAATTTTAGAGCCATTATTTCTCGTAAAAAGTATAGGATAAAAAATGGTTATTGTGGGTTATCCCTAAGAGATAGACATATACCATCGCGGACTTTTTTGTAGACCTTTTTAAGGTGTACAATACTGTAGTACATTATTTTGATCTATCTCGACGGGTTCAGCCAGCGTTTACAATGTAAGCGCAAAAAAGTGTGTTTATTTACGACATCACATTAGAAACCTCTAAAATTATCAGTGTTTCTCTACTATACTATGCATGTATTATACATGTAAACCTTCCTCTTGAATCACTCTATCTATCAAAAAAAAAAACGCATCAAAATCCGTTGCGTAGTTTCAAAGATCTAAGCATATATAGGGACAGACAGACAGGGAAGCGACTTTGTTTTATACTATGTAGTGATGATACATAAACCCGTAACCACCTACCACCGGTCCCTGAGACCGCCACGGCAACAAGCAAATAAAGGTTAAGGTAAGTTTATTTTCATTACACACACTAATGCATTTTGTTACTATTGTTTTTTCCTAAATAAAGGATGTGTAGAAAAGGTATATAGACGCGCACTGTCCTAAGACACTTACACACAGCTTACTTACAGACCGCAACGTATTTTTGCATTCAAATATATCGTATTTGAATGCAAAAATACGTTGCGGTCTCAGGGACCGCGGTGCTAGGTGGTTAAGGGTTAATAGCGAACTCCATAAAATAAGTTATTTCGATAAAAAAAAAAAAAAAAAACTCTTAGCATAGTTGTTACAGTTTGGAATTATTATAATAGGTACCTAGTATATTTACTTCGTTACTAACATAATTAGTAACAACAAAGCTTTCCCTTTGCTCTCAGTCTGTAATCTAATGTGTGTACGTGAAGCACATAGGCAGCCAAAGTGAAATTCAATTATATTCCTTTTGATAGCCTGTTTCTACCTGTCACTGGCACTGAATATCATATTACAGTGAACTCCAGCCAAACTGAAACCAGGAGACTGAGAAACCGTTTGGAAGCATTAACTGTGATTTCTATATACCTATCAGCCTAACTATTGCGTAGAATAAAGCTAAGAAATCCGATATAACACCATTACCGCTTATTACTTTGCTTTAAATATTATCAGCTTTACTAATAAAAATATTTATAACATACTTATACATTGTGTAAGATACGGATAAGGACCGGCGCCCATTGACGGCACGGCATGGCAAGGTATTTTTAGGCAACGAATAAAAATATAACTTAACAGTATGGAAATAAAGTTGAAATTTCAATGCTAACGGTCGTAAGTACAAAAACAATGCCGTAGTATGCTTAGGCATGCCGCGTCGGCAGCCTTCGGAACGCTTCGGCATCCCTAGGAACGCTTTGGCAGTCTTCGGGATACCGCGGCAAGATAGCGCCCATCCGTAGCTTCATTAGCAAGGACGCCTCGGCATGCCTAAGGACGCTTCGGTATGCTTAAGGACGTCGCGGCATATTTAAGGATGCCACGGCATTGTTACTGCCAGTGTGCGCTTACATGTAGGGATGCCGAAGGATCCCCTGCCGTGCCGTGCCGCTAATGTGCGCCGAGCCTAAGAGTTACACACTCCCTTTACCAATAATGGGTGTGTTAGTGTGTAGGTATTGTATGGTTCTAGACTCGTAAAAAAAAAAGCTTCGGGAATGTTTTAAAACTAGATTACCAAATTGTAGAGGCATTTAGAAAACCTTGTAAACAGCATAAACAATGTTTATTTTGTTTCATGTTTTTTTATGGTAAAACGAAAGAAAGAGTCAAGCATACTTTATAAGTTCGTCATGAAGTTTAAGAAGGAACGCACCTTTCAAAAGTCAAACTATAGATAGTTTGACATTCATTCATTAGATTGAGACACCAGGGTGTCTCAACGACTGCCAGAGTCGCGGGTTGTTCGAAAGAGTTACCGTGACCGACCCGTGGGACACGGGTGGGTAAAAGTCTGACACCCTCCCATTCCGCCCAGAGCAGGAGAAGTTATTTGAAAATTTCCCACCCAAAAAAAAAAAATAAGGTGTCTCTACTCTGAAATTTGTCACTTTAAATAATTTGGTTTTTAAATACTAAATTAATGGCGAATAATAACATAAATAGTGTCCTGTTGAAGGCAAAAAGAAAAAAAAAAACAATCTGCAACTTGGGACACTTTAGAAAAGGTATGTTTATTTTACTAGATAAAAGATTTTTCGCTTTACATAATAACCAAAAGGGCATCCTTTGTGATCAAATTCGTGAATTTAAATTTTCAGAGTTTATTGAAAAACCTATCATTTTCGTTGCTATGTTGGTTATTTAGTAGATTTCTCATTTTCTCTCAATTTTCCTGTCTTCTGCTCTTATTTATAATTATCTGTCTGTTTAATGAATTTTGACACTGATCGATGGTTATGAATTGTCTTGAAAGCATTGTATTTTTTAAAGGAATATCAACGCAGTCAAAAATCAATCTGCCTAGTCTTTTACCGACAATGTTGGAGTCGGCTTCCAGTATAACTGGATGCAGCTGAATACAATTATTTTGCATGGAGCAACTGCTTGTCTAATCTCCATAATCCAGTTACTTGGTAACACGATACCTCTTGGTATGAGTGGTGGTCAGACTTTTTGGACTTCTGACTGCCCGTAACAACTTCCAAAGATCTACGAATGACAGCCGGGAACAATGGCTTAACGTGCTATCCGAGGCACGGAGGGGTCTCGATCTGTAATGGATGGTCACCCAACAACGAATCGACTGCGGCAAGCATAGCTTAACCTTTCATCGACCCATGCTGCTGTTATTTAGCCACGAGAGCCTCGGTATATCAACGCAGTATAAAGTCAAAATGTGATAAGTATTAAAATCGCAACAAAATCTCACAAAATTATAAATCACACTCCCCTCCTTGAAGGGTGGTATGACGAACGAGGGTATGCAACGTAAATGTTGATATTGTAATTACAAAAGTTATTATGTCTGGTGCTTGAATAAATGGCCAATTCGTTGGAAATATTGTCGCTACGGTAATGCCAGGTGATTCGGCGACGGGCTCCCAACAATGCAGTAAAAACGTTCCGTAATTACGATCATTTTATTTGCTATTTCATTAACATGAATGGTGATCGGCGTCCGGATTGTATCTGTTCTGTAATAATAATAAAATCAATACAAACCTTTGAAGTATGCTTATTTTACTGTGTCCGGTTTACCTTACCAAATTGAGGCTCTATTTTTGTTTTATTTTCTGTTGATGTTCATTTACTTTACTTTCACAGAAGATTTTTTTCCGAAAATAAATTGCCTGCTTGTCTGTTATACGTATATAATAATAATAATAATATTCCACAACTTTCACACAACGCCATCTAGTCCCAAACTAAGCAGAGCTTGTGCTATGAGTACTAGACAACTGATAAACATACATATATATTTCTAAATACATACATATTATAGATAAATTACACCCAGACAAAGAACAAATGATCGTGCTCATCACAAAAATTTGTCCTAGGTGGGAATCGAACCCACGACCTTGCGCATATCAGTCAGGGCCAGTGACCATTAGACCAACAGGCCTGTCAAATGTGTATGTATAATTTAACCTTTAACCCTATAGAGTCCAACCTTTCTTACGCTGAATCAAAAAATCAAACCAAAAATCATTTATTTCTTCAACATATTATACAACAACTGAATTAGTGATTGGAGCCTCCCTTTAAGCAAGTAATGCCTGTATTGGGAGACTCCTTATACAACGTGTAACGTTAAATGCGCAAACCCTGAAAATAGTTTGATCAGAATAACGAGCAGAATTAATTGAACCACTTTTTAATATAGGTCACATTTTTCAAAAAATCTTCATTAAAAACGTTGCCGTGTCTATTTATTAATAGGTCAAGCAAGCCAATGTCAACGCGGCGCAGCGGCGCGGCGGCGCGGTGACGACTCCTTCCTGGGTAAAGCATCGTCGCAGACGCAAGAAACGATCAGAATGGGCAGTAAAACTAAAACAGCCCACAAAATCTTTAAAAAATGTTTAATGACTTATTTTCTCTCTGAAATAGGTTAATTGAATTAAAAAAAACAGTTGGGATGTCTGAGGTTTTGCGCATTTAACGTTACACGTTGTATATAAATGCGTAGCTAGTTCTCAATAATCCTCGGTGTCTTAATTCCACACAGATATTTGCACACACACACACACACACACACAATAACGTTTATCTAAAAAACATCTTTCTCTTAATCATCAGTAAAATGTCACTCACGAACCGTAACATAAAAGCTGTACAGAAAAACTCGCATACTTTCAAGCTACTATCCTTCTAATTGAACGAATAAAAAGGTTAAAAAGTTGAAGCTAAAATAATGAAATTAGTAAGAAGATTAGCGCAGGCCGGCCTCAGACGTACGTACTAGTATGAAGGCCCGTGTGGAATGAGGACCGCAGTGAATTTTCTGCTCCGTCGCGTCGAGAGATGGGGGGACCTTCGAAAATGCCTAATAACCTGCGCTGTTCAGCAAATGAGATGGTGGTTTTAATTAGTAGGCTAATAG
Source organism: Eremobia ochroleuca (assembly GCA_949629135.1). NCBI lineage: Eukaryota > Metazoa > Arthropoda > Insecta > Lepidoptera > Noctuidae > Eremobia > Eremobia ochroleuca. The sequence continues at coordinate 11,871,523 of OX451392.1, forward strand.
GTTTTAGACTTGAAGTTTTTGGCTAGAGAGATGGTTGCAAATATTGATTGTTTTTAAGATTATCATGATTAGGTTAGTATTGTAATTAACTTTTTGGACTTTTCTAATTTTGCTTTCAAAACAAAGCCTTTCTGATTCGATAGAAAACTATAGAATAAGTACATCGAAGAGAAAACTAGATCAAATATCTACGAACTTTTCAATCGAAAGCAATCACAGCTTATCACGCAATTCATTAAAAAACCAAACCAGATCGTCACCAAACCACCAACATACGAAATCCAATCACTAACACTATATTTTATTCCACAGCGCAGTAAACAGACGAATATTTGCCTACGTTTCAAATTCTCGGCGCATTCGAACACGCAGGGCATTTCACCTGCCATAGTTTATTACCTATTCAGCGGACTCGCACAAATAAAACTGTATAATGCATAAGCGAATGGCGAGTTTGATTTACGAGCGCGCGCGGCGGCCGGCCAGTCGCGAGCGGAATAACTAACGCCACCTAGAGGCTATTCAAATGCCCTTATCCCGTGTCCGATGTTGTTACACTTCAACATCTTATTATTTTAGTTTTGGGAAACTATTTGCGTAATGTTGGTTGGTGGCTCTTGTTTTAGTTTGATTTAGTTTAAATAGTAGAATTCACTCTCAGTTTTAGGAGGTTTAATTAAAAAGCAAAGAGCTAGGAAATTGTGATTTCTGTAAATGTCGTCATAATAAATTTTATTAAAAAATAAAGTGAATTTAAAAAAAAAAAAATGGTCTGACCGAACATGCATAGCCTGTGACCATCTGTCTGCGTTGTATTTGTTACTAACGACGTATATGTATGGATAACTTATTTAGTGGATGTCATAAAAAATAATTTATAGGCACACTAACTTTTTGGTACGACTCTCTAAAATTCATATTTCATTTGCTATTCGTTGGAACTGTAATGCCAAATGATATTTGAATGTTGGCTTTAGAAATTAATAGTTAGTTCAGTTGATGGTAAATGGTGTAAAAATATTGAGTCCCTGTCATAAAAAAATAAATACTTTTAAAATACATTATGTATTTTCAAAAATAATCCAAATGAAAACTTCTTTCTTGAGCTTAAAAATAATCCTGAAAAAAACAACAAAGACCTACCTACAATTTAGAGTTGATCTGTGTCCGTATCCATTGTTCCAATTGCGAATGCTTGTTGTATGGTCAAACCTTTCAGTTGACCCTTACGATGTGGTTACTTAAAATCCCCAAAGGATCGAGATACACGGTTTCGCTTTCACGAGACCATTATTAGAGATACAAACTTTTAACATAACATTCGCTATAGACTAAATACCAATGGAACGCTACGTATATAGGTATATCTACTTAAAAGATTTTAACCTAATTGATGAATTTCGAATTACCTATAAAGCCAAAAAATTACCACTCGAACCCACAGACGTGATGAATAGCTATTGGGACATTAATGTAATCAGAAATAGGTACAGCTAATTTGCTAATGGAGCCAGTCAAGGTGGCTCTGCAAAGATTGTGGCAATCCAGACCTTTGGCTCTTTGCAATCAAGAGATTATAAGATAGTTGTTTTCATAACATAGACCATTTCACGCGGACCTCTAGTCCTTTGCGTTAAAAAAGGTTTCTCTCGCAATTTAAATATAAATTACGATATGGCAATAAATGTGAGGCTTTGTGATTGCATTATTTAGGTACCTGGATACATTTTCCCCGGGAGTGGTGTTTGAGTTCCTAAGTGCACATAAAAACGTAAGCAATCAAGGGGCCAGATGTTTTTGCCAAGCACATAAACGTGGATGGCGTGAATTGCAATTAAGCTCGAGTTTCGATACCTTCAAAATATATGCAATAAAATTTATACTACCTTTTCTGAACAAAATCTATTGCGAAAGTAGACAAATGGTTTAATATAAAAGTACCTTAAAATCGTTAAACTTGTAGATATTTTAAGCTACGAGATCCAATGCTTTTTATTGTTTTTCTATCTTATTATCATTATTTAGTGTACCTTGCAAGGACCAAGTGAAGGAGTTTTAAGTAAACCACACTTAGGTACAAGTTACATCATTTTCGACTTAATAGTGAATAGTGTAATTCAATTAATTTTGACATTTCTGTAATTTAATAAATTTTGATATTCCTGTAATTTTATTAATTTTGACTTGCCTGTATTCTTATTTTGACATTTGTATTTTTTTTTATTGACATTTTCCAAATAATTTTATATTATTAATAACTATGAATCATGGCACATCCAAAATTTGGATGCTGAATTTATTAGGCGGAATATGAAGTACTATGAATTGTATTATGACATCTGTAAGCACCATATTTCATGCAAATAAACGATTATTATTATTATTATTATAAGATACTTTTTAATTTACTCATGTTTCTATATTGTAAACCTTACATCTGACACAATCGTCTGTGGTGATTAGTCTTGCGAATTGCATCAATATTGTTAACGATTCACTATTGGGCACTGAACTGTGGTTAACTCTACAGCACACAAATCGTATTGTAACTGATACAATAATTATGTAATTAAACAAATCTTGAGTAAATATTAATTGAGTTTGACTAACTTTCTTAGTATTTATAACAATAAATACTAAGAAAGTTAGTCAAACTCAAGTTGTATTCATTAAAGCGGTTTGTATTTAACTTTGAATAAATCGAGGTACAGACGCCAGCACATCAAGCTACCCGAAACTGTCAAATTTTCCCAATCAACTTTGAACCTTATGCTTTAGCAATAAAGTTGAAAATCTATTAAAGAAATTTGACAGTTTGTAGTAGCTTGCTGTGCTGGCGTCTGTACCTACATTGAATTATTCTGATCTAATACTGGCATGCTAGTTTTTAGATACTGCCATGCTGTTTTTGAGACATTGGCATGTTGGCTCATGGGCAATAAGAATTTGTAAGATAGTTCACAGAAATGCATACAACTGTCCATCTTTCTGATATATTTTCTAAGTCGCCTCTTACGATGCCCTCGGGAAGTGACGAAGTATTCTATCTAAAGAGCTCAAGACACAACCAACATGAGCAAAATTTACGATTCTAAAATTGAAATATACCGATGTTCTCGTAGAAGAAGAAAAAGTAAAGTACCTGAACAATTTTGAAGTTTAAAAAACATACTCGTTCCAATTTGCTCGGACAATATTATAAAATATCGGTTTTGTTACAACCATTATAACATTATTGTTGAGCAGTTAAACTTTATTACCGATTTATTTTTCTTTGACATCAGAGATTTCGTAATGTTTGTCTTTTTATGAGCTTGTGAACAGTTTGTGTAATCGCTGTTTGATAGCGGCTATTTATTTCGGGTTCGCGCCAAAGTACCGATAAACTGTAATGACGTTGGAGCAAATGTATTAAAGTGTTTTTGTTTGTCACGTTCGGCCCTTGCCAGGTGCCATAAGTGCAATGGTACACGTTCTCTTGCAATCTCTACTAAAACTCAAACTTGACAACGATTTGAGAAAATTGCAGCATCACCTTATACATTTGTCAGTCAGTTATACAAATCGTACATCTTTATACAACTTTGAACAGCAGGAGGTAATCAAAACAAATGACTACTATATTCTCACAGAAATAAATTGTTTTCATATTTTCCCCGACAGCGTACTAATTGATATAAAACGTTGGTCTTTTTGAGGGATGGTACTGTTAATAATAGTTTTAGTTGTTTATTACGCAACTGTCTGTAGGCACGGTTCGCACTGGCTGTATACGTGTGTAGACAATCTAGTTTGTGGAGCAGATGCTAACCGGGTTCAGAGGAAAAAGGGAAACATTGTGCTAACGATACTCCAAGGAAGATACAAATACTGTAAGAAATATTTATGGAGGTTTTTCGGAATGAAATCCCTAAGGATACCGGGACGCGACGGTTTGGCCTCCGAAAATAGGGGAAAACACGTTTCAAATCCCTCGCCACGTATAACTCTTAATACAGGGATTATAGAATGGCTTCTAAGTCCTGGGTGCTAAAAGAAAGATAACAAGCAATTAGGATGCGGTGATAAAAATAAATAACTATTTATTTTTTGTAAAATGGCCTTTTCCAGACGTTCTTTCTTCTTTTTCTTTTATATTCATAAGTTAAACTTTATTTTTAAGCCAAGGATGAGCTTTGTAGGAATATTGCGTTAAACTAATATTAAAATCGGCCCCGATGAGGTGCTTACGTACGTTTTTTGCGTTCACCTGGGCCTCGTAAATATTACCCTCGACCATAAAATGCATTAGTAAAGTCTGACTTTGAATAATGCTAGCACCGCGTTCTTTACTGCGGAGGAAAATAGCAGTATAAAGAAAGATCATACGTTACCTGTTACGGTCCACCGAAGTTTAAAAATAAATACTCCGCGTGGGGTGAGTTCCACTTAAACTACGATCATAGTGTCTACTATAAATTGATACGTGAGTGTTATTAAATGTTCTTTGATGTTATTTCATACGATATTGGTGACTATTGAGACATTTTTACAATTTCATTACAACGTTTTTCAGGAAAATTGATGGCAATATTGATAATTGCTGATGATCTTCCGTGTTTAAAATTAATTATACTGCGGCCTCCAATCAGACCGTACATTATGTGCATGGATGATAGAGGTAAGGAGAACTGTCTCTGATGTGAAAAGTGTACGTCAAATTGCGTTAAATTAGGGTGGCGCCACAGTAGTAACATGATAAATTTTTCATAGAAGTAATTTTAGGTTATGTGTACAAAATTATTTTGGACTACGCAAATATTTGAGGTTTGGTATACTGGGCTGTCACTAACTACTCTAGTCAGTAAAAATATTGAATCTTTACATACCAAGACCCCTCCGTGCCTCGGAAAGCACGTTAAGCTGTTGGTCCCGGCTATCGTTCGTAAATTTTTGACAGTCGTTACGGGTCGTCAGAAGCTCGAAAGTCTGACAACCAGTCTTACCAAGAGGTATCGTATTACCCAGTAACTGGGTTGTTGAGGTCAGATAGGCAGTCGCTCCATGTAAAATACTGGTATTCAGCTGCATCCGGTTAGACTAGAAGCCAACCCCAACATAGTTGGGAAAAGGCTAGGAAGATGATGATGATGATGATTTAAGTCCCATTAAACTGGGGAAGAGCCTATTGCCTTCAACCGGTCGCAAATCCAGACTTCGGGCTGCCACTGAAAAATTTCAGATAAAAACCCAATAACACTTTGCCCGACCCGGGAATCAAACCCAGTACTTCATCCTCAGCGGTAGCGCTTGCGCCCTCTAGACCAACAGACAGATAGTCATACTGTTGAAGAATATGTTACGCTAACCAATCAAGATATATAATACCTAATAATAATAATATTCCACAACTTTCACACAACGCCATCTAGTCCCAAACTAAGCAGAGCTTGTGCGATGAGTACTAGACAATTGATAAACATACATATATTTCTAAATACATACATATTATAGATAAATTACACCCACACAAAGAACAAATGATCATGCTCATCACACAAACATTTGTCCTAGGTGGGAATCGAACCCACGACCTTGCGTGTAGTAGTCAGGGCTACTGACCGCTAGACCAACAGGCCTGCCAAATAAATATATATAAATATAGTCTGGATTGCTTAAGATCCATTATTTTAAGTAAGTTTTCACGATAGAAGTCTACCTCAAAACTTTATACTACTATCATTTTACCAACAGCCAGGTAAAAAGGTAGTTAGCAATATATCTTATCGTACCTAGTAGAGCCGGGGCCAGCCCATGAGTAATGCTAATTAACTAATGACTCTTCAGGGACACATCGCAAAGGGTTCACCTAATTAATTAATGACCATTCATTCCTCCGATAACTTGAGGTGATAATGTTTTAAAGGTGAGACGTGTGAGTTTGTTTGTTTGTTTGCAAATAGTTGAGGGTGCGAGATCTTGTGAAGCGTATCGATGTCGAAGATATAAATATTGGTTCTATGAAACGATGGGTTCTATGAATTAAAGGCGTTTATTTATTTATTTATTTAAACTTTTCGCACACAAAAAGGTACAAAGGCGGACTTAATGCGTTCATAGATTTTTTATATGATGCATTTGTGTATCTAAATCATTACTATAACATTACTGAAAACTCGTCAAATATTGTTATAAAAACGTGTCGCAACAACTACAACTCTCCATTACTGCAGTGCTATTCTGTAAAAATCTCGCCGTGAGAACTTAGGTGAAGTGAGCGGGAAGTGAGCTCTCTCATTCCGTAATGGTAGGTATTGACACTAGTAAGTGCTCACTTCACTTATGATTTCACGGTGAGATTTTTACAGAACCGACCGGCTGTACTCTTTTCCGCAGTATAGTCAAGTTTTTGATTAACCATGCTTAGACCATGACTGTAATGATTTTGTCAATGTACTTCTATTGTTGGCTCGTCCGGCGCTCGATGCTTGCGGAAAACGTGTTGCTGTGGGTACGTATAATTTAGAGTTGCGAATGTACTTGGAATACCTTGACAGAACAAACTTGAACCCAAGACCCAGTTATCTTTTCTATGAATTATGCAACGCTAAACATAACTGGCATTAACCGTCTCCTTTGGCTATTTTAATAAATAGGTTCTTGTACTTTATAAAAGTTCTATTTTAAAAATGCTGTATACTGGTTCAGCTGAACTAGTTGTCTTCAGGTCAGTCGTCGTTTGAAGATTTAATAAGGTTTGTTTTCATACAAATTTAATGAAGACGTAGACCCTGTGCTACGCCATGCAATGCCGTGCTACACTTGATAAGTCGTGTTACGCCTGGCAACGCCATGTTACGATTTGGTACGCGATTCTACGCCATGCTACGCCATATCACACCACGCCACGTGGAAGTATGCTGTGCTATGCCGTGCTACTCCGTGCTACGTCGTGCTACTCCGTGCTACGTCGTGCTACTCCGTGTTACATCGTGCTACGCCGTACTACACTGTGCTACGCCGTTCTACGCCGGACTACGCTATGCTATGCTGTGCTATGCCGCGAATTGCCGCGCCACGCCGCTGTATGCCGTGTTACAAAAAGATAAAGTGATCAAAATACTTATTAATCGTTACCATCCGGTGCCTTCTCGTACATCGTTAAATAAGTAAGTAGCTTGGAGACAATATTGGTTTATGATTATAGCAATGTTGTTTCCATTCCTATTAGAAAAATAATTAAATTATGGTCCTAGGACGTAGGGCGTTTTTAAGGACAAAGTAAGATGCTACGTACGAAATGCTGAAATGGTTATCACAATACCCATGGAATGACAGTGTTTCTATAATTCATAAACTTCAAGGTATTTAGCAAAAGATTCTATAGCATTATTATTATCTTCCTTCGCAGCTTTGGTTCACAGGAAAATCATACTGACAGTTAAGATTATATATCTTACATTTATAGGCCTTAAATCGTTTTTCATAAGGGTCCTATTCTTTATGTCGTATTGATAGCTATTATACGTTTGATGGTTTTCTGATATAAGTTGGCTACTTATCTTCCATGGGCAACACATTCCTTATATTAAATCTATGTTTTAGTGAAATTGATTTTGATATTTAATCTAAACAGGATCAGTTATTTTATTCCAGACAATTTTGTAACCGCGTGATTAACATAGTTGACTAAACCTACAAATTGTTTAATTTATTTACGTATATTAATCCATAGTAAATCACGGCGTTAATGTTAACTACGATTAGTTTAATTACTCAAGCCGTAAATTGACATGTAAGCATGTCGAAATTCCTGGAATAATTACAAGAAATTGTTCATTAATTTGAGTTATCGATACCGCTTTCCAGCAAAACGTAATTATAATTCTGGTATGTTAACTAAACATGTTTATGACTTTGAAGATCAGCAGAGGAGAGATCTCGACAGCAGGTGACGGTGAGATCACCTCAAGAGTAAAGCACCTTCCAACATACAATATCTTTACCATAATGGCATTCTAACGTGTCGTGTCGTGTCGTGTGATAGGTTACATTAGCCATATCATATCACACGCCCGTAACTTACAGTTGTCGGAAACAAAAACAGTCACCGTAGCCGAAATCGGCATGGGATGTAGTACAGTGGCCTTCAAAAGTTAGTTGACATTTTTCCACTTCAACTGTAATCCCACATTATGATTTAAAATAAAAAAAAAATAATAATAATCAGGTACTCCTAAGGTATTACTAGATTATTTTTATGATAAGTTAATAAAGATAGTCGAATTAGTCAATACAAACATTCTATTTGTTCAAACATTTGGCACACTAGAATTTTAAATCATAACGTGGTGTGTCACAGCTGTAGTGCGATTCTGTAACCATCTCACCGTGAAAACTTAGGTGAAGTGAGCGTGGAGTGAGCTGTCAGTGCCATCCCACCTGATACTAGGGATGGACCAAGCATACATTTACAATCATAGTCGAGGTTTTAATAATATTTTTAATGCTAATTCTATTTATAATTATTTTATATAATTTCAAATCTAGTATTTTAGCTGCCAAAATATTACAATTTTGTGGGGTTTTAAAATAAAATAGCAAAACAGAAACTTATTCAGAATCTCAATGCTGTTTTTTTTCTAGACTAGTCTTTATATAATGGTGTTTTGGAAACTAAAATACTAGCATTGAAATTATATAAAATGATTAATAGAATTAGCATAAAAAATATTACTAAAATCTCGATTATGATTGTAAATGTTTGTTTGCTCAATCCCTAGCATCAGTGGGATGACATTGACACATCACTCTACGCAAGTTTTCACGGTGAGATTTTTACAGAATCGACATGCTGAAGTATAAAAATGTCAGCTTATTTTTGGAGGCCACTGTATATAACTATGTATACATACATATCATTATATATACAGGTTCAAATTAAATTAGCTAGCAAAACTAAAATAAATATCTAAACTCCATAAAACAAAAACAAATTATTGTGATGTTTTTTTTTAGTGGCGTCATTGACCGCAGTTAGTGTATTCACTTGAAATATCAGTTTAATTTTTTTTGTGGTGTAAACTTCACAGACATGATGAGTATCGATATCTCAACACGATAAAACATATTTTCTCAACTCGTACTTCAAGTAACAACACTACCATCGGTCATTGGTCTCTAAAAAACATCAAATCTTTTTTATTTTGGTTTATCACATTTAGATATCGATAATTTTCACGTCTGAAGAGTTTCGCCAGGTAGTTTAATTTGACCCTGTATACTGGATGTTTTTTTTTTTGTTTACACTACACATTTTTAAAGGGTGTTCTACCCATGAATGTGAACAACTTTTACTATCAACCACAACTTTCACTTTCAGGACCAACTCAGAAATCACGGGAAAAAAATATCTGTTTAATACAAAAGTTCAATACCTACTTGACCAAAATGTACGAAACAGCTGATTTTTTTTTCGTGCTCTCAGAGTTAGTCCAATATGTAGTGAAAGTTGTTCACATTCATGGGTAGAAAACCCTGTAAAATTTGGAGACTGTAATAAAAACCATCCAGTATATGTTAACTAATTGTTTTGTTGGGTCGACAGGCGTGTCGTCGTGTGTTTGATTTCTGCATGGCGCAAAACGTTTGGAAGGCCAACAATCACAGACATGTAGTGGTTTCTGGGCTGGATGTGGATGTAAACGCACCCACTATGCCAGTATGCAGCAGTTACAAGTATGAGACCAAAAAATGGATGATAGTATGATTTTCGACATTAAACTTTCAATAAAACTACATTAGGTATTGTAGATTTTTTATCAGGTTGTTTTAAAAAAATCAGAAAGTCCTTTAATATATTATAATAAAATAAAAAAAGGTGAAAGAAAGCTTAACAAACGGCCGTATGACACATTTATTTAGAAAAAATCATTCATTTCACTGAAAAAAAAGTTACAGCAGAGTTCATATATTATCTTATACACCCGTCTTTAGTTGATAGTTTCCTCAAAAGATATTTCGTCTAAACATGTCTCTCATAAAATTCTATTTTTATATTTAAAAGAGTTGAGCCGAAACGGCGCCGAATAAAAATATTCCAGACGGATAAAATTTTATAGCGGATCGGTTCGACAGGAAATATTGAAGAAGTTAGATTGAGGAAGTGACGACATTGTTATTATCGCCTCAATCCTGCTCGAGCTCTGAAACAATCTTTGGCATTCTCGCTCCAATCGCTCGTTGAGCAGTAAAATCTCTGTTATGATTTCCATCGTCGACTTTCATCTTTAAATATTATTCTTCCAATTTCACAAAATGTACGGATCTCCTGACAATAGAGAACTACTACTAAATGGAACATGTATTTTATATGAAAGCTCCATTGTACTCTAAATAAAAGAATAGGTATGTTTGTTCTTTTCGCGGGAAATAATTTTTCAAGGCGGAACAATTGGCCTTAGTTTAAACACTGCTTGCTCACAACTCAAGAGGGCGGAAGCGAAAATTTCAGCTTTTTCACAGTGAATTTTTTGTCGTACTTATACCTAAAACAAAGCGTAATGACCCGCACGGCACGCATTTGTTCGGGAACAATCCGAATAGGCCATTTTTCATGTGGAACAATTGAGGGCGGTACTCCGACACAATTGGCAGAGTATTTTGTCAAGCGGTTGTCGTACGAGACTCGAGCGCAGAACATAATAAGTGCACTCCACACGCCCATTCGACTAGTCGGAACGAGAACGGAGGCTTATGAATAAACATATTTATTTTTGTTTGCTCTTATAATTTTCTGTTGACTATTTGGCAAAAAAATCTTCCACAAAAAACAGTACACTCTCACATTTTCCGATAAAATACTGTGTTTATTCTGTACAGGGTGGTAATTTGAGATGGTACAGTAATAGCAATTAAAAAAATAAACGTTCTTAGGAGATCATAACTCGCTTTGGAGTAGTGTTATAAAATCTGCGAGTGGAAATAATTATATTTTCCCATTACAAGAAAAAGAAAAGTATTATTATTAAATGAAAATATCATGGTTATTATTCAAGTAAGCAAATCTTTATTTACGACAAAATGCAATACTTTCTGCTAGTAATGACCACAGAGTAGAGAGAGAGTTTTTTTTTTAAATCATAGACCATATCAATAAGGTCGAGCAAAAATTATAGAAGGCGCATATTTATTACAATAAACAATAAAGCCCAAAATATTTAAGTATTATTTATGGTATTAATCACCTGACGAAGTGTGTTGGCCGATAGGGCATAAAATCTCGCCTCTTATGATTTCATGGCTGCTGGAGGCAGTGCGCTGGAATTTTTCGTTTTATTTTATGATGCCAAGCACTGTCGCGGAGAAATATTGGCTCAGCGGAATAGCTCGTAAAGAAAGCCGTTTTCTTTCCACGGGGTTACGCACCGCAACTACATCGCCGCCTTCTGTTTATATTTTATTATTAGACCTCATCCAGATTTTATGTCAAACGAGATTTCATTTTTAATTAGGTATGCATAGAAAACATAGAGGTAAAGTATAAACAAACGTTCTCAGATTTGTTATTTTTCTTCTCACAGAAGGAGTTCTGCATAAAAAATGAACAGTTCAAGATTAAAAACGGATTATAAGGAAAGTTCCACATTAGTTTTCAATCGCGGGGTCGGTTCGACGGCGGCGGGCGGCGGCGGATTGCACGGAGGTTCGCATTTTGCCGGTTCGGCTCACCGATCCTTTTTCCTCGCACATCATTATTCAAGTTAAGTGGACAGGCCCCGGTCAGGTTAGTGGATGAGTAACAAAAATTCAGGGGGTTGAACACAAATCGGAATATCGTATCATGAAAGGTCAGACATATATGTTAGGGTTGAATTTCTTATTATATTTTGAGATTGATGCAGAATAATGGGTTACAAATTATGTATGTATGTTTTGCTGTTACACGTGTAGCTTGTCAGTGTGATGGAGGTTAATAAATGTACAGCAATATCACAGGTATTTAGTTGGTATTTATTTTTTAGTAAACACTAGAAGATTGTGGTTGTAATGAAGTTCGGATTTATATGCCAGTCTCAACACCGTCGCCATCTTAACGTACAAACAGACACACAGCACAATTACCTTGTACTGTTCCCACTGCTGGGACACAGGCCTCCTCACTTCGAGAGGGAGTGGGTTATAATCAAGCACGCGGGCGCAATGAGGGTTGGTATGCATGTCACATGTCTTCGAATGCATGATATGCCGGTTTCCAGGATATGCCGGTTTTTAGGATATGGCGGTTTACTTACGATGTTTTCTTTCGAAGTTTTAAGAGCAGTGGTGATAAAATCATTTACACAAAGTTAAGCGCCTCATTGGGTTCGAACCCACGACCTACAACAACTCGTAATAATAATTTCGGGGCAGTTACCACTGGACAAACAGACACAACAGTTAGTATTTGTTTCTTGTAGCTTTATTGCAGCACGAATTCATCTGTCAGACAACATAACTTTTAACGAGCACAATCATTACGTAAACGCACAATCAGAGACACTCAACACATGACGAGAAGTCAGTAGACATCGAGTATATGTATATGGCTTCAAGTACTTATTCATGAGACAAGTAATAGTGTCCCAGCTCCCCTAGCTGTCAGGACTCGGCTCGTGCGGCGTGAACGGCGCAGGCCATTTGCGAAAATTCAACAATACCATTGGATTTCTCCTGAGACCGCTCCTCACCGTCTCTATAATAAGCTAAGCAGATGTAGAGAGGTTACGTCGGTCTGTGATCAATAGTGACGTAATGATAGGGATAGTTTTAAAGTTATGTGAGACTGCAGATGATCGAGAAGGAAATAACTGTTGGTAAATGAGAGAATTTGTACAGTAGGTATCTTGTTTAGTTGTAGTCACGATTGCTTTAAAGCGGCAGAAAGGCATAACTTGTAACGTAGGCAGCGATGAACTGTTATCATTTTTGGACCTGACTTTAATAGTTTTAGTCCAATTATTTACCTACGCTAATGAGTTCCGAGTAATACTACTATGATACTTAGTTTTCAATAGTATTTTATTAATTAGGTACCCCCTTGCGAAAGATGGAAGGTGTGGAGGGAGGGCGTTTGCCTAGGATGGGGACAGCGTCGATTAATAAAAAAAAAAAAACCTCTAATGTATTATATTCTTCATACATACTGACATTAACGGATGGAAGGAAAAAAATTGCTAATTAAACATATAGGTACCTAGCTAGTAAGGTTGGGCTAATGTGTCATTATAAGTTACAGCGAACGTAAGGCCGATAGTTGGTCATTACCGTAATGTCTGCCTACATCATTGATTCCCAAAGTGGTCCAGGTGGACCCCCAGGGGTCCACGGGAGACTCGACGGGGTCTACGTTACATCTAATCTTCACATTTTTTGTCGAGTTTTCGGAATATGGTAGAAATGTATCTGCATGGGGTCCACCGGAACCAGCGAAATTTTTAAAGTGGTCTATGGGAAAAAAAGTTTGGGAGCCTCTGGCCTAGATGAATGGAGATTCTGTGTGATCGGATAATTAACTTACTAAGCATCTAATAGACCATCTTAGATTATTATTACGAGATTGTTTTTGTACGCCGACGGGCCATTTACTAGGAATCGCTATTATTGCATGATTTGTAAGGCTTCGTGCGGAGTGATTAGATATACTTTTCTAGCGTCTGATGACTTGTTTTATCACCTAAGGCTGAGTTCACTTGCATTAATTTATTTTGGCAAGTAATGTAAAACTTGTTTTGTTTCATTTTTTTAATAAATCTAGTGGATAGGGCGGACTGTGACTGTTTCACAGTTTGCTTTATCCACCAGATGGTCAATTCTCGCAATTACAACGTTCAATATCTACTCGCAGTCTCACCTCAGCGACAATCAATGTCAAAAACTTGTCAAAAATGTAGGGAAATTAAAAGTATTTTTGCCAGATTGAGACTGAGATCAGACTGTGAACGTTCTTAAAATTACGAAAATTGCCGCTAAAGGTGCTCCCTCTCCAGAAGCATTCGCCTGTAATGTAACGTTACAGATTCGAGCATTACATCAGTAACTGGGAAAAATCTAGCATTACAGCGCGCACCTTGTAATGATACAAAACGAGTATTACATCAGTGAAGGAGGAGAACCGAGCATTACAATGCGCACCTTGTAATGATACAATGTGTAATACCTTGATACAACTTGATAAAACCATGCGCTCCACTTTTAATTAAATGTGTCCGGCGTGCCGCGGAGCGCTCCCCGCCCTGCAATCTGTAATGTTACATTACACGCCAATGCTCGTCAGTCAGGGAGGTAGTACTGTAATGTAATGTTCAAAGACGTATTTGTAATGTTAAACTATGGACTAGGTTTATGTCTGAAATAAAATAAATGAATGAATGAATGAAATTACACGCGAATGCTCCTGGTGAGGGAGCACCTTATTATTTCTCACTAGTCCTGACATTTTATAAAATGTACAGTCTCCGTTTTTAGGGTTCCGTACCCAAAAGAATAAAAAGGATCTCTATTACTCCCGCTCTGCTGTCCGTCCGTCCGTCCGTCTGTCACCAGGCTGTATCTGATGAACCGTGATAGTTAGACAGTTGAAATCACAGATGATATATTTCTGTTGCCGCTATAACAACAAATACTACAAAACAGAATAAAATAAATATTTAAGGGGGCAAAAAAATCATGTCTGTTGTATGGGGTACAACAGACATGATTTTTTTGCCGTTTTTATAGATAATGGTACGGAACCCTTCGTGCGTGAATCCGACGCGCGCTTGGCGGTTTTTTAAAATTCTAAATGCATTATTTGATTGACATCTTTTTGTTAGCTCACAGATCTTCGGCAATATTGTATTCCTTAGATGGTTCAATATTCATTCTGAAACGCCAATAAACAGTGTTTCACTGAAAGCGCTACGGGCCCGTAAGCGCGCGTTTGTCGACCATTGTTTCCCGCTTACGTCCCTCGTAGCTACTAGGCGAGCGGCGATTTAAGTTCTCTGTCTATGTGGATGTAGTTTAATATTGTAGTTATAACCATCTCGATGGTATTGATTGCATTGTTAGCATCTATTGTAAAGGGTTGCAGGTAAATGGGGTCGGCTAGTGACATTAGGGGTAATTCAATATTTATTAATATTCTTAAGTTTTTTTGTATGGTCGTTGGTTTTAGGTCTGTCATTGCGAAGTGTACTTCATTCCCTGTAGGATTGGTTTGCATTTTAGACATTAGCTGCGTTTTTCTAGTTTACTTAATATCTCTGTTGTGCGATTACGTATGAATGATTTTTTGTCTCCAAAATAACTGTGAACGCGAGTTCGTTTGCGTGCACTTCGGTAAACAAATTGGATTTCATGGGTTTCAATTTTTGTGCGGTACCCTAATTTCATAATATCGTAATAATATCGTAATTTCATAATAGCGGTTTTTTTTTCTAAACTAAACTTAGCTTAATTCATGACACCAGCTATCTGCCAATGAGATTTGCGTTAAAATCGGTCTAGCCGTTTCGGAGATGAGCCGGAACAAACAGACAGACAGACAATTTTTTTATTTATTTGTATGTATATACAACATTATTTTTAGTATATGGCAAACCAGAAACACGTGTCTAGTATTTTTATGTAAAGAATCTATGTACAAAATTTCAAAACTGTATCATGAAATATCACGAAGTTATAAGCGTGTTATGTTACCTGCTTGTCCGTACAAAAAGTTTGTTACCACTTAACACGCGCCGCCGGCCGACCGGCTGTGACCTGTGTTGTACGCATATGATTACGGATATGTACTTAGTGTCACTCAGTGTGCAACTTTTTACCATTTTTAAATATTTTTGGGAGAAAATATAACATGGTGTAAAAATTATTGGAATCGATTCATTTACTTATTCTGAACAAACTATATTCAGGTTTGCAGTATACTAAAAATAATGTTGTATATATACCTATATATAATGTGTGTCTATATGTATGTATGTATAGATTAAATTAGAACGTAAAAACGTACAGATGTCAATCCAAATTAGTCTGTTGAACATTTATTATCATAATAATATTTTAATAATCTGGTATTCCGAACATATCGCTCGAACCGTCATTCAATAACTCGATCAGTCTGATGTCTGTCTAGCAACATAGAATAATTTATAATCCAAATTAGTATTACCTAAATACGTCATAAGGGTTCAAAAGGCAACAATGTCTGGTATAAGTATTGAAAATATAGATATTATGCTATCTACATTTTAATCACCACTGCTCTCGAAACGGTTAAATAATAACAGCCGCACAAGTCGATCGATCAGGTTATGCTACGCTTGCCGCGGTTGTTCTGTGGATGGGTGACCATCTCCATTCCTCGGAAAGCACGTTAAGCCGTTGTTCCCAGCTGTCATTCGTAGATCTTTGACAGTCTTTACGGTAGTCAGAAGCCGGAAAGTCTGACAACCAGTCTTGCCTAGGGGTATCGTATTACCCAGTAACTGGGTTTTGGAGGTCAGATAGGCAGTCGCTCCATGTAAAATACTGGTATTCAGCTGCACTCGGTTAGACTAGAAGCCTACCCCAACAAAGTTGAGAAAAGGCTGGGCAGGTGATGATATTGTACATTTTAATACATTGAAAAATACGGTTACTCAGATGTATAGTCATCCTTGTAACTGCTTTATCAACCTAAGGTTAAACTGAAGGTTGACTTGTATGTCATAAAACGACAAGGTATATTTGTCTATGAGACAGTTAGATAATTTCAACCTTAGTGAAGCTCTAATTTACTGATAATGATTGTCAAAAATGATAAAGCAATCACGACGTCAACTATACACAGCTGACTCCCGGCCACCGTAGGCGCGGGCTTGTGGACGGCAAGCAATGGGCAGTTCGCCGTCCGGTAAGGACCAGGCCCGGGTCGACGGCGCGTTGTGTTTCACGCGCGCCTCAAAGAGATGTCAGCAGTAACTGACGGGGTCCGCTAGGGCCGATGCCTGCCAGGGTCGCGGATTGTTCGAAAGAGTTACCGTGGCCCTTGGCACAGGCAACTGAAGGAACACGGGTGGGTTTTAGTCAGTAAAAGTCTGACACACCCTTCCGCTCCACACAGAGCGGGATAAGTTAAAAAATAGAACTATACACCATCATCGACCACATTATTATCTCTTACCATTACGTGAGAAAGAAGTCAAACGCGAGCCTACAAAATAAAAATAAAACAAAAAAACATCTCACAAAATCTCTGTTTTTCAAGTGTTCTGTGTTAGTTCATCACTCCTGTCCAAACAAAACACTAACAAAAAACCTGTATCCAAGTGCTTATAGTTTACACAAAAATAGAGAAGGCTCCCGAGCGAGAAGACAGATACTTGCTGAGATTTATAGAAGGCGAGGTCACTTGAGTAATGTCTCGCAAATGTTAATTATGTACATTGGGGATACATTCATTAATTCGACTTAGGGCCCATTCAAAATGTTACATCGTTAACGAGTATAGTGGGGTGAAGAAAATTTATAGAAACTGCTTTTCGTACGAAAATACAAACACGAGACAAATCAGAAAAAAACAAGGAATTAATTAACAACACCCTAACACTAACGCTACCTACATAATTATCTCCTTAAACACAATTTTTATTATTTGTTCTTGGCGCTTGTTCCTTGATCAATATTGTGATAAATGATAAATGTTTTTTTTTCTGTAAGTAGGTTTGTACAAACACTTTGACATGTCAATAAAAGGTGTACTGTATAAGTTTAATATGTTTTAGGTCATCATCTGCCTAGCCTTTTCCCAACTATGTTGGGGTCGGCTTCCAGTCTAACTGGATGCAGCTGAATACCAGTGTTTTACATGGAGCGACTGCCTATCTGACCTCCACAACCCAGTTACTGGGTAATACGATACCCCTTGATAAGACTGGTTGTCAGACTTTTGGGGCTACTGACGACCCGTAACGACTGTCAAAGATTCACGAATGACAGCCGGGACCAACGGCTTAACGTGCTTTCCGAGGCACGGAGGGGTCTTGGTATGTGAAGATGGTCACCCATCCACGGACCAACCGCAGCAAGCGTAGCTTAACCTGATCGATGGACCCGTGCGGCTGTTATTACTTAGCCACAAGCCCCTCTTTAATATGTTTTAGGTATGTATGTATTTATTGTATATATGTAAATAGTACACCACAGACTACCTTTAGTATTGTCTCTCCTTCTCCCTTAATCCATTCAAAGGTGGATTATGGTCCACTCGCTCTCACAAAGCTCCCCTTTGTCGTCCCAGCAGTGGTAACGTTATTGGTTGATTATGAATATTATGTTATGCTAGCATTACCACATTTGGTTACCAGCTGAGTAACAAGTACGCATCGGGGACCGCGTGGCACTAATATGCATTTGAAGTTCTTCTCAGCATAAGTCACAAAGCTAAAACTCTACAAATCTTTCATTCCAGTACGCCCGTAATGATTACGTACAAATAAACGCTTGTAAGTCCTTTGCACATAACGCTGTATTACGAGAGCTCTCGCGTTTAATTTCTCAACACTTAATTATTTCAATATTTGCAGCAGAAGTAATTGAACGTTGGCGAAATTATGTAATTATCGCTCATGTACGAAATATGAAACGGTCCTCATTCATATATTTGTAAAACTATTATTACGTACATTTTTAACGAAGGAACTTTTTAAGGATACTCAGTGTTTGATTATTAATCTTTTTAAGAGGTCTATAACCCCACGTAGCAACGGTAGTTTGTTTTTGCGGGTGATTTTCCGCAGAGTAATGTTTGGTGACATTGATGCTTGTTCCAAACCCCGGGATTAAATTCACTTACAATATAAGATAAAGTATAATAAGTAGTAATGGAAAGTTGGTGGTGATGTGCAAGGTAGATGGGATAAGACCTCACCGCCGGTCACCTAACCGCTGATCAGACCAAGTAACCACCCCCATTGGACTCTCTGTTACGATCGTCCTGAGAGAAGCACGAACGAAGTGGAAGAACATCGTAAATAAAGCCACGAAGGCCTTTAAGGGACACGACCTTCAGAAATGAAGTACGCGACCAAGAATAAGAAAAAGATAAGTGCCCACATTGTTGGTTGCAGCTGAAAATCAGCGTCAGGTGATACACACTGTGTTGTCATCTGACATTATGCTGAGCTGAGGCCCTTTTGGCATTATAGTCTTTGTTTACTGTTTTATAGATTTAATGTGTATTTATTTTGATGTAATGGCAATAAACGCATTTTCTTTCTTTCTTTCTTTTAGTGTTATAAGATAATTACTACTTATTCATTATGTTTAGAACTTACATATACTGCAATCTGAGTCTGACAGGTCACACGCAAAATTAATCTTCATTTTTTAATGAATCTCTCATTTCTTATTATTACCATTATTTGATTGCGAATAAAAAATTGAAACCCTCGTTAATATTGAATAGCTGCTTCAAACCTGCAACGCTTAGCATTTCGTTTAAATGGGCGAACGATCATAGATAAATATAGTTTGAATGGATACCGATAAATTCGGTTTCACGGCGGAGGTTTATTCGTTTACGTAAACTTTGAGATTGGCTCTAACAAGGCTGGGAGAGGCGGAGAGAACGCCGGTGATTTCTACTCTTAAAATCCAATTTAAATGCATTCCTCTGTGCCACAGGAGGGCCCGCCGATACGCCCCGGGGGCCAATTAACTTATTCATCCTTAACATTTCATTGCTCAACTTGGATACTACTTTTACGCTTTAGGTACTTTCCACGTCTCATCCTTATGGGTTCGGTATGATTACCTGCCGTTAACTCCTGCCCTTGAATTTGCATAACATAAATACTTTCAAGTGGCTCTACGGATTCTTTGTGCGGAGAGATTGACTTGATTTGTTTTTTGATTTAGAAAAAAAAGAGGCAAGTATCTGCACGTATGTAATGTATTACGTGTGTGTTTGTGAACGTAACTTACCTACAATAATTTAATGTGATTCACGTGATTTAGTTATCTTTAACCTCTAGACTGACTATCTAATCAATCTAATCAGCAGTGCGATTCTGCAACCATCTCACCGTGAAAACTTAGGTGAAGTGAGCGTTAAGTGTCATCCCACCCGATAATAGGGATTGACCAAGCATACATTTACAATCATAATCGAGATTTTTATGCTAATTTTATTGATCATTTTATATAATTTCAAAGCTAATATTTTAGTTGCCAAAACATTACTATTTTTTGGGGTTTTAAAATAAAATAGCAAAACGGAAACTTAGTCAGAATCTCAATGTTGTGTTTTTTTTCTTTTTTTTCCTAGACTAGTCCTTATATAGAGATGTTTTGACAACTAAAATACTAGCTTTGAAATTATATAAAATGATCAATAGAATTAGCATAAAAAAAAACTAAAATCTCGATTATGATTGTAAATGTTAGCTTGGTCAATCCCTAGCATCAGTGGGATGCTGGAGTCTCATCGCATAGTAAACTTTAAGGCGCTTGTGTTGCGCATACCAACTTGCTACCTGCATCAGGTGATGGAAGAAAGCTTTTGGCCACAGGATGTCGTATTCCGCCGCTTTCGCGGACAAGTGCCACCGGAGCGCACAAAGACTTAGTGCAACTAAGTGATATTAACATAGCTTATAAGTCTTATTTACTAACACAATTGTTATATTGTTATACGAATATGTATACTTAAGTTAAGGTATTTATCTATGGGTCTTTGCTACCTGAAAATAAATGGTTTTATTATTATTACTGACAGCTCACTCCACGCAAGTTTTCACGGTGAGATTTTTACAGAATCGACATGCTGTAATAAATCGAGTTGAAATAAAATAATGTTCTGAATGTAGCTACGAATCCAATAGCAACAAAATGAAGTATGAAATAAAACATTGTTTATTCAGTAACTGTCTGAAATATCAGATATACATGTTTGTGCTACCAGACACTGGACTCAAACTCCTTAAAGTATAGCTAAGCAGTAAAACCAACAGAGGGCAGTTCCGGAACGTTATTACAACTTTCGGGCTTATTTTATAAACGAGGTTTAAAGTTAAGTGACATTCAAACGTCAAAAATGTATGGTTAAACAGTCGCTAATCACTACTTACTTTAAACAACGTTTATGAATAACGGGAATTATGTTTATTATCCCAACCAATAACAAGTTATCAGCTGACATGAAAGGGCTCCAAGATGTCCTCTCCAAAGTCTCCGAAAGTCATTTAAAATGCAATTTGAACAGCCTAATAGAAATGTTCTCACTAAGAATTGTTGCAAAGTGTAATGGGTTCAGGTGAAATTAACGCAGAAAAATAGGAAAAGTTAGAACGAGTTTCCCGCCAAGGTTTTTTGCCTTCGCCAAGTAGCGCTGTGATTGTAAACCGGTGAATTTATAATGCTATTTTCGAACTCCACTTCATCGAGAAGTTTTAAACAGGTTCATAATTTTGCTTGAGAGTACGTAACGTGTAGTATTGAAAGGTAAATTCAGTAAGTAGGAGTTGAGCAATAAAAACGATTTATTTGCGTACATTTGGGGCGTTTGATAATGAGTTTGATATACTGCGCCGAGCGGAACAGAACACACAACACGTTCGCGGGACATTTTGCTCTGTGTGCTCTGTGCCTAATGTGACGTATGGCTTCCTGTGCTGCTGAATTTTCCAAATGACTGTTTCCGTGTCTGTGCGGCTGGAAAGGGTTGGAAATGATTTATCTTGTTGGAAAAATCGCAAACATATTTTTATTTAATTCAATATTTTAGTATGCAAATTGAGACTGATAATGTGGATGTTTAACATTAGAGTCCTTGAACGGACACACAACTGTCATGTGTAAGTCTTGTAAGTCGCAGTACCTAATTAAAAGAATAATGATAAAGTTTTTTTAAATAAAAACTTAATATTGGTTCGTTATCAGCATAATTATGGCCATAAAATCATTTATTAATTTGTTTGCAGCTTAAAAAAGCAAAATATTCTTAAACATCACCACGATTATCTAAAAAACAACATCAAGAAGACATCAAAATAACCCCAAAAAAATCTGTTTGCAATTGAATTATGGATAAAAAATAAAACGTTGCTTTTCAGACATCTCTCGGACCCTATTTATTTGAAAAGGATGAGATGACTCAAGCAGATTCGCGCGATAGGAGTGCGCCCTCTGTGGATTACTTTGCAAGTCTTTTATACGAGAGGCCAGTATCATCACTACTTAAGGATATTAAAATCCCCTATTTGTGTAAGGAGCTTGTTTTCGTGCTGACTGTGGAGCGTTTATCGAATAATCCTGATAAAGCTGAGTGAATTGAGCGTGTACAATACTGTAATAGAATAGAATAAATAAACTGCAGATATGCCAAGTGACAAATACAACAGCTGCACCTGGTTAGACTGGAAGCCGACCCCGACATAGTTGGAAAAAGGCTAGGCACATGATAATGCGGATATGGTTAAATAAAGGTAGTATAAAAATTTCTCAGAAAATACGGTGTAGGTACTCTAGCTTACGTTTATTATTATGCGTAGAATAATTAATCAAAGCTTACGATGAAAAACCAAAGGATTCAAAGAATCACTGTGTTATTATTTTGATAAGAACATTCGTCGAAACAGCTAAGATAAGTACCTACCTATGTATATAGCCACAAGTCTATCTGTCTTGAACTTTTGACAACATATCTAGAGGCACCTGGAGATATCGAGACGACCTGTTCTATTATCTATTTAATTCATGACAAATGAAAGATATCTGCAAGCACACAAAAATATTATTTAGTTTGCACTCATGAGTGCAACTCAACAAAAATCGAATTATAGTTGATGAGACGTATAAAAAGTCAGCCACTTAAAAGCTCGTTTTATAGAACACGTGAAGCAAATGTCTTACCCTGAACATAAACCCCTTTATTCACGCGTTGCGTTGCTTAATAGTGATTAGCATTTAACCATACATTTTGTGACGTTTGAACGTCATCGTGTATAAACAAACCCTTAAGTGAATAAGACGTATTGGACGACTTCTTACTTTTTAGTTACTTAGCAGTTTAAGTTACAAACATTTAAATGACTTATTCGCTAATTAGGCTAGATTGTAATGTGAATATAGTATCACCAACTGCAACCGTATACTTTAGGGAAAAAAATAAAAATTTTAAAGACCTTATCTACAAATAAAGGAAATAACAACAACATTATAATGCTGATAATTCAGCATCTACGTACATCTAAATGCGAAAAACTTTTTTATTACATAAATATTAAAATTAATAGTGAGATCGGTTTCTGAGGGCGAACATCTCTGTGCAATAAACAGTGCTATCTTGCTGACCTTACGGACTCAAGCTAAGAGTTAAGTAAATTTGACCCAAATTTGATAAGTGATAAATTACGAAAATTCAGTCGATGCAAATCACTGGCACTGTCTACATACACTCAGCTAAAGTGACGTTTTGTGAGAACAAGAGTTGCCTGTTTCAACGTTCTTCAGGAATTCAGATTCTGTTAGTATTTTTATTTATTTTTAAAGAGTCTTAGGGTCTGTTTCACAACCCCTGAATTAGCTGCCATTAACTTATCCCGAAGATATTTTAATTTAAATTCTTTGATATTTTATCTGGCGGAGTGCCTATCTGGACACCGCAAAATAAGCCCTAAGATTATGCTAGTTGGGTTGGTTAATGCTGCATTGAGTGAGTTTTGTTAGAGAACCAAGTGGAATGCAATACATAACATTGGTTAGGTGCCGTGTGACACATATGCAAATCTCTTAATTACCACAAGGAGACTGGAGAGTGTTAACATGAGTTTCTTTTAATCCCCTGACTCCAGGTGACATTCATTTACAATAGCACAAGGACATTGCTTTGTGCTTTTTTCGATGAACGTCTCATTCTTGGCAGGTTTTTTATTTTATTGTTTAGTGTTTTTCCCAAAATTATGGTGAAGAATTAACAAGAAAAATAAAGTAATTTTCCTTCAAATAAATGAAAAATCCTTGGTAATACTTTGATGTTAATAACCACGTTTCATAATTTCAGGTATATAATCAAAATGAACAAAGCTCTATTATTACTGTTGGCTACACTTGCCATATTGGCAATGACTGAAGCGAGATCTACTTGGTAAGTACCAATGTTGTTGATCTACATAATTCCCGGTACATATTGATGAAACGAAACATGAAATGTAACACAAATGAGCCGTCCAAACTTATGCAATACAACATGAAATGTAACACATTAACCATGCGAATTTGTTCCATGTTACGTTTCACCAATCTGTACCAGCCATTATAAACATAACACCTGTCTATTCCCCGACATCATCTGCCTAGCCGTTTCCCAACAATGTTGGGGTTGGCTTACAGTCTCGCCTGATGCAGTTGAATACCAGTATTTTACATAGAGTGACTGCCTATCTCACCTCCACAACCCAATTACTGGATAATACGATACCCCTTGGTAAGACTGGTGGTCAGACTTTCGAGTTTCTTACTACCCGTAACGACTGTCAAAGATCCATGAATGACAGCCGGGACCAACGGCTTTCCTAGGCACGGAGGGGTCTCGGCATGTAGAGATGATCCACAAATCAACCGCGGCAAGCGTAGCTTAACCTGATCAATCGACCTGTGGGGCTATTATTATTTAGCCACGAGTCCTCCTCACAGATATCTATAAGTATTTCTGTGTGTATACTATAGGATATTTCGCAAGTAGTGTTGCCGTTGGTCTCGTGGTTGCAAGCGCGACTGCGGAGCGTGGGGTCCTGGGTTTGATTCCCAGGTCGTGCAAATTGATTCAGTGTTTCCATTAGGAATTTCATAGCAACAGCCCGTAGTTTGGAAGATGCCTCGGAAAGCACGTTTTAAGCCGTTGGTACTCCATCTGATCTCACTGCGGTCGTATCGGATTGCGTGCCGTCCCATCTGACTATGAGAGTGAGTCTGCGCGCACATTTGTGTACTATAATATCTCCCGCGCTGAAGACTAGGCTCCGTTGAGGTTGGTTGCCGTGACCGAAATACGGCCTGGAAGACTATTCATATTATAAGTTAAGAGGGCGACCCTATTGCAATGAGGGTTTCCTGAAAGGACGTTCACTAGGTGGCAGCACTGAGACGTCAGGTCCGAGTACCTGTCAAAAGTGTCAAAGCGCCTATATTTTCTTTAGTCCTGACTGAATGAAAAACGAATGAATGAAACGAATGATGAACGTCATCATATATTTTAAATTAATTGTCGAAATGGAAGACCTTGCCAAAGTGGCGCCAACTGGTGGCGTAAATTTTTGTGAAAACCCTCATTAACCAGACACAAATCCAGAATCTAGGGTGCACTTTAAAATGTATTGTAAATTTAGTAGTAATACTATGTGGGATCTGCAGATAAGCCGTGGACCCCATGCTCAGGAGTTGCAGAGAGGCAGTCTGCATGTCTCATTCCTTAACAAAACTTTTTCTTAGTTTCACTGAAACTGTCTTAAGACTTTGCAACACTCCTGTTTCCTAAGGGTATGTCTAATTCCCACTTCGAGAAAAGTGTAATTGGGTTTTTACGTGTTGTTCCCCATTTTAACATTGGAATTGGAATTGCATCCAAGAAATGGCGAGTGGCTGTGTGCTATGTGAAAATGTTAGGTAAAAAGGGGCGTTATACGATGAATGGACAAGATCACGAGACCCATAATTATGTTTAGAGTCTACCACTGCTCTCAAAAACGGTGAAAGAAAACATCGTGAGGAAACCGGCATGTCCTGAACCAAAAATTCGAAGACATGTGACATCTACCAACCCGCACTGGGCCCGCGTGGTGTTACAGCCCACTCTCGAAGAACGGAGTCCCAGCAGTGGGAAGATTATGTCATATTATTAACCTATAAAATTTTCCTTTCTTTTTGTTTCAGCCGTTCCCGTTGTGACGAAGTAAGTACTTATGACAGGCGCGGCATAATAATAATTTTATACTATTTTTCTTCGATGATTTATGTGCTCACGTTTACGTTGTCAACAAGCAACTCGTACATATACGAGTAGTTCAACGAAGTAATGAAATGAATGCAGATATTTTTTTACCGACTTCAAAAAAAGGAGGAGGTTCGTCAGAATCTTTTTTTTTTAAATGTATGTTCCCAATTACTCGAACGCCGCTGGACCGATTTGAAAAAATCTTTTTTTCTTTGAAAGGGTATACTTTCCAGATGGTTCTGTTGTCATCAAGTCAGGATCTGATGATGGGCTCCTTTAGAATTCGAACGAACTCTTCAAATATTATAGGCACACCTATAGCGATTTGGGTATTATTTTATAGTAACTCGTACATTTGCTCTTGGAAATCACCACTTGGTGAAGTGGAACTGGTGATGAAGACCAGAGATGGCCACCGGAACTACTCAATAATAAGTGTTTCACGGGTTGCGATTCGCTTACTTTAATATGGTTGCTAAGCAATTTATGCTCGTCACAATGCAACAATGCGCAATGGGAAAAGAAATATTTTGTAAAAGGCGATGAACCAGTTGACATTAGGCTATTGTAACTCAGATAAATTATAAACAGACCCACTAAAAAGCGAGAATAATAAATGTTTTAAACAAATTAAAAAAAAAAAAAAAAACGAGTACCATAAACACTACAAAGAGAAAAATAACTTTAATTTCGGAAGTCGGTGGCAAAAAAAAAAAAAAAATACAGATCCAAAGACACCGGCGGGGTCCAAAAAACACATGTTTGATGTTAATGTTATCCTACAAAAAAGTATTTACACATTATCAGAGGGACAATTCTCGTAATTTTAAGAATGTTCACAATCTGATCTCAGTCTTAATCTGTCAAAAATACCTCTAATATTCCTACATTTTTGTCATTGATTGTCGTCGCTGAGATGAGATTGCGACCAGCCGGTAAATTCTGTAAAAAATCTCACCGGGAAATCGTAAGTGAAGTGAGCACTTAATAGTATTAATCCCTAGCGAATGACAGCTCACTCCACGCTCACTTCACCCAAGCTTTCATGGTGAGATGGTTACAGAATCGAACAGCAGCAGTGCGATTCTGTAACCATCTCATCGTGAAAACTTAGGTGAAGTGAGCGTGGAGTTTTTGGGGGGGGTTTTAAACTAAAAAAAAAAAAACAAAATTTGATATTCTAACTAAATTTCTGTTTTGCTATTTTATTTTAAAACCTCACAAAGTAGTAATGTTTTGACAACTAAAACACTGGTTTTGAAATTATATAAAATGATCAATAGAATTAGCATAAAAAATATTATTAAAATCTCGATTATGATTGTTAATGTTTGCTTGATTAATCCCTAGTCATCAGTGGGATGAAACTGACAGCTCACTCCACGCAAGTTTTTACGGTGAGATTTTTACAGAATCGACTGGCAGATTTTGAACGTTTTTAATTACGGGGACTGACCTTCAGTTAGTTAATCAAAATATTGTATCTTCAATCCCTGTCTGCTGACAATATTGTTCCAAATTAATCTTAAGGCCTTCAGAGTTATCTGTCTAACCCAAAAAATATGACTTAATCTTGTTATTATACAAATTTAGCCAATTATGACGCAGTAATAATCATATTTAGTAGTAATTCAGATCAGATCACGGGTGAAGGATATGATATTGATGTCCGCAATCACTGTTTGCACCGATTGTTATTGTGACCCACAAACCATCTCGTTCGGTATCACGTTTACATAACTATTTTTGGCATTAATATCATACCGATGGAATTTTCAATGTGTGATCTATCGGGTTTATAGTTTTTTAAGTATCTAGCATCTGAATTTCGTTTATTTTCTCTTCTCTTTAAATTAAAAAAATAAATGCAACTTCGACACCTGCTGGATATTTGCGTCACACTAAAAGTAGCAACGGCTTTCGTTTTGACAGTTCAACAACATTCATTGCGTTATTGAGCAGACATTTTTTTCGTACATATGAAGCAATGGGTTATCAATATCTTTCAAAATTATTCAGATTGTGATTGGAAGTGTGTTTAGCAATGGGTGCTGCTATGTAATTAGATAGTTAACTAAAACAAACCAACTAAAATAAACGATTTTTTGTTAATTTTTGGGGTTCCGTACCCAAAGGGTGAAAAGGAACCCAATTACTCCCGCTCCGCTGTCCGTCCCTCCGTCCGTCCGTCCGTCCGTCCGTCCGTCCATACGTCCGTCCGTCCGTCCATCCGTCCGTCTGTCACCAGGCTGTGTCTCATGAACCATGATAGTTAGACAGTTGAAATTTTCACAGAAGATGTATTTCTGTTGCCGCTATAACAACAAATACTAAAAAACAGAATAAAATAAATATTTAAGGGGCTCCCATACAACAGACATGATTTTTTTTTTGCCGTTTTTATAGATAATGGTACGGAACCCTTCGAGCGTAAATCCGACTCGCGCTTGGCCGGTTTTTAATTTTATTTATTATAGTTACTTTCGAAACTAAATACAATCGTCACAGCACAGGAACAAATTTGCAAACCATGTAGATCTATGTAGATACAGACACGTTCCAAAACATTATATTTTGTCAAACATTTGCTAGTATCCCAATGGCTTTTTGTATCAGTCTTTAATGTCCCACTGCTGGGAAAGGCCTCCTTAACCTCTTTCGACATCTCTCTGTCTAGAGCTGCCAAGGACCAATCTTTACTAAAGGAGTCCAGCTCATCCCCCATCTCCGTCGGAGCCTGCCGTGATGTCGTTTGCAACTAAGCGGGACCCTCTAGGTACTAAGTTTGGACCATTGATCGTCTGACATGCGGCAGATGTGTCTGTGTCTAGCCCAACTCCATTTAAGCGTGGCAGCTTTCCGAGTGACATCGGTTATTTTAGTGATGGAACGGATTATTCTATTCTTAACTCGGTCTACAAGTTTAATTTTTAATTTAAGACTTTATTAAATTACAGAAATCCAGGAACAAATGTGGTGGTGACTCTAGTTCATCATCATCATCGTCATCTTCCTCGTCTTCTTCATCATCTTCATCATCCTCTGAAGAAGATGGAAAAGACTGTGACTGCTGCGGTAACTGCTGCGGTGACAGCGTAAGTACCTAAGTATCTGATAAGTTCCCGTGTACACGATGCATTTGACTGCCATGAATGAGGAGCTACAGTCTGTTCCAAAAGTATCTGACGCAAATGCAAATATCAAAAATCGGCATCCACAGCTACGTTTTCTGATCCGTTATCAGAAAACGTAGCTGTGGATGCCGATTTGTAGTGCCACTTACAAAATAACTGCTTCGATTTGATTATTTGACTATTAAAACCCAAAATTTCTAATTTTAAAATACTAATTAATTCATTTAGTTTAGTGCGTGTTTTCGTAAGAATTTAACCTGAACAGGGTTTGCTTATTCATCACATACATTTGGAACAAACCATATCTGAATATGATGAAATTATGGTGTAGTTGATGCAGATGGATTGTCCAATCCGCTGTTTTACAAAACCGCTAGTTATTTTACAAAACAGCTCCGTTAAATGTCAAACAACTGAATAACGTTTAACTGGATTGCCATTGCGCTACGTTTAACGTCCACGAAGTAAATATACCAGCCATTCTATTCTGGGAAAATCTCCCCGTGAAATCTTATGTGAACTGAGCTGTTAATAGTGTCAATCCCTAGCATCAAGTGGAATGACATCTCAGTTGAAGCTCACTTTCGCCTAAGTTTTCACGGATACATTTTTGCAGAATAGGCCAGCTGATGCTAAGGATTGGCACTATTGACAACTCACTTCAAGTTTACTTCACCTAAGTTTTCACGTTGAGATTTTTACAGAATAGATGCAGATCTATTCTGGAAAAACAAAATGAAAAAATAAAATTAATTAAAATTAATTTATCAGTATAGCTAAAGGCATTGTATGGATTCGTCAATACGATTGGTTCGATACGATGCGTGAGAGCTGATCAAATCGATCGTTCTAGCTGTTTCAAGACCAAAAATAACTACGGCTTAAGGCCATCGAAGTATGTTTTTTATTCTTACATAAAAAGCTGTCAACTCACAATATGCCAGTATGGTACCTGGGGTTATCCATATTACAAACAGGCAAACACCTCAAATAATCATAAGGGGAGGCCCTAAGACTATGAACCAACTATAAATTAGTTTACCGACGTCATTCGTGATTCAAGGCCTACTTTAATGGATGAGTGACTTGTATTGATACTCACATCATGCACATGGGCCTTTTTGGCGCAGCGGTGAGGCACACTTTCCAGTTTAATGTCTTACATCGGACTTTACACTTTTTTATTTGATTTTGATTTGTTTTTTATCTGATGGATGTCTCATGTGTACAGTGTCTTATATTCTGTGTTAAATAAATGTATTTTCTTTCTTTCTTTCTTTCTTTCTTTCACAATGCAAGAGGCTGGCTGGGCAACATAAACAATTTAAATTGCTTTAGTCCGATAAATCTTAAAAGAATGACCTTTGCCTATCAGGTGGGATGATACAATATTGTTTGCTACGTGATGAACATTAATTTTAAACTATAGGCCAACCGCTTAACTGAGACGTTACCTGAGGCAGCTCCGTGGTGCGGGAGGGGCGATAGTTGTTACAAGTTGACGAATCACTGAGCTTGAACCAGCTTTCAGTCTCTACAACAATCATTCTGTTCTATGTCGGCAGCCTATGGGGAAATCATAATTCACAGTAAAAACAATTAGTAAAAAAAAGAGCAACATAAAAAATGGCGTTAATTAAAACAGCTGGTACGCCACAAGCCTAGGCTTTACATATATTAATGTGAATCCTACGTAGCCAGAGAATACAGAGAAACAGTGGGACTGTGAAATACTTCAATTTGTTCGCAGAATGTTACCGTTACGAGTTTGTTGGAGCGAGCCTCGATTGCGACTGTAATGAGCAATAATGATGAAACAGTTCCCCGAACTTTTACCGAGCTTTATTTTATTTACACTTTAACAGATATTAGGAGGGAATCCTCCTTGGTTTACTGCCTTTTAGTTAGCTATGTGTAAGTAGCTCTTACAAGTAAGTAGTCAGAAGCCCAAAAGTCTCATAACCAGTATTATCGAGGGTATCGTGTTACCCAGTAAATGGGTTGTGGAAGTCAGATAGGCAGTCGCTCCAGGTATTCATTTGCATCTGGTTAGACTGGAAGCCAACCTCATAAATTGTTCCGAAAATGATATGAGATAGATGATGAGGAGCTACCGATTGTCTTGAGGCACGATAAAGTCAAAAATGTGTGTGCATAGGTAGAACTTTCCTCTCTTCGGAGCCCTGAAAACTGGTCACTTAGGCTCTATTTCTGATGACCGAAGACTAGTTCTGAATATGAAAATTGCGCATACAACTTTCATACTAATATAGCAGAAACATATCACCTTTAGAATAAAAGTTCATTAAAAATTCAGTAAATTTTTTAATTAATGTTATAATTTAAATGATTTCGATGTTAAGTTCGTAAATTCTCTGAACAAATTAAATTAAGTTGAACACTCCAAACCACCGCTGTAAATAATCATTTGTATTTTTTGCAATAAGAATAAAATATTTTATTTAAACCTAGTTTTGTTTTCACTGTGTGGCTACTCCGTTTGTACAAAACCTGTTTTATTTGCCATTTTATAAACGAACATTCCGTTCACAGTTATTTTATCGCTCACAGCAGCAACGTTATTGTAACAAAAATAAAGATCACTGTGATTTGGACAGCGATGAAAAATCAAAGGTAAAACACTTAACTGTGAACAGCACTCTAATTGCGTAACACACTATTGCTCTCAATTGGAATCATTTTGAAGCATATTGCTAATCCATTGCTCCATAAGTTCGAAAAATGTGTTTACTCAACAACGTAAATAACGCAATGAATGTTGTTGAACTGCCAAAATGAAACCCATTGCTACTGATAGTGTGTTACGCAATTACCCTGCGGACTGAATGTGTTTTTATTTTAGTTTTTTTACGTCAGGCTTCCCGTGCCATTTTTGGAATTCATCAGAAGGGCAATTCTCGTAATATTAAAAAACGTCCCCAGTCTGATCTCATGTCTCAATCTGTCGAAAATACCTCTAATTTTTTTATTTATCTACATTTTTGACAAAATTTTGCCAATGATAACCGCTGAGATGATCCTTATTCTAAAAATTCTAGTGACAATTGAATGTTAAACATATTTTTTTTCTTCATTTCAGGGCAAAAAAAATCATAAAGATTCCTCGTCGTCTTCTTCGTCGTCATCATCATCATCTTCGTCCTCATCTTCATCGTCATCTTCCGAAGAGGACGAATCTAACAAATGTCCCTATGAGGTTAGTACTGTGAAAGTCCCGCTTCGACTTCCGGCCCTATCTGCTGAGAAAATATTCTAGAAAGCATGTGTTTATTAGTTATGTTTTCTATACATAAAAAAAATGTCTGTTTATAATGTCAAAATAACAGCTTTTTACTAAATTCATATGAACGTTTAAAAATTGTTTTTTTTTTTTTACCGTTTATGTAAAAAAAAACAGTTTTTAAATTTTTGTCTGTCTCTCTGTCTGTTTGTTCCGGCTAATTTCTGAAAAGGCTGATTTTGATGAAATTTGGTATAGGGATACTTTAAGCCCTGGGGAAGGACATAGACTATTTCTACCCCGGTGTTGCAGCGGGCGGAAGCTAGTTTATTTATAGTTTATTTTTTTAAATATTTAATTGAAGCAGATTATGACATTTCTGTTCCATCTGCGAACTAAGTAAAATAATAATTGTAAACTTAAAGTATCACTTTATAGTCTTTTCTCAGAAAATAAATCTGAAAGTTTGACAACCGTTGATCACAACTTACTTGCTATGTTACTTTCGGACATCTGAGGGGCAATTCTCGTAATTGTAAGAACGTTCACAGTCAGATCTCAGTCTTAATCTGTCAAAAATACCTTTAATTTCCCTTCATTTTTGTCAAGTTTTCAACATTGATCCTCGCTGAGATGTAATTGCAACTAAATTTTGAACGTTTTTAATTACGACAATTCTGTATGTTCATCTGTAGCTGTTTGTCAGCAGACCTGACAGAAGTGGTAGAGTCGTCTCATATTTTTATTTCTTCAAAATATTTCAATTATTCCTGAAAAAAATAATATTTAATCCGTTTTTTTCGTTGTGTTTTTTTTTTCAGAATAAAAAATCAGGGCACTTCAAGAGCAGCAAATGCGGCGGTAGCAAGCACTAAGTTCATGATGGCTGACCCAATGTTAGTTCAACGTTTCTTGAACTAGATCCCAGAAGCTAGGTGACAAGACTCAGATTGAAACAACATTGAAGCCTTAATTTATAAGTCTGTGATTTAATTTAACAAAATCCTTTTTTTTTCTTTGTTCGGTGTAGAATTGTTGAATAAATTACTGTTATATTACTAAGACGCCTTTGAATGGAGGACTTTCAGCGTAGGAGCAAAGCAAGGTTTCAAATTCGATAAAGTTGGGTATTTATTTATTATAAGGTCTTCGCTGTGAGGTGATCAGTGGACAGTTTCTCCTTTGTTCTTTTTCTCCTTCATTATTTTATTATTATTTTCCGTGTCTGATGTATGTACTACCTATGGATGAAAGTGTGAAATAAATGATTATTATTATTATAGTCATACAACTTTCAGAAATGTTGAAGTAAGTTAAAGTTCCGTCGATTCCCTAAAGAGACTGATAACTCTCTCTCACTCCCTTTGTATACTGTACCGGTTTGACTTCACCACGTCAACGCCGACTGTCACTGCAAACCAGCGCTGGAGCTCAATCTCGCATAGTATCGTAGCATCATGCTGAACAATGGCCGTTTTGCGTGGATGTGAAGCATATTTTCCTGCACCTTGTTTATTTTTTGTGTTTATGTTCTTTCTCTGCGTTATGTTTACCGCAAATAGTACCTACTTTCTTTTTATAACTAAGAAAACTAGACTAGATTTTATATAATTTCTTCCACTAGCCTTGCTAATTGGATAATCTGCGCTTTCTAATTTACTCGTACCTATTTTTGTTGCCTAAATGAGAGAAGAAGCCTATCAACAATTCGTTTTCTTGTATGAACTTCAATATAATATATAAAAAAAAGGCTACACTTATCAACTGACTTTGAAAAATCAACGACAATCATTGAAGGAAATTGAGTAAATTACAATTGAAATGACATTGTTTTGTCCCCCCATTGATTGATAGCGGGAATTACATACCACACAGATACCTATAAAGTGAGATGCTTTTTATGTAAAATACCTAGTCCTGCAGGTCAATTCTGTTAGAATCTCACCGTGAGAAGTTGGGTGAAGTGCACTACACGTTGCACTATTCATTAAATGATGTTACTTCACAGATATCAAATTCTTGTGGCTACAATTACCTCGTAATAATAAACATAAAACACGTTTATTTTATAACATCGTCGCTGTCATTTCTATGTTTCAGTTATTGACATCGCATTGTATTGTGCCATTATTAAATTATTTTGGTTTACTTGTATCATTTCATGTAAATGTTAACATGTGGTGTTTAATTAAAATATCATAGCCGGAGGTAGGTATTTTAATCACGAAATGCCTTTCACGTAAAGCCGGTGCGTGGCATTTTTCACTCTCTAGCGTCAGTTGTGCCGTCAAAGGACATGACATATCCTTTTATACTGTGTCCGATATTGTTGCTAGTATATAAACGGGCCTTTGTCATAACTAGACGTTATATATTGCGGGATAAATCCTCCCCAATATGTTGATGAAAGCACAAGAGGTGGCCCGTTTTGGTCTACAAAAGGCTATAATGTTTTTTTTATTTTATCTCCATAAATTATATTCACGAGGTATTCAGTTGACAGGTATTTTATCAAAATTTGGTATTTTTTGGGAGATCTGGAGTCTAAATATTACTACTAACCTAGGCCTGTATTTCAGAACGCCAGCATTTCGATTCTGTAAAAATCTCACCGTGAAAACTTGCGTGGAGTGAGCTGTCAGTGTTATTTATTTATTAAAACTTTATGCACAAGTAAAAAAAAGTACTGTACAAAGGGGGACTTACTGCCTGAGGCACTTTATCCCACTGATGCTAGGGATTGACCAAGCAAACATTTACAATCATAATCGAGATTTTAATAATATTTTTTATTCTAATTCTATTGATCATTTCATATAATTTCAAAACCAGTATTTTAGTTGTCAAAACATTACTATTTCGTGCGCGTTTAAAATAAAATAGCAAAACAGAACTTAGACAGAATATCAATTTTGTGTTTTT
The DNA here is from genome assembly GCA_949629135.1 of Eremobia ochroleuca. Taxonomy (NCBI): domain Eukaryota; kingdom Metazoa; phylum Arthropoda; class Insecta; order Lepidoptera; family Noctuidae; genus Eremobia; species Eremobia ochroleuca. Next base: position 11,906,792 of record OX451392.1, read on the forward strand.
TTCTTTTTTCCTAGACTGGTCCTTATATCCTTAGTTCTTATATAAGGACTAGTCTTTTTTTATAGATTAAAACCCCACAAAATATAATACTAATATTTTGACAATTAAAATACTAGCTTTGAAATTATATAAAATGATCCATAGAATTAGCATAAAAAATATTATTAAAATCTCGATTATAATTGCAAATGTATGTTTTGTCAATCCCTAGTATCAGGTGGAATGACACTGACAGCTCACTCCACGCTCACTTCACCTAAGTATTCACGGTGAGATGGTTACAGAATCGCACTGCTGGCCCCCCATTATATCACATAGCAAAGGTTGTCAACGTGGTACAATTGACTGATGGTATGTGTGAATATCCTGTATAATAATCCAGACTAGTTGCTTCAATTAGGCAACCCCAAAAATTGATAAAATGTAAAAGAAATATTCAGATATTATTGGCTAACCAGCGCACAGTTGGTTCTTTTAAACAAATCGGATCTGATACAATGGCTCGCAAAATGATAGGATAAAAAAAGCGAGGTTAAATAGTAGTTAATAAGCAAAGAACCTTTACAAAAATAATTATTTTGCTACCAGTCCAGAAAAGAAAAGAGTTCATTAAAGCATTAATGAACACTTCCGCTTTGTTGCCAACAACAAAGTAGCTTTCGAACCAAAGGCTTCAAATTTAATTCAAATGGTCAGTTTCCCAGCAAAAAATAGGTCTATCTTGTTCCGAAACGAAACGAATGAAATCGCTGAAGCGGATTTGTATTGCGGGAGCGGCTAACGAGGATTTCAGCATGATGAACTATGAGAGCCCCAACCAGCGTAATCATCAATTAGGTAGTTATTACTCACTGGAATAATGTGATTCTGTTTGTTTTATTTTAGTTAGTGGTTTTGAAGCACGTAGTTTTGAAGCGGCTTTTATCCTTTTATCCTGTTTTCTGGATACTGCCAACAGGATGCTTGTGTGAATATGTATATTTAAACACGTACACTACTAAACGGGATCCTGCAAAAAACCGTACCTGCAAAAAACGGGATCTTGCCGTGGAAAAGGGCCCTTAGTCGACACAACGGCGTTTCCTAGGCCTCCCTCGGCGACGATGCCCGTCTTCTGGCACCCACTGCGTGACGACTCTGACCCACCTGTCCCGATGCATTGGTACATGGCTCGTCTAGCAGCCTTATTGCTATATTAACAAACTAAAATAAATACTGGTTTCTTGACTGTCAATAATATAGATGGGTAGTTACGGAACACGTGCGAAAGTGGTGGCATGCATTTGACCTCGAAGATAATTTATTCCAATCATAAAATACTGTAGGCATGCATTTTTGTTAGTCAATTGGCAATAGAAGCAATGATAGAACTCAATTGGCGTAATAGGATCAAATGGTCCATTTATAGATGTATCTTGCGGTGCGAACTGCGAACTGTATTGATTAAAAACTCAGTATCTCCTCGTATTCTTTCTCTGAAACTAGGTCCAGACAGTCGTTACGAAAATACTGTGATGGATAACTTAGTTTTTGTTATTGTGTTTTTATACTGCTTCGCATTTTCAAGCCAAGGATTAGTTTTGCAAAAAGCGGTAGAGGATCTAACTAACTTTTATGAAGTTGATACTATAAAGGAGTCTGACGAACGTCCTATCATAGATTATCAGAACAACAGTGAAGATAAATCTGAGATTGCATACATTGCACTTGTCCCGAAAGAGAGTCAAGATTATAAACTTTTACTAGACAACAGCGAAAATTACAGTAAATACGTCATAATCAAAACAAAACCCAGATTACTTGACCTCAATCCGTATTCTTTGGTTTCACGTGTTGATAAATCTAAACAAATGGTAATGTGGCTCAATGTGTACTGTGAAATGCATCCAGACTGTGACACGAATAAGTTAAATGAAGAACTGATGAAGGTACGCCCTTATTTAAAGTTTTAAAGTGAGTGTTGTATGTACTTAATAAAATAGTGATGTAATAAACATTCCCGACAAGGAAAAATTAAATTGTTAATAACAACGCAGACTGTTTTAGAGCGTTACTTTATCCACTTGAAGCATAAGTCTACAACAACAACAACAACAACATTATATGAAGAATCCTATCGTTTGGGTTGTACCTAAGTAGATGAGCCTAGGAGTGCAAACTTAGAATTGGCCCACATTTAGATGAATTGAAGATTTGAATAAGATCAGTTCATGTTTGTCACTGGTGGACAGTGCGTGTTACATCGTTTGAATTTTGACCCATAATTATTGACCAGTATTGACTGTAGTGAGTTAATTTACAGATCATTCTCATTAGTGATTTTGTGTGGCTTAACTTTAAAAAGATAAATTCCTAAGAGCAATGTGCTACATTCTTAAATATTACTGATTCTATAGTTAGGTAATGTGTTCGGAAATATGTAAAGTAAAATAAACAGATACTTCAATACAGATAAATTAACACCATATTGGCAAATGTTATCGTATTTGTGTAGCGGCCTGGCAATTGTTGACTGATAAACGGACAGCGAGCGACGATATGTTTTAGTATTGTAAAATGACTTCTGTGTCGACACGCTTTATTGTGTTTAGTTTATTAATCAGCTTCCTAGCTTGTGCCACTAGCACTTCTTTCTCCGGACAGTTCATATTAGACATATTCGGGAACCCGATTCAAGATCTCAAGAATACGTTTATAAAACCACAGGAAATTCCCAAATCCAGTTTTGTACGAGAAGATTTTTCTGATAATAAAGCTGCAGACAATGCTAAACCTAAAATGATAGACGTGCCAAGTAACATTGAGAGGTGTGCTGCTGGCCAAACTATGGACGTGAATGGAGTGTGTAGACAACCATGGTGAGCTGTCGCACCAAATATACATCCCTATAGTTGCGACGTAGTATGCTCAATGCACTACAATAAAATGGACGCGAAATGTGTGTTGTTTCTAATACTAATGGTTCAGAGCATGTGTTGTCGGGCTGAAGCAGGAGTTGTTTTTAATTTCCAAGATAAACTCCGAATGGCGACTTCGACTCCGGTTGTGGAATTGACGCAACATAGTCAAATCATACGAGTACCGGTGTTGGAATGCCCTTTGGGACAAAGACGAGATCAGCTAGGAAACTGCAGGCAAAGACTTTAGAGGTACTGGTTTTAATTATTTTGACGACGCTATCAACACTATTAGTCATTAAATTGCCAAGTTTCTAGTAACTGTTGTTAGTTTATCAATTGTAAATAATATGTACTTCAGTCATAACGTGTACGACGTCATGACCTGTGACATTCATTATCCATACCCATTTATAATTATGTTGCTTGGATGTAAAAATAATACAATAAGTATTTCGAAAAATTAACCTGAATAACAAAAAGGAATTAAATAGTCGATATTATTTTCTATATTTACATGTAGGTACGTACCTAGTTAAAAAATATTACTAACTTAGAATATGCCTACATACTAAACACGACAACAATTTAACACAAACTTTTTTTTTCCCAGATATTGCTATTGCTAGATGGCATTGAAAATGAAAAACCGTTACCACCAGGAAAATATCTAATATTTAAGGAGGACGATTTGACGTATTAACTCATAGGTATTTAATCAGTTCTCGGAATATGTTGTAAGATAATTTTTAAAAGGTCAATCGAGTTATCTTATAAACCGAAGTCATCCTCGAGACTTCAGTCAAGAGAAAATTATCTGCCAAGACGTGACACGAACATAATTTCACAAAATGAAATTAACTATTTCCATTTTATTTTGTGTTATTTTAACTCTACAATATAACGGTGCTGATGGGGAACTCAAGTTATTTGGACGCATCCACGAATCGGTACATGGATCTGTAAACAAGATGAAACAAGATGTGCATAACTTATTTCATCCAGATGAGAAAAAACAACAGGAAAACAATGATGCGTCCTCGAATATTCACTTTCAAGAAGAATCAGAAGAGGACTTTGCTGCTGCTACAGCTGCTAGGAAACCAGCACAAGTGACTCCAGCCCCTGCTGCCAGTACGACCACTCTTGCACCGACTTCGACTACTGCTAAGAACGGAACAGATGACAACGGTCGGGAAAACTTTACGGGCGGATGTGTCCCCGGCTATATGCGAACCCCTGACGGAAGGTGCAAACCCACCTTTTGACTATAATACTTACTAACTACGTATCTAGGTAAGGTATCATCGTGTACCTATATTTTTTATTTGTCGTAAACTTTTTTCGTACAGTTACTAATTTACTGCTCCATCTTAGGTGTGTGTAACAGTGTAAGTAATTATTGTTTTTTTACGGCATTTAAAAATGTGTGTTTAAATATCCAGTGTTGATAATGATTGTTCATTTTTTGTTTAAATAGGTATGATCTAAGTGGAAAAAAAATTAGAAAGTTTTTATACATTTAATCATTTCATTTTTGCATAAAAAATTAGATAATTGAAATAAAATTAAACTTATTACATAATTAAAGTGTTTAAACCCTTATTTAACTTCCCGTCTCAACTTAACTGAAATTGGAAACATTATAAGCCAGTTGTGCAAGTTGTAAAATATTAGGAAATTCATTTTCGAGTAAACTCAAGTGCTGTTGGCGATTTTCTTCGACTCACGTCACACAAAGGGTATTTTATATTTATCATAATTCATTGTGTTTTGTCAATTGCCGTGATAAGTTTTGTTTACAGTAGACAAAACACGCTCTCAGATGAAAACCCACATTTTAATTATGTTCTATTATTTCTTGAAATGCTATTAACAATAATGAAAACATATTAAAAACACAAAACAATTCAGGCAAGCATTTCATTTCAGTCTTAAAATTAAGAAACCTTAAGCCTAAGAATAGTATTATATAATTTATTAATTATTTTAGTGTTCCAGTCTAATTTGAATAGAATAATTTCCTTAGAAATAATAATAAAAAAAAAAAACTTCTGTCTAAATATTAAAAATAGCAGAAAGTAAAACTTCCTTGAGAAGTTCTTCTATTAATTTAGTTTTTTTAAGTGGTTTAATATTTGTTACTGAGACCACATAGAAAATGATATCACATGTGCCTCTCTCCGGTCTGGTCTATTTGTCTATGCCATAGTTAGATAGTTTCTACCCTAGTGTTGTAGTTTCAATTTATCAAATATAATAAAGCAATTGGGAGCTCGACTACAGTTTCACAGTTGCTTTACCTCTGATATTGCATCACTGTCCAAATCACAGTGATAATTTATTCTCATTCTTATAAGCTTGCCGTTGAGTAGCTGCCACTGACAAGTCTATCAAAACCATTGTGATCTTTATTCTCGTTACCATAAAGTTGCTATTAGGTTGCTGCTGCCAGAGGTAAAATAACCTTGAATGAACTGTTTACCTTCTATTACTGGATTCAAATTACTCTTCAGGAGTGACAGCTACTGCTTGAAATATTGGGTAAGGTTGAACTGGAGCCTTTGTTGGTGGTTGCTTACTTGTATTCTGGTAACGGTCACCAAAATATTCTTGTAGAGCAGCTGCCAGCTGCTGCTTGCTTATGTCACTTTCTTTCTCATTCATGTCCCCTTCAGGCATGGCGTTATTATTTGGTACATTGTTACCATTGTTTCCAGGGCCTACATCACCTTCGTTATTAGGTTGTTCATTTTCTTGTGGCCATTTGTTGTTTGGTGGCCCTCTATTACCGGGAGGGCCTCTGTTGTCTGGTGGGCCTCGGTTGGCTGGCGGTCCTCTGTTGTCTGGCGGGCCTCTGTTGTCTGGCGGGCCTCTGTTGTCTGGCGGGCCTCTGTTATTTGGGGGCCCTCTATTGTTGGGAGGGCCTCTGTTTGCAGGTGGGCCTCTATTTTTTTGCTGTCCCCAGCCTTGGGGCGATCGCTTTTCTATAAATAACAGAAACACATACGTTAATTTAATTTTATTGGGTGATAAATACGTACCTTCTTTCCACGTAACTAACAAAAATATATGTTTTTTAAAGACGGTGATGTCTTAGCTCATAGTGGACCGAACTTCTAATAACGATGGGTTAAAACTGCAAAATCATTATAGGTACATTCAAACAACCTTTTTTACAGTCGGGTTAAAAAACTCTTGTATTATTCTATAAGATTGTATTATTCGCTGAGTTGTTTTTATAAAAATCGAGTTGGCAAATTTGGCTGTGTCATGATCTTTAATAACTTTAGGTGGGTATAAGTTTAATTAGATTAACTTTATAATACATAAGATAACTATCTTTTATTCTGAGTTGAATAACCTTGTATGGGAATTGTATTTCCACCTCAAGAAGGGAGTAATAGTAATGAAACAAATATAACATGAAATATTTTATTTAATATTTTAGGAACAGAGTGATAATTAATTAGGTACAGACGCCAGCACATCAAGCTACCCGAAACTGTCAAATTTTTCCAATCAACATTGAACATTTATTAAAGATATCTGACAGATTGTAGTAGCTTGATGTGCTGGCGTCTGTACATTTGTTTGTCATTTGTGTTACTGTAATTTCTAATATTATGAACATCATAAAAAAACTATAAAAATCTAGTGCTTTTAAAATCAATCTTCCGGCGTAACAGCAGCTGCTTGAAACATAAACGGAGATAAGGGGCGAGCAGTTGTTAAAATTACATCCCTTTTCATAGCTCCTACTGGATTTTGTTCTTCATCATTAAATCTAACGTCAAGCTGGTACTGGTCATCTGTTTCAGCTTCAGTAGTTGAAGATGTCCGAGTAGTATCAATCAATTTAGCCGAATTTTCGTCATACTGGGAGGAGTCATTGTTTTCATTGCCTTGGTTGTAAGATGGTTCCCGATCAGGAGGTCTTCGATTATTAGGAGGGGGTGGTGGTCTTCGATCGTAAGGGGGTCTATCACGGGGTGGAGGAGGTCGGTCATAATAACGGTTTGGTGGTCCACGATGGTGTGGAGGTGGTCTATCATCATAACGGTTTGGTGGTCCACGATGGTGTGGAGGAGTTGGCCCGTCATCATAACGGTCTGGTGGTCCGCCATGGTGCGGAGGTGGCCTGTCATCATAACGGTCTAATGGACCGCCGTGGTGAGGAGGTGGCCTGCCATAGTCCGGGGGTGGCCCACGATGGTGATGAGGTCGTTCGTCGTAGCCTGGCGGTCGACCCCCATCACGTGGTGGTGGTCCCCCTTGGTGCGATGGAGGTCCCCCATGCGGTGGCCCACGTCTATGCGGCGGTGGTGGCGGTCTGTCATTAGGAGACTGCCGTGTTTGTCTATCATCATAGAAACTTGATGAACGTGGAGGTGGAGAAGGTCTTTTATAATATCTATCATAATAATTTGATATGTAATCATCTGGTGGTGGTGGCGGCGGGGGATGGTGATGATGTGGTGGAGGAGGATAGTGATCTGGAGGTGGTGGAGGATAATGGTGTGGTGGAGGATAATGGTGTGGTGGAGGAGGTGGAGGGGGTGGATGGTGATGTGGAGGCGGTGGAGGGGGTGGATGGTGATGTGGAGGCGGTGGTGGTGGTTCTCCGTCATCTGGAGGTGGTGATGGCGGCGGTTGTCCATGTGAGTATCCCCCATACTGCTCACTGTCGTAGTTATAATACTGATTGTCAGAAGCCTGAGTGTTTTTATCATCAGGCAAGCTATTAAGAGGAACGAAAGAATCGTCAGCACTCTTTAATTTGTAAACAGCGTAGTTCGGATTCTGAGATACTAATTCCAAATTGGATTCAGATAGTTGTTGATAATTTTGCCCAGAATTAGTGATGACATTGACAGGTGCTAGACGAGGTGACTCTTTGCTTTGCAAGTCTGTTAATTTTGATGCAGCATCGATGTAGACTATGTCAACTATTCCCGAACTTTGACGTCTTGTTCTTGAAGCACCGTTTAATTGTTCAGTCACATCATCACGCGTTGACTGCTTTTCTGATAAAAAAAGATAAGCGTGTCAGAGAGTATCACTTGCAATTAATGCTTTTGTTATCACACGGTATTGTTTAGTTAAGTAGTTAGTAACGGGATTTAAAGAGATAGTGAAATCTCTAGGTATATATTTTGGGAACTCCAATAACGTTAAAGATATTTTACATTGATTTAGAAACCCACTTAAAAGAGACAAGACTCTACAATGGTACGTTTATAAAATAAATAATGTATAATCTAGTCGCATTCCTTAACCGTTTAAATGCCGTAATGACAGAAACAATTAAAAAGCCGGTGAGCCTCGCGTGGATCCACGTTCTACGATACGAAGGGTAACAGGCTCCCCGCAGACAACAGTGCACCACAGTGCAACACGACAGTGCGACGCAACTCTAGTAGAACAATTTCTATGAAAACTTTATGGAAATTGTTCAACCAGAATCGCGTCGCGCCGTCGCGTCGCGCCTGTCTGCGGGAGCCTGGAAACATGCACCTTGACCAAAACGTATTCTTAAAAGGGTAACCATAGGTAAAAACTTACTCATTCGATATTTGATTGTCAACTTGCAAGATTTTATTTGTTTTAATATTGAAATAATCGCTTGCAAAAAAAAACAAAAAGCGTTAATGACCTAGCTGTGCGATTTGACAGTAGTTGACCTCAACGTGACTTTTATTCGTGTGCATCGGTATATATTTTAGTTTATTGGTGTAGATATATGTACCTAACTGTAGATAATTGTTCCCAACACAAATACCTACTAAGATTATTAAGGCATTGTGAACATGAGATACTAATCACTTTTGCAATTCGTAAATTAGCAAGTATATGTAATATTATTTGCACCTAAAAGTTAACAGAATACGCGGGTTTTAAAAACCACAGACAGTTTTATTTCCACATTATTAAAAAAAATACATCGTATAAAACTTACTTTATGGCTCAAGTTTCACATTTACATACTTAATGCTTGCTGCATTAAATAGGTAGGTATATATATCTAATATTAAGTATGATGTTGTCTTCAATAATAATTTTATAGAGGACAAGGTACAGACGCCAGCACATCAAGCTACCCGAAACTGTCAAATTTTCCCAATCAACTTTGAACCTTATACTTTGGTGATAAAGTTGAAAATCTACTAAAGACATTTGACAGACTGTATTAGCTTGATGTGCTGGCGACTGTACATAATGTACCAACTAACAACTTCTGCGCATAATTTTACTATTTATTCTAATGATATTCAATAATAACATCCATTTAGTAGGCTTTAACACATAATGTTAATCAAACACTCAATAAAACCATAGAACAACATCAGCGTAGTTCAAACACCTCGACTTAAGGACAAATAAGGCAATTTACTAACCTCTAGAATTCTCGAATCCGGGTGCACAAAAAACGACCGTAACAGCACATAAAACAAAGACAAAACACTTCAACATTTCGATAAACTTTAGTTCAATATTAATTAAATAATGTTTACTCTTAACACTGCCTCTTGAACGTCCATCTTCAATGTATGTAGTGGAAAATGAGTATGTTGGTAAACTGAGAAACAGGTTTGTAAACCAGCTGTTATGGTCAATACAGGATTTACTAGGTACATACAGGTACGTCATCAGCGAGCTCACAAAAAACAGGTAAGATATAAATGTTCTAAGATGCCACAGCTTATGAATTTAATAGTCATTGCTCCTAGGGTTGTCAAAGTATCGTATACAGTTTTATTTTTATGTTGACGTTTAATGGACAAGCTGGTGCAATATCTTGGGGAGAGGTATGTCTGGAGGTGAAGTGTAAGGTAATGTTTTCTTTTAACTCTTAAAATGTAAAATTCTCTGGTATTTAATGAAATGCGTGCCTTTATGCCTGGTATTATTTATTACTGAGAAAAATATTCTATTGAAATATTTTTTGATGGAAAAAAATGCGTTCAACCCTATGTCTATTTTTGGCCTCAGTACATTTTTTTTTTATTTTTGAAACAGCAAAGTAGTGCCATCCACTATAATTATTCAAGGAATATTCCATAACACATCAATTTTGTGAATATCATTTCTAAAAGACACTTAAATCAAATATTATAGAAGTATTTTAATTGGATTCATTTGTTTTTCAAACTAAAGAGACAGCTGTGCTGCTGGGGAGTTTGTTGAGTCACTTCTTCCCAGTTAGAGCACTAGGAAGTGGTGAAAGGCGGGCGTTTTGGGAGACTGTCTCATGCAATTTTGACGTTCGTAACGTGCTGATTCTCAGCCATATTTGAATAAACGACTTTTGATTTGATTGATTTTAATATCAATTAGTAATGAAATGAAACGAATAGAAGTCAGTTTTTAATGTCAGTTATTGATTATATTGGCTGAAAAATATACAGGGCGTCTAGAAAAAATTCAAGAAAGAGATAATTAAATGATAAAAAAGATGATAATAAATTACTTGATTTGATTACATACTGACCCAACAATCAAGCTGGGAAGTGTGAGACGTATGATCTTAAAATACGATTTATTTTTATTTAGTTTCGATGCTACTTTTTCCAACACTTGCTTATTCACAAAATATCGCAGAAGCGCGCTAGACAACATAAACTCACCTACCCCACTTCTAATGCTGTCTACCAAATACCACTACACCCTCAGTAACCATTAGTCCACAGAATCAAAATCAATGCTGCCAGTATAAAGTGAAATGTAAAAGCCACTTACCTAATACTGAAAGCGGCGACAATCTCATTCCGGCGACAAATTGAGAACACCTTCCGTAGCCGGGACTCTGGGAGCCGCAGGCCGCATTCGCTGGTAAATAGCTATTTATTGTGGCAGACGTCGAGACACCTGTCCTGCGTATGGTGAAGTCGCACTAAATGGAACACAAGAAATCTTTTTATTAGGTGGGCATTATTTATTCATTAATAATATTTATAGGAGAACCTAAAGCTGTAGCAGATGGATAACAATTGTATATGAGACATGGAGCTAATTACAGGATCTCACTTATTGCTTTATTTGGTTGGTAGGCTTGGTTGCAGAAGTATCTAAATAAACACACGGTGTAAAGGCCGTAGACGCGCAAACTGTAATAATGAATTCAGCACACGATTCTAGAACAAACCGTGTACAAATTTTTCGTCGTTTATAAAAAAAAATCTGCCGTTTCATACAAAGTATGGTCAAAATGTAAGGATTTTTCATGAGCTGAATTAATAGTAAAATTTTGCGCGTTGACACTGTATACAACCTGTAACGTTAAATGCGCAAAACCTGAAAATAGTTTGATCAGAATAACGAGCAGAATTAATTAAACCACTTTTTAATATAGGTCACATTTATAAAAAATCTTCATTAAAAACGTTTCCGTGTTTATTTATTAATAGGTCAAGCAACCAAATGTCAGTGCGGGCGCAGCGGCCCGGTGACTACTCCTCCCTCGATAAAGCGTTGTCGCAGACGCAAAAAACGATCAGAATGGCCAGTAAAACTAAAACAGCGCATAAAAACTTTACAATTTTTACAATGACTGAATTTGCTCTCTGAAATAGGTCAATTGAATTAAAAATCAGTTGGGGTGTCTGGAGGTTTTGCGCATTTAACGTTACATGTTGTATATCGCAGATGGACTATCGAATCCACTGTTTTACAAAACCGCTAGTTGTTCTATATATCACTGTTTTACTTGAGCTGTGTAAAACAGCGTGAAAATAAACGGCAGATTGTAAAATTTTGTTCTAAATTTTGTCACTCGTGGCTCTGCGTGAGACAAAATTAAGAACTAATTCGACAATCTGACGTTTAATTTTACGCGATTTTACGTAACCTTTAATCGTTAACATAATTGCAAAACGCTTATGAAATTCTGCGTGTTAAAGTTTAATAATTATGGTAAACTGTTAAACGTCATTCAGATATATTACATAACGGAGCAGTTTTGTAAAACGGCTAGCGGTTATTTGAAACAGCTAATTAAGCAGCTAATTGCGATAAATACTTTTTAATATGAGGTGGCGAGATAACCGGAACGCGTACCTCAAGGGCTGGTTCAAGTTGGCAAAGGAAAATAATACTAATGATTACTGTCAGTTTTGCACAACTGTCACACTACAAGTGTAAGATGCGAACGGGAACATATCAAGCCAAAACATGTTTTAAGTAATATTTATCAATCCCGGCTAGTGACTTTGTTGGGTATCGATCCCATTACCACTAATGAAAAAATGCTCATAAATTATCAGCTTAGTGATCAAACTAGCTGTAGTTTTAAAGTACAGATGCCAGCACAACAAGCTACCCAAAACTGTCTAATTTTCCCAATCAACTATGAACCTTATGCTTTAGCGATTGAGGTTGAAAATCTATTAAAGCTTGATGTGCTGGCATCTATACTCGTACATACTGGTGGCCCAGTAGAAATACTCACGCAGTAATTCCTTAGTTTCTTTGGAATTCTAGATTCTTCTCTGGTATCGATACGAATTAAAGAAGATATTGATGTTGTTAATTAAAACTTTGTTAAAACAACATTCAATTGTAGAATAGTAAACTTGATTAGGATTTGACATTTAGTTAGGTTGTTTATTCCTTATGATTAAGTATAATGTATTTATTTAGTAAATAAAACTTTGAAATAGTTATGTAACCTGAATGTTTGTGAAGTCTTATAGAGGCATGACTAACAGGGTATAAAGTTCATTTATCCTTCATAAAAAAGGGAGGATCCTCCGACCAGATAGGTGTTGTGCCCGTACATAACGTAGCTGTTTTGTAAAACAGCGGATTCGACAGTCCTTCTGCGACATATACAGTGTGTCCGGACATGGACTAGCGATATTCTAAATACTTAAATATAAGCTATTTTAAAGTACAATTACACTATAGGCTTAGGTCCAATATACTTCCCCGCTATGTGGCAGCCATTTTGTTTTTTTTGTTGAAGTATGCTCTATGCGAGTACAAAAAAAATCATATATCTCAAAGTTTTAGTCATACTGAGATAAAAATAGGCTTATTCGAAAGGCAATAATATTGTCTACCGTCTGCACTACAAAGCAATATGTTCACAATTCCATAACTTTTGAAAAAAAATGTGAAAGTCGAAAAAAAAAACAAAAAATTATGCAATTCAACCAATAATTGTTAATTACTACAAAAACAACCCCGAGAGCTTTTTTATTTTTTATACTAGATCGACAGTTTTTGAGCTAAGCTACAATACAACATAAAATTCACAACTGTATGTCTAATACTTTAAGAGTTATTGTTGTATGAACATAGCGTATGCGCAAGCACAAAAGGCCTTTGTCGGAACCCTAAACAGGAAATCATTAAAAAAACATAACATTCATATTGAATTTTATTTAATGTTTTTTCCAATATTAAATGAAGATTAAAATATCTAAAGCAGTTGCTCAAAGTGGCCACCTCCAGCTTGTAGACACACTACGGCTCTCTGTGCCACCTGGGTTGATGAGCGCCTAATTAAATCCAAATCGGATCTAATTTCTTCGGCGGCTGCCATAATTTTTGCGACGAGTTCTTCCCTGGTATTTGGAACTGTAGCGTATACTTTTTGTTTCATATGACCCCACAAAAAATAATCCAAGGGTGTCAAATCGGGTGAGCGAGGCGGCCACGCTACTACACCACCACGACCGATCCACGGCTGTAGATTATTATTTAAATATTCTCTCACTGCTCGAGAAAAATGCGCGGGTGTACCATCGAGCTGGAACCACATACGCCGACGGTATGATAGAGGTAGGTCCATGAGGCTGTCCGCAAACTGTGTCTGTAAGAATTCTAAAAATCTAGCGCCGTTTAATGTAGGTGGCAATTCCAATGGCCCTATCAGCCTATCGTTGATTATGCCGGCCCACACATTTACTGAGAATTCATGTTGAAATGAGCTTGGGCGCACCGCCCTTGGATTTGCGGAGCACCAGAGATGGTCGTTTCTGTGGTTTGTAATCCCAGCTCTTGTAAATTTGGCTTCATCAGTCCACAGTATTCTTTGTAAAAAATTACGGTTCTGTCTCAAATTTCTATTTATCCACGAACAAAACACAGATCTCGCAGCAAAATCTGGTTCGATCACGTCTTGAACCCGTCAAAAATGATAAGGGTGTAACCCTTCTCTTTTCAAAATTCTCCATACATGCCACTTAGACATTCGAAGTTGCACTGAAATCCGTCTAACGCTTAGTCTAGGATCATTGGTTATTAGTCTAAGCACTTCTTCTTCATCTTCGGGCGATACCAAGCGATTGCGTTCATTAACAGCTCTTTGAATACCTCTTTCCGCTAATCTTGAATGCACGTCGATAAAAGTTTGGCGACTCGGTGTAGGCCTGTTAGGGTACCTTCGTCGATATTCTTGTACAGCCAAATTTGCACTTCCATTGCAAAAGCCATACACAAAGTGTATGTCAGCAATATGTTGCGATGAATATTGACGCTGTGCCATACTTTATCACACTTTTAAATACAAAACACTAACGCAGCACGTAAACAGCACGGACGGTAAGTGAAAGTAGCGATAGCGATCACAACGCAGGGCGAGGGACAACTAAACTAACCCAACTAATAATTTGTCCTTAAAACTGATTTTGTTTCAGGTAGTGGACTAATACGTTCTATCTCGCTTACTCACGGTAGTAACGAACAGTATTTCTCGCCTGCTCTCAGATGGAATACAGTGAATGCCATAAATGACACTCTGGCGGTTAACAAAGACGTTTTGTGCTTGCGCATACGCTATGTTCAAACAACAATAACTCTTAAAGTATTAAACATACAGTTGTGAATTTTATGTTGCATTGTAGCGTAGCTCAAAAACTGTCGATCTAGTATAAAAAATAAAAAAGTTCTCGGGGTTGTTTTTGTAGTAATTAACCATTATTGGTTGAATTGCATAATTTTTTGATTTTTTTTTCGACTTTCACATTTTTTTTCAAAAGTTATGGAATTGTGAACACATTGCTTTGTAATGCAGACGGTAGACAATATTATTGCCTTCCGAATAAGCCTATTTTTATCTCAGTATGACTAAAACTTTGAGATATATGATTTTTTTTGTACTCGCATAGAGCATATTTCAACAAAAAAAACAAAATGGCTGCCACATAGCGGGGAAGTGTATTGGACCCAAGCCTATAGTGTAATAGTACTTTAAAATAGCTTATATTTAAGTATTTAGAATATCGCTAGTCCATGTCCGGACACACTGTATATACGCTAGTTACGCAGTAAACTTCGCCTGCGCGATGCAGGATTTTGCGTGATGTCAGTGTGTTGCGTAGTTCGTAAACAGGCATGAAGGCAGGCATGAAATTCTGAAACTTATCATTACAATCATTTCTGGTACCTACCTAGTAGAGTTAACTGACGAGCATTATATTTAAGCAAGACTCAAAAGCAGTTTTCTCATAAATTATTTTTAGATATTCTGTGGTGTTCTGAACACAGTATTCATCAAAACCATACTATTTTGAAATAGGTTTTTCCTCAAAAATGCAGTTTTTAATTCACAAGAAAACGCTTTCGAATTTTGCGTAACTATATGGTTAAATTATGCTTGCGATTGCACCTGTTTTCATCACTCGTGTTTATCGCTTATGTGAACCCTAGCAAACATTTAAGTTTATTCGAAATAGTGTCCGCTTTTCCCCTGTTTTCTCTAACACGGGCGACTAAAACCCCTTTCTAAACCTCACTGTCGCCTACCCTTGACACTGTAATAGCCTCCACATTTATACTGAGTACGCCCAGCGCTACAGATACTCCGATATAATTTAATGCATAGTTTCTGCTTTTTGGCCGAAATAATTGTTTGAAAATTTTGTATGAACTGGTTTCTTATTATAATAGTTTTAACTGTTAGCTAAATATACAATACAAGCATTCGTTGGAACTCCATGCGTATAGCATAACGTATCGCACAAGAACTATAATAATAGGAAAAGTATTTAGTTACAGAGGTTCAAGGTAGGTAAAATGTCTTGTTCCTCACCTGTTTACCGATAAAGATGACTCGTTGAATCATCGAATCACATGTTTTTGTAACGTTTCAAGCTACATAAGTAACTACCTATAGATATATATATTTATTTCTTTATTTATTCGTTTTTTTTTCTTTTAGTTCTTAAGCCGTCAGAAAAAAAAAAACTTAATATTTCTACTAAAATTAAAGACATAGTATCATAGATCCCTCTCACAATACTTTTCAAATGCCGATAAAAGTTCGTCCATTCGTCCGCAAATAGATCATTAATTTATTACATTATGGTACAAGAGATCACGTGATCACAGATTACGTGGTACTGGGGCCTTGGTTCGCGCAAAGGTGCGACATGGAGGCACAGTAAACAGCCTGTGCTTTCTGCCGCGGCAGTAGTTTGTACAACTGAAGGTAATAAAAATCTTTTTTTTTTTTTAAGTAATTTTCTGGGACAAAGAAGCGACCCAGCACAGCATACAGGACGGGCGCCTGGTGAGCTAGTCTTTTGCTTGCCTTACCTCTAACGAGAATACTCTAGACTCCAGATAGGATACTCTAAATAGAATACATTATTATATACACCATTTAAATAGCTACTAAATTAGCACTCAGCACCTGTCAGTCAAATAGGCAGGGTCTGTTTTATTTATAGACTTCTTGAGTTGGATCTTTCTAATAAACAACATTAATTTTGGGATAATCAATAAAATACTTTCGGTTTCAGAGGCTCGTGTCCGGATCTGGGTATTCACAAAGTGGAGCTCAAAGACAGTAATTCAATTCTTTTAATAAATCGATTTAAGTTGAGCATTTCTTTAAAGACAATAGTCATACTGCCTAGCATTTTCAAACTGTTTGGGTCCAGTTCCTTCCAGTCTAACCTGATGAAACTGAATACCAGTATTAGTTAGTTAGTATTTTTTCTTCAACACATACATACACTACAGCCATAATTGCCTGTGCAATGCCTGCAATATTTTTTGTTTGAAGTCTAGTGGTAAAAGCTCTTTTTATTTGCTCAGTTTACTTATACATATTGTATATATATTATGTTGCTCTTTAGTATGTTGTCAATCTCAATCCAAGGGATACTAATAAAACATGAAACCTACGGAGCTACAGCGTCATACTGATTTGCAAATCCGTGACATACTCATTTTCTTCAGATGAGTTGTAATTCACAGGGAAGATGAGCATCTATTTTTTTTATGTTCTTATCTTATTTCTTTTACTTGTTTTGTCAATACGTTTAAAATGTGTAGGTAAGTAAATAAAATATGAACAAGACAGAATTGACAATAAATAAGAAGAAGTTGTTACTGAAATAATATAATAATATTCAAAGTGATTAAGTCCGACTAACCACTTCTGGAAACTCCGTAATACCAACTCGCGGAAGTATTACTGGCAAAGTACACGAGTTACAACATTCTAAATAATTCTAACTCAGCGGACAGTTTCGGAACTGACAGCTAATTTAGTGCCTTTGCGATCAGAAGAGCTTGCTTTGACTCTGTGTTAAATTTGCAACAATCTGAAATCAGGCGGAAAACTATCGAAGCTCAGAGCTCTCGGAGCAAATGTACGGGAAGTTTCCGACAGCAGGCGAAGAGTCCCGACGTCTTCGTTCGGCTGTTCCAAGTTCTAATAGTTGGCCTTCGCTTCGTGAAATAAATGAAGGTGCAACTCGTTAAGCGATATAAGTTTACGACGGCGAACTCGTTTGATACAATTAGAAAATGAATCATGATATGAGTAACTTCTTCCAATTTATTTGATAGGAGAGGTTAAGCTGAAGTTAAATACTAAATGCGACCCGTCAATGCTTCGTGCACTAGAAGCATGTCTGTATACGTGCCTCGGAAAGCACGTTAAGCCGTTGATCCTGGCTGTCATTCGTGGATCTTTGACAATCGGTACGGGTAGTCAGAATGCCGAAAATCTGACAACCAGTCTTACCAAGGGCTATCCTATTACCCAGTAACTGGGTTGTGGAGGTCAGATAGGCGGTCGCTCCATGTAAACTACTGATATTCGGCTGAATGCGTTTAGACTGGAAGCCGACCCCAACAAATGCTGATGACCCGTCAATGCTTCGCGTGGATGTATTTTGCTAATGTGGCAACATGACACATTAGCAAAATACATCCACGACAAAATATTGTGATTTCTGTACTATAAGACACATAAACCTTCCGGAATAAATTTTCTAAATTATGGTGTAAACCGCAATTAAACACCATTGTGTACATTAGAAGAAATAAACAGTCATACAGACCAACCAAAAAAGCGGTTTTGCTTTATACTATTTATAGAAATAATAAGACGTCTCCTTCTACTCAATAACAACAATTATCCCCTAGTAGAATCTACTAGAAGGTAATTGTTGCCCTCTAGAAAAAAGAACCAGTATAACTCTTGAGTCGAAGTATTTCGTATGCGACTTTTACCACGTGTACGATGCGATGAAGAAGGTTTTCCCCATGAATGACAATAGGATCAACCCCTACAATAATACTAAACATTTAGATGTACATAGAGTGTTACTAATTGCATCACCATATGTACTATAACACTTTTTCATTAAATAGAAATAAGGATGACAATGGTGCATGCCATGATAAACACGCTGACACAAATATTTACAAGCCCCAAACCATTACCTTAACGGAGTCTAAATTCAATTTACTCAGAACCAAGGATACCGCAAGGGCGCGTCATCGGCCAATCACGCAACAAAAACGGATGGATGCATCAAAGGTAAACAAAGCCGCGATATAAAGTTACGTTGCGGCGTTGCGTTGTCACGGCGGACTAACACAAATAGCTCAATTAAACGAAGCCGATGTGTTCGGACATCGTTGCAACAAATGGACGAGTCATCTGTCCACGTATCGGTACGGTGTCACGTTCTAAATTGGTTGCGTACCGTCATGTTTTTTGCCCACAGTTAAAATATATCGAATAGGAGCAATCAATTGTAATTATATTGCAGTCATTGATGTTTTTGTTTTTGGTGTGGGCGTTACTCTGCACGTCTATGTGTTTATTTTTCTTATTACTGCTATATTCGTTTTTATTGTATTTAATTTTATGTTGTGATCGTTTTTCAGGATCCAGATCAATTCAGCAAAAGTTTTCTGTACAATATTACACCTAACATGTTAGATAGCAAGACGCAGAAATACTTACTTCACAAAATACAAACTATAAGCCGACTAACAGCTTCCACTAAAGACAAACAGCTTTCAGACGATACTAGAATAATTTAAAGCTCATTACGAGTCATATCAATAGCAACTCTAATTGTGTCGCCACTCCAATTATAGAGATATTACTCATTCAAATAATAGAGTAGCAAGTTAGTTGTAATATTATTAAAAGTTATGCCTTTATAAATCAAAAGCCAATAAGCTCTCGATTGTATTCCCAAACAAGTGGGACTACAGAAAGTTTCCTCAGTTGCAGCACAGCCACTGGCCTAATTGGCTAGAATTTTCGCTTAATATTTACAAGTTTTAAGCAAATGCAGTCGGAATGCATAGCCGCGGTTTGTTGTAAAATACACTGGCTTTGGCTGGATTCGCTCCGCAAGTTTTAATAAGATTGAGTTTTAAATCGAATACTTACAGGGGTCTTATTTTAAGGTAGCCTGATTGATGCTCTGAATCATATGCCTAGCCTTTTTCCCAACTATGCTGAGGTCGGCTTCCGGTATAACCAGATGCAGCTGAATACCAGTATTTTACATAGAGTGACTGCCTATCTGATCTCCACAACTCAGTTACTGGGTAATACGATACCCCTTGGCTTGACTGGTTGTGAGACTTTCGGGCTACTAACGACCCGTAACGACTGTCAAAGATCCAGGAATGACAGCCGGGACCAACGGCTTAACGTGCTTTCCGAGGCACGGAGGGGTCTTGGTATGTGAAGATGGTCACCCATTCACGGACCAACCGAGGCAAGCGTAGCTTAACCTGATCGACCGACCCGTGCGGCTATCGTATTACTCAGTAATTGGGTTGTGGTGGTCAGACAGACAGCCGCTCCATGTAAAATACTGGGATTCAGCTGCATCCGCTTAGACTGGAAACCGACCCCAACATAGTTGGGAAAAGGCTAGGCAGATGATGTACTTCAAGTACCCTACCAGCGTTCGTGGACCCCTAAAAAAACATCAAATCTTTTTATTTTCTTTTTGTCGTGTTTAGATATCGATACTCATCACGTCTGCAGAGTTTCGCTAGCTAATTTAATTCGACCCAATATATTTGCATATTGTAGGTGTATATTTTTAAGTATTTAGTCAGTACGAGCTTATCAAACAATTAGTCTGCACCCTACGCAGTGGTTGTGACATCAAAGGCCCAGAGTGAATAGCTAAAATCAAATAATATTGTTTGTAATGACATAAGCACGTAACGCAGTCACAAAGGTGTAAATCTCTTAGTATCAAAGTCTTGCCGGCGTTTTATGTTAAATAATTTAATCTCACCGCTGGCGTGGGGCGCAACATGTTTTCGCGTAATTTAATCAATAATCTTTGTCTAACGTAACGAAATTTATTTCACAAAATGGAGCAGATAAAGTGTATTATTCGATTTCGTGAGCATAAGGGTGTAAGACATTCATAGAATTTTCAGTATCAATAAAAAAACAGTTGTCTTGAAGGGCTGGTGGAATGGGGGGCTACATTGGAAAAACAATATCGCGTTCATGTCTCAGTCTATCAGGCAGAAGTCAATGGCGAGTTCCGTAAAAGTGTCACGTAATATGTAAATCGTTCAGGTCGCGATGTGGCCCGACTGTCAAACACATCCGCCGGGTCAAATACATCTTCTGCCGATTTTTTTCTCAATGATGGCTTCACTTTCGAACTGATGAAGGGGAATTTATTACAAACACATTTTTATTTTTGTTACATTGTGTGTTTGTTTGGTACCGTTTACTTGGTTCTTTTTACACAGATTGTTGTCCGTCTTTTCTGTTTTCTTCACTATGCATTCCGCAATAAGCCTCACTATTGCATTTTAGATTAATGCGTGATCGCTCCACTACAAAAAATCTGCAGGTGCCTAAACGGAAGCTACCTATCATACAAATAATGAAACAATTGCTTTCTTTAATCCCAAACTTGACCCTTAACATTACGCCAACATCAACTATAAAACATGGACACCATAAAACTTTCAGCAGCCTTCAGGATCAAGTTATCTGAGTGTAAACTATAACACAAAGTGAATGACATTTGATTCCCTCGCACACCTCGTTAGTGCAGCTTAATGCAGCGCCGTATCGTTGCTCGTTTTATTATGCTAACGGGCGAACGTTATAATATTTTGAGTATAGTGGAGTGACGTCACCGGTGGTGACATGCTGCATATTTAAACAAAGGCGTCGCGTCGCGAGATTCCAGCGAAATTGTTGCGCCATTAAGCGTCACTCTAGATAAAAGTGTTGCGACGAACGATCGCTACAACGTTTTAAATTCCGTGCCGAGTGTTATTCGACGATGATTAACGACGATCGTGCTAAGTTCTCACTAAAATGAATCAACGACGGCTACGTAATAAGGATTGCCATTGATTGCTGTGTTTTTTAATTAATTTATTTTACCATTTATGTACACACATATATAAACAGACAAGAAAAAAAAAACAGAACAGAAAAATAGGTACAAAGGTGATGTATCTGTATCTGGAATTGGGACGTATTTGTTTCTTTATCTTCGTTTAGTACGAAATCGTTAGTTAGTTCTGGCGTTATCTCGCAAATTCAGAAATAGCGTTCAAGATATTAGCCATTATTAGCGCAAAATATTTATGAATTCATGTCTCACTTTCCACAAAGCGTAAGCATAATTATAATCAGCCAATGATGTTCCCACAGCTAGGGCACACGCCTCCTGTCTGTGAGAGGGCCGAAATCTACCACGTGGGCCCAGTGCGGGTTGGTAGATGTCACATGTCTTTGTGTTTTTGGTTCTAGGATATGCTGTTACATCACGATGTTTTCCTTCACCGTTTTGAGAGCAGTGGTGATGAAATTATTTTATACAAAGTAAAGCAAAAGTAAGCCTGGGTTCGAACCTAAGACCAGGGCTCGTAAGTCGGGGCCATTGCCAACGGGCCACCACTGATCCTTCCATAAAAAATACTTAATAATAAAAAGACAACTCTAGTAAATATGTTACTTCTAGGCGAGTGTGCACCGCTGACCGCATCATCTCCAGGTAAGATGGTCGCCAAACTCACTATCGATCTTAAAAATAAAATACTACAGATGCTGGTTATTCCGAAGAGGTATTCCAATTTGGTAAGCAGATTTCACCAATAAACTGAACTAGATCAAGGCATTTCAGTAAACTGTGCGAAGCAATGGTTGTTAGCACTAGATCAATGAGGCGATCATTTGGTGTTTTCCTATAAATTCGGCTTTATGTTCAGCTGCCAGTGCATACGCGCTCGTGTACTTAATTAACGAGGCACATATTACAGCATCTCTGCTCATACGAGCTCGTTTTGCTCTTACATAAAGCTGTATCATGTAATATTTTATGGTATAGAAGGGGCTAAGAGAGATCTCATAGTTTGCGGAGTCTTTAAAGATGAAGTGAAAACCGGGCTAAGTGACTGTATGGAGAATACAGGGACCATCAGCGATCTTCTTCTTCTTAGCGTGTCGATGGCAAAAATAGCACGACAAAAAAAAATTGAATTTCTTTGGCCCAAAATTCAGCAACGCGAATATCATTCGCTGACGCAGCCATTATGTCCTCACGTGTGCTGGTGACAGGGCATGTGGTGCAAGATGGGAGGTGAGCCATTGTCTGTGGAGGGACAACCCGTTTTATGGGACTAAAAGAAGGAAGCTAGGAAGAGAGAGAAACAGAGAAGTTCTAAGATATGTGAGGAGCGTCGGAACGAAAACCGATATATCGAATTTACCATATTTTTCACAAATTAAAAAATAGCTTGTAAGTTTTTTAATGTTACAAAAGTGGAAAATTATAGCATGTCAATTTGCAGTTAAAGTGACATCGATTGATGTGTGAAACTTGACGGAGGGTAGATACTTAATTTAGGGAGATACTTGGCGGACAAGTATGGATATATCGGTTTTTGACGCGATCATTTGGATATATCGGTTTTTGACGAAACCAAAATGGATATGTCAGTATTGAACTGAATTGAATTTGAACCGATCATTGTTGAATTGTGTAAAACTTAATAAGAATTATCGGTTTTTAATCCAACAACAAGAACATGTTGAATTTAAAAATGTATTTGTCGGGTTTGATTTGACCACAGTATTTTGATATTTTTTTTAAGATGGATGTAACTGTTTTTTAATTGGTTTCTTTCTTGAAGGGTGTATAATTAAACATTTTGTAACAGAAAAAAAAAAATAATGTCTTAATTAAGACATATCGGTTTTTGTTCCGACGCTCCTCATGTATAAAACGATGATTTCTGCATGGCTGCAGTTTTGAGGATCTAGTTTTGTTGCGCGGGTCTCGTAAAGGTAGGTTAAGATTATGGCAATAAGTTGATTACGTAGTGAAGCGTGTCGTGAGCCAAACTAGACCGCGTGAACGGTTCCGTACTCCTTTGAATCTGAAATTAGTCTGTTGTTCCCAAAACATGCAGATGAGTCAAAACTGTAAACAGTCGTAAACGTCAGTATCAGATAAAAATGCTCAAACAGTTCTCCTAGAACGAAGACAGGTGTCTGGTTACCTCCAATGACAAGACACGAACACATAAAAACATATTATTCACTTAATCGGATACTCCCGCAGGAAGTTCGCAGTCTAGATGCAGCAACGCAATTCCATTTAGCTGCAGGGCGCTTCTCTTGCACGGAACTTAATTCTGAATGAACTTTGAATTGGAAAATAAATTCAGAACATGTTGCTTTGCTTTTATTATTATTGCAAGCCACGCGGACTATCGACGGATGCTGTGGCGCCATGCAATCACTTAGAATATACCAAAAAAACGTTCATACGAATGATTTTCTCATCTGAATTCGTATTGTGTATGAATTTTTGCGACGACTGTGTTCGATGAAATTCAATGTTTTTTAAACTTTTGCAAATTTTTAGCTTTTCTGGTTTATTTTTGTACTGCCTCTTTGGTCTCGTAGTCGTAAGCGCGACTGCTGAGCATGGTTTCCTGGGTTCAATTCCCAAGTCCGTCAAAGTGCTATTGGGTTTTTCCATTAGGGTTCTTTTAGTAACAGCCCGGTGTTTGGATGTTGGTGGTGTGATACCACCGTGCCTCGGAAAGCACGGTAAGCCGTTGGTCCTACGCCTGAACTCTCTCTGGTCGCGTCGGGTTGCCGTCCCATCAAACTCTGAGAGTGAGGGAAGAGAGAGTGCACTTTTGTGTCTGCGCGCACACTTGTGCACTATAATATCTTCAGCGTAGATGGCTAGTCTCCATTGAGTTTGGCTTTCACGGCCGAAATTCGTTGTATCCTATTTGTATAGACAGAGAAAAACAATGTTATTTTGAGTTTCATTGAAATGTCAGATTAATTCTGATGAAGACTTAAATAATAGCTCTGAAGTACACATGTCAAAATAAAAAAAAAACAGTCAAGACCGAGTCGGACTCACGCACCGAGGGTTCCGTACCATTATTTATATTTTTTTTTTTTTTAAAAAGTGTGCTGTTTAGAGACATCGTTTTATTTTTCCTGTAATCGTTACATACATTTCTACCTCATAGAATAATTTCGGATTTTGCTCTATGCAAACTTCAGAGAAAGGGGGGGGGGGGCGTGGTAACAGTTTTTTCACATGCCCCAGTAGCCCTTTTTCGATTTTTTAAGACCCCTTTCAGTCCTTGTTGCAAAAAATAAATATATTTTTATTTCTTTCTCATTTACAAAATAGTTGGGCAAACGTCATCTAAAACTATTCCAAATTTCAAGTTGATAGCATTAGTAGTTCTTGAGATATCCCGCTGTGACAGACGGACAGACAGACAGACAAGTCAGACTGAGTCGCACCATAAGGGTTACTTTTTACTATTTTGGTACGGAACCCTAAAAAGGATGAGCAGCTAATATCGGACTCATCTCATATCGAAGTATCGCGACCATCCCTGAATCCGTAATCCCGCTAAGGAGCCGTAAACAGTTGTTTGGTTAACGTGTAAAAATTACAAGCTTCACCTATAGAATGGACGGCTTGGGATTATCACGACGTCCACGCTCCCAGATTACCTCTGGCTACGTTTAACCGTGAGTTATGATAGCTTTACTTCGGTTCAATCTTGTTGGCGTCTATGAGAAAATACTGCAGGCCGACGCCGGGCGGGTGCTAAGATTGCGGATATTTAGCGGGCCTTTGGATACCTCGCGTGCCTTCACGTGCCTTTTGCTCGGTCACGGGCCTCTGTATTTTCTCTATAGCTGAATTATTGTAATAGATTTCTTGCTCACATATTTTTGTTTTTTTATGGACACTTAATAAAAAAAAAATACATAGAGATAGAAGAGCAAAGGTTCGAAATTTCTTCCAACAGACCTGTGACTGAACAGTTTTTTATTTTATTTTTATTTTATTTTATTATGGGACAATAAACAGCTACAATATAAAATGTTTACAAATAACAATTAGACACATAAGTAGTATTAACAATATTGCAGCCCACTACATTATCCGCATGTTAACAAAATTAGGATAACGTAAAAAGTGCCACTAGATTAGCATTACTTAGATATTTAAACTAATTGATTATTA
This sequence comes from Eremobia ochroleuca, assembly GCA_949629135.1. Lineage (NCBI taxonomy): Eukaryota > Metazoa > Arthropoda > Insecta > Lepidoptera > Noctuidae > Eremobia > Eremobia ochroleuca. Next base: position 11,932,470 of record OX451392.1, read on the forward strand.
AAACAATTTAATAAAATAATTATTAAAAAAAAATGAATATCTATATATAGATTAATATTTGGATAAGATTAAGGGATTGTTCCTTATTATCACAAAAAAAAAAGGATTTGACAGAACAATACAATTCATTAATAAAAATAATTAAAATATTTGAAGTAAATTAAATTTAGAATAAACGGTTCACACTATTTCCCATTTTCCATAGATAAAATTTTAAAAACATCAGACTTAAATTTCGATTTGGAACATACAAAAATATCAATATCAATGAAGTTGCGATTATAAGACTCCACCATACGACGAACTGGGCAACGCAAACCGGAATTAGTCCGACAGATATTAACAGCGAACAATGTACCTGCACGGACACTACGCTTATTTACAGTGCGGGGGACCACATAACATAACTTACTCGTGAGATCGATGGAATCGAAGTGATTATGAACAATACCATGTAGTATGTTGGCTTCTAGGAACTTACGTCTAGATTCTAATGTTAACATGTTATATTTGCTTAGCAATTGTGAGTATGACAAAGACCTTTTATCGCACCTATAGTACATTGCTCGAAGAAATTTACGCTGGACTTTCTCGATCATACCTATATATTTTTTGTAAAACGGGTTCCAGATTGGGACCGCATATTCCAGCTGTGAGCGTACAAGCGTCTTGTATAAGTAGAGATAGGTGGAGGGCCGCTTGAACTCAGTGGATGATCTCATGACAAACCCATACATCTTAAATGAATTATTAACAATTCTTTCTACGTGTTGGTTAAGCGATAACTTATTGTCCAGTAGAACACCAAGATCTCTTACAATAGAGGTATTACTTAGCAAGGCATTATTTAGCCTATACTTAAAATTTGTGAAAAATTTGTTTTTTGTGAAATTTATATAATGACATTTGGAGATGCTCAAGTGTAGTTTGTTGTCAAGACAATATGCTGAGAACCTGTCTAAGTTTTCTTGAAAATTTAAGCAGTCTTCTATAGTGGTAATGGTTTTAAAGGCTTTCAAATCATCAGCATACATAAGAAATTTTGTACTCAAGAAGCATTTCCCAATGTCATTTATATATATATTAAAAAGCAGTGGCCCCAGGATTGAGCCCTGTGGAACACCAGAAGTTATAGACACTGTATCAGACTGATGGCCACTCACAACAACCTTCTGTGTTCTGTTTTTAACGTAGGATGAAAACCAGCGGAGCAAGTTTCCCCGTATGCCATTAAATGCAATTTTATTAAGTAAAATTTCGTGATCGACCTTGTCAAAGGCCTTTTTGAAATCTGTGTAAACAGCGTCCACCTGCAAACGTCTATCCATGTTTTCAAAGAGATAGTTGGTGAAGATTAATAGATTGGAAACAGTGGATCGGTGTTTAACAAAACCATGCTGTTCAGGAATTAATACGTTGTGCAGGATTGGATAGATTTCATTATGTACAAGTCTTTCAAATAGCTTTGACAAGGTCGACAGAATTGAAATGGGTCGATATTGCTAAATATCATGTTTCGAGCCTCCCTTGTGTACAGGCGTTATATTGGCCTGTTTCCATATTTCAGGAAACACCCCTTCACACAAGCATCTATTGTAAATTATATGAAGCGGTCTATAGATGCTATTAGCAGTAGCCTTAAAAAACAGGGCTGGGTATCCATCAGGGCCAGCCCCTTTTGACGGATCAAGGTTTTTCAACTCTCGAAGTAATTTAGATTCCTCGATACATACATTGTCGATTAAGATGTTAGCGTCACATTGAGTTGGCGGGGTCCACGCCGACTGCGTGGGCGATGCAGGTTCGAAAGCTGATAGAAAGTAATCGGAGAACATATTGCAAACCAAGTCTGGAGCACTTGACTTAAGGTTTTGGTATTGCATCGTAGATGGGATGCCTGATGTATCTTTGCGATTTGATACATAAGTCCAAAAGCATTTAATATTGGAGGTAAGATTATCCTCAACGGATTTAATGTAGGTGGAATAGCAATTGTTACAGGCTTCTTTAAAAGTTATTCGGTATTCGGAAAACATATTGTAGTCTTTAATATTTTTAAATATTCTTCCACTTTATCCAAAGGCGCTGTTTCGTTTTGAAAGTCTTAATCAAGTGAGGAGAAAACCAAACAGGAAAGTCAAGCGTTCGAGACTTCACTAGAGGAACGTTCGGTGAAATAATGTCGCTCAACTTATCATAGAATATTTCCACCGCTTCCTCGGACGAAAGATGATCCAAAAGGACCGACCATTCGACTTCATTAATTTGTTCATTGATAACATCAGTTTTTGAGACAACAGTTAAATGAGAAGTATGGAGACATTTTTATGTGTTCTTGGATAGTGAAATCTTTATGGAGTTAATTTTTTCATGATTTATTTCTTCGGTTTTATAGACGAAACGCGTGGGTACGTACGACTGGGTGTTTTCTTTCACAGATACTCGTAAATACCTTGTCTCGTCGATACGATCAAAGCAACGCTCTAATACACAACCGGAATCAAACTCACGAAATGATATCTTCGTCGGAATAACCTTCATTCGAAGACCATTTTTCATGTCGAAAAGTTCATTTACGGTATCTTTATAGCTGTAGATGCTTGCTTCTACTGAACGTAGCCTTCTGACGATAAGCATTTTTTTAGGAATAATTGCATAGATTTGGTGATTGCTGAATTGTATTTCTGACAGTTTTTGTGTGGATTCTTTTTGGACACTAATAACTGCACCCATGAATTGAATTTCGCAGAAATAACTAAAATACAGACAGCTGTACCTATTAATAATTTACTTTAATAAATGCCCTTACATTGAGAACAATGAGGTATAAGCAAAATAGACAATTTTCAGATATTAAAAAGCAGGAAAATGACGAATTCAAGGTAAATCTGTCGAGAGCCTTTTGACGCGTTTATTGACCGAACATGCTTTTGTAAATGTTTTCATCATTATGCTCACAGGATTCCGTTGCTGAAAAAAATAGGCTAGGTACTGAGGCAGTCTATTGTTGTAACATAAATTAAGTAACAACCTTTTTTACCAACAATCTTTTTTTTTTTTGTAGTTTGGGTACTTGTACTTTTGTTTGATAACATCTTACTTTCTGTTTAGATCTACAGGCGTGTGAGCTTTGTGTAAGCGATTAAAAAGTCAATTGTAGGTAGTAAAAAAAATAAACAACAAAATATTCCTATCATAAATAACTTAATTCAAGCAGGTTATTGGCCGCTCCAATACGTTTACACATTTATATCGACTTTTCGTGCTCCTAAGCTGCTCAATCAACTTGCTTTTGTCAAGAACTTCCTTTGAAAAGTTTCCGTACAGACACACCAATTTACATGTTATTGAATTTTTATACGTTCGTTAAGTCGATCCAAAATAAACCTCTGTATAGGACGGCTTTATTTTATAATATGTTTAGCTACCTTGTTTAGGGAGTTAACTCTTTGTTTTGAACCTTCTTCTTCGTTATCGTAACGTATCATGTTGGAAAAATAAACATTTGTTATGAGTTGTGTTAACTTAGCAGGTTTATTAGGCACTCTTATAGACAACAAAGAACAATCTGAGGGTGTAACTGCCTTAATTACCACTCTTGGCGACACTTAGTGTCAGAGTTAAGCTGTTGTTCTATTAAAGTTGCGTTGGACATCTAGTGTGGAGTCTATTTGAAGCTTCACACTTTGAAACTTATCATATTTAGGTCCAAATATCCACTATAAACCGTGCCAAGTAAATGTTTTAATTAAACGCATGATCTAACAACGTTAGCCATTAAAATTTAACAACGCGTAACATTATAAAAAAGGGCATTAACTAAAGTGCAATGGTCATGTGGCGTATATCTGGCTTTAATCCACGCAACTAACTGCACATTCAATTTAGATTCGTGCATAATGCATGCTGGCGGACGGGCACAGACCTTGCGAGCATTTGCTGTATCTAATTACGTATTATGCTTTGCCATGTAGACAGGCACGTCTGTCGACGATGAATATTAGATCATGGCCCGGCCTATACGCCTTGATATTGCACCCGAAGCAACGCGCTGCCCTAATTGCTTTCTACAGTTTCTAGTATTCTATGATCGGTATAGGACATTGATTCGTAATTTATCCGGGAAGGTTCAAATCTGGACGCTAAAGTGTTGGCATAGTGTTGTTAAGTACGGACGACACACGACACATAATGAGTGTCTGGAGGGGATGCTTCTCATGTCGTTGGCTTTCTCTCAGTTTTAATGTCTTTTATTGGAGAGTATGAATTATCACTGTACTTTATTCAGTATTTTTTTTAATTACAATGAGTGTTTTAAAGTTTACATGAATATTTTTATAAGGAATATATAAAATTATAGCGTTTTAGATCCTTGTTATATGATGATAGTTACATGCCAGACAAGATGTTATATCTACATAACTATTACTTTGTCATTTTTATGCGGCCCAAGTAACTGTGCACTTAGTTACTTTTACCAAGAAAAGACTTTCCCCAAAGAGAAACAAATGACAATTGATAGCGCGCGTATTATTTTCCAATTTCGGCAGGGAACGCAAAAATGGGCATGTTTATAGACTACGGTCACTTTAGGCAATCATACAGTCGACCCTCGCCGTCTCGGTGCTGAAACTGTCGTATTTCCTCATAAGGGTGGAGAAAAGGCCGTCATAACTCACGGTTAGCCGTCTCCCTAGCGTGTTGTAAAGATGCCCTTAACACTAGTCTTCATTTTCTAGTGGGGACGCTGCATTTGTCTCTGCTTCGGATTTTATAGTCGAAATAAGCTTTGTAAAGTCAGCTCGCTTAAAAATATGGACCTTATCTACGAAAACATCTAGGTACAGTGGACATTGTGTTGGTTATTGAAGCTGCTATGTGGTTTAAAATTTAATATTGCTACTGTATTTTTTTAAGTATTTCTGGCCTGTGTAACACAAAGGGTTGGCAATTTAATAATTAATTTCATAAATTCCACCGGTGACCCATGACTCTGGGCATATTGGCTAACGGCAAATATGTAGGTAGATAGTACCTACTACGTATCTTCGTTGTTACTTAGCAAGGTTTTTCTTTTATACCATACCTTGCATGTTACAGTTTACTTCCCAATAAATAAATAATAAATGTTTTATCCAGTATTAAAATTACAGTAGTAAAATTATTACAAAAAGTGTTAGAAATTATTTACAAAGGTATAATAATGTTAGATGCCTGTACCAGGATAAACCTGCGTCACAGGCGGCATGAGCATAATTTATGGTAATTGTAGGACATTAACCTTCTTAAAAATATTGAATGAGGGTGGGTAGACTTTTAGGTGAAATCCGATACTGCTATGTCTGCTACGGGCACCATTACGTTAAAGTTAAAATGTTATTTATTAACAACTAGCGACCCGCCCCGGCTTCGCACGGGTGCATTGGAGAAACTGATAATTTTAGAGCCATTATTTCTCGTAAAAAGTATAAGATAAAAATGGTTATTGTGGGTTATCCCTAAGAGATAGACATATACCATCGCGGACTTTTTTGTAGACCTTTTTAAGGTGTACAATAATGTAGTACATTATTTTGATCTATCTCGACGGGTTCAGCCAGCGTTTGCAATGTAAGCGCAAAAAAATGTGTTTATTTACGACATTACATTAGAAACCTCTAAAATTATCAGTGTTCCTCTACTATATTATGCATGTATTATACATATAAACCTTCCTCTTGAATCACTCTATCTATTAAAAAAATCGCATCAAAATCCGTTGCGTAGATTTAAAGATCTAAGCATATATAGGGACAGACAGACAGGGAAGCGACTTTGTTTTATACTATGTAGTGACATCGCAAGTAATAGTACGAGTAACTCTTAGTAATGTCTGAGTACTACCCATCATCAGTGGTCATCAGAGAGCACTGTTCGCGCTGTGGTATCGGCCCCGACCAAAGACTATTATAACCACTTGACTGCGTATACAGTGCCCCGACGCACGAAAACTATTAGTATTTTGTCGCCTATGTATAGGCTACGGTACTAGTAGCAATTTTAGTTGTGTCCAAGTGTTAGACCTGCGTGCACGCTAAATTAATATAATTTTTTTATAACGTTTATGCAATTATAACGCATCAAAATGCCTTCATGCGCGGTGAAGTGGTGTGGGAAACATTCTTAGACATCTAGTTACAAAAAGGATGACATAACTTTTCATCGGTACATAAACATTACGAAAAATTATTTTTGATTTAATCAGATTATAAGCCACTGCAGGGGTCTATTTAAAATGGTGGCTGGGTAAACGAGCACACTTTTTGAGTCGCGCGTTGATGTCTTTTGGAAAAGTCTCGTTCTTATATTAGACAATTCTAATGCTTCTATCCCTTTCTTTCCTTTTGTATGTTTATCGTAAAAAATAGTGCTGTTATCTTTAATAGCTGAAAGTTGATATCGAGAAAAATAAAATGAATACATTTTTTATTCAATTCACATACTTTAATAAAATAACTATCTACTATTAACCGACTTCAAAAAAGAAATACCGACGAACTGAGAACCTCCTCGGTTTTCAGTTCGTCGGTTTTTTTTTTTTTTGTTATTTCCGGGATTTTTTAGTTCTTTCTGTCCCCGACCGGGGCCGATCAGTCCATTTCCGGGATTTTTTTTTGTAATTGATTGATTTTGATTAAATATTATTTCTATGATTTTGATTTAGTATTTATTATAATGTTAAAATCCATTTTATCGATATCGACTATTTTCTCTTAATGAAGTAAAGCAGCCCTAACGATGCAACTTGACCTTGAACTGACCAATTGCAGCCGCGCGTTCTTCCTCATCCCCCGGCCCGCAGTAGTGAGTCGTGTGCTTCGAAGAAATCGGCCCATACGCTCTCTAGTGGTTATATTCTCTATGGCCCCGACGTACGACTTGTAGGTCGTGAGTTCGAAATCAAGCAGGCACTTTACTTTGTGTATTGTATTGTATATTGTATTGTGTATTGTATTGCGACCCCGACTTACGACTTTTAGGAAATCAAGCAGGCACTTTACTTTGTGTATTGTATTGTATATTGTATTGTATTGTGTATTGTATTGCGGCCCCGACTTACGACTTTTAGGAAATCAAGCAGGCACTTTACTTTGTGTATATGTATCATCACCACTGCTCTCAAAATCCCGACCCCGAGGGGCCCGTGGCTAAATAATAACAGCCGAACAGGTCGATCGATCAGGTTAAGCTACGCTTGCCGCGGCTGACCATCTTTACTTACCGAGACCCCTCCGTGCCTCGGAAAGCACGTTAAGCCGTTGATCCCGGCTGTAATTCGTAGATCTTTGACAGTCGTTACGGGTAGTCAGAAGCCCGAAAGTCTGACAACCAGTCTTACCTAGGGGTATCGTATTACCCAGTAACTGGGTTGTGGAGGTCAGACAGGCAGTCGCTCCATGTAAAATACTAGTATTCAGCTGCATCCGGTTAGACTGGAAGCCGACCCCAACTTGGTTGGGAAAAGGCAGGGAAAATGATGATGACCACTGCTCTCAAAACGGTGAAGGAAAACATTGTGAGGAAACCGGCATGTCCTACAACTAAAAATTCGAAGACGTGACCTCCACCAATCCGCACGCGGCCCAATCCCTCTCACCGAGACTCTTATTGGCTGATTATGCTCTGCTTATGCTAAGTCCTGCCAGTCTATTTAGTAAAAATCTCAACGTGAAAACTTAGGTCAAGTCTGTCATTCCATCTGATACAAGCGATTGACAGTTCACTTCAAGCTCACTTCACTCAAGTTTTCATGGTGTAGATATTAACAGAATACCACTGCGGTTCTAAACCTATGTCATAGGATAAGTAAAAAAAAAACTACACACACTACTTTGTTAGGTTCTCATGTACAGACGCCAACACATCAAGCTACTACAATCTGTCATATTTCTTTAATACATTTTCGACTTTATCACTAAAGTATAAGGTTCAAATTTGATTGGGAAAATTTGACAGTTTCGGGTAGCTTGATGTACTGGCGTCGTCTGTACCAATTACCATCCACTTTGTGAAGATCGTTATGCCACCTATCCTAAAGGCTTCGACCAATTTCAATTAATACGCAAGTATGTAACTATTCAATTAACTTGATTGAAATACGCATCTCAGATATTAAACGTACAGTACACAGTGGTAATGATAGCTGTCATGTTAACCTATGAAACGGCTCTGTTTATATGAATTATGCATAGTTTAAGTTATTATGTTAAATGCCAGACACACTGTATTTGATAAACGTAAGGTTGATTGATTTGTATGTAGCTAACGCTGCAATTATATTGAACATACAAATATAAAGGCGAGGTGTGTTCAAAAGCATTACAATATTTGTTGATATATTTTGTACTACTAACATAGTTATTAAAACACAAACTTGGACAGACTTTCCGGATCAGCGGGGTAATTGCGTAACCTACTAACAGCAGCCATGGGTTTACTTTTGACAGTTCGACACAATTCATTGCATTACAGTAGAGCATCGATTATCCGAACTAATTGGGGGACTTGGGTGTTCGGAAAATCGGTATTTTCGGATAATCGAACTACCTATATGTATATTGATTCAGTCATACATATTTACGTACAGGTTAATGAAAACCATATTTACATTTACATAACAAATCGACACGCGACAAGTGACTGCCGCAAGCACTGTAGAGCGGGGGGCGGGAGAGAGGCACGCGTGAGTCGGGCGGGAGTAGTAGTTCGGATAAGCGGTCGTTCGGTTGAGCGACGTTCGGATAGTCGACGCTTCACTGTATTTACGTTAGTGAGCAGACAATTTTTTCGAACATACGTATGAAGTAATGGATTAACAATAGGCTTCAAAATTATTTAGATTGTTATTGAAAGTGTGTTACGCAATTAGGGTGCGGATATTCTGAAGAACTCTTTTTACTCATAAACTAGGTTGCTTAACTGTCTAGGGGTTGCTTGGCTGAATTCTGTGGTACGAGGAAAAACAACGGTCCTACGTGGACTCGATGGTGTGGACATAAACTTTGAAGGAATATTACAGTAGTTAGTTTACCTTTTTATTTATTTAGATTAAGCACACCAACATCACTTACAATTCAAATTAACTGACATCCAAAATTGGCACTTCAGTAACCATGCAAATAAAGACCTAGAGACAAACGAGAAAAAAATATGAACAAAGTGTATCTAGTTGACCTAAATCTAGAACACTTCAAAACAAACCAATTTGAACTACATAGACGTGCACTGTTTAAATAGGGAACGTCTGTGTGAAGCGAAACTCACGGAGAAAATATTAATAGGGTAATCCGTCAACTTGGACCTTTCATTATATTGTCTTCTCATACGTGTTAGGAAGCTTTTAAATGTGGTATTTAAGGCGGATGTAGGCAATTCAAAGATATGATAATGACGTTTACTCCGTTGGCTAGAACTAATGTTAAAATAGTTTACCAATGGTGCATGGTCATTGGTGGTGGTGTAATTTACAGATGATGATGATACCACCATCTTTTTCAAAAGCGTAGCACCGTATAAAAAGCTACGTGGCTTGAAATGAGGAACTCATATAATTGTAATATAAGTCGTTAGATACAAGATATCTGAATTGAATGTTTTCATAACTTTCGCTCTTTGTAAAGCTTGCTCTCTGTCAAATAGTTTCAAATAATGGCCATCTCCGGTTTCAATAAACAACATTTTCAATATTTTAAATCCACCTTAATGACAAAAAGAATTTTATTATTCCCATGAAAAGAGAAATGAGAGATTGGCAATCATTCTTTTTTAAATCATAGTAATGGAGCATCCGAAACGGCGCAGGTCGTTACACTGCCTCACGTGGTGTGAGCACCTAATAGCCCTCCTCTCTATTCCTCACTATTTGCCAGCTGCCTGTTTTCCCACGATTCCCCTGCTAAAGGTTATTGGGCCTGCTTTCACGCTTTTTATTGCCTGAACGCAGTTTGAACTCAATTATTTTTATGGTGGAGCAAATTGCTATTTTGTTGCTTTATCACGATTATCAAGACGAAATTAGTTTCTCGATTGATAGGACTTTTTTTTATTTGCCAATTTGCGCTAGTGTGGGGTTGCTTTCAAGGCGGTTATTTTCCACAATGTTGGTTCGTTTACTGTATTTTTTGTTGTTGTAAAATCTAAACAGTATCATGGTTTCGCGAATACTTTTGATAATTATGTTGAAATTAGAACAATATATAATATAGATTTATTTTCAAAATTGGATAGGCATTCAGTTAGCTTGGCGTAGTCTGCGTTACGAACAAACTAGCGTATAATTTCCCACGGGGGCCATAAGAGGCGACTAAAGAGTAATATCTAAGGGAAGTACACTGACATCTACTTTCACTATAAAATAGAGGCTGTTGGTCCATCTGCCAACTTGATGAATGTAATTTTTTAGCTCCAAATTCGATTTTTGGGAATAGTTAGTGTGTAACTCCTTGATTTTTGTCTATTTTAAAATTCATATTATGCTTATAATATTTGTAAATTTCGATTAGCTTAACTTTTATCATTTATTCATAGTAGCTTTATTTTATTTTAACGGGTTTCGAATCTCCTCGTTATCCTGTTACACTATTTTCACAAAGAGAATTCATAGCCAAGTGTATCTGCGCCTGCCTATTTCCGTGGACATGGTAAAGGGACCGTGTTTTTAAAACCCGTTCGCTCGTAGCGCTGTGCTTTGATATCAAGCTCTTTCGAAGCCACGTCAACATGCAATCATGTGCACGCTACACACCCATACATGCTTACCGCGTAACTACTGCCCTAATTCATGTAGTACTGGAACCATTTTCTGTGTTCGTTTTCTAATATGACGGTATTTTCGTGTTACGTCTTTGTATATTGCCGAAAAAATCTGTCTATATGTGAAATTGGGTTTCCAAGCTAGAGAGAACTTGGAAACCCAATTTCACATATAGACACATTTTTTCACTCGGGATTTTTGTTGATATTTCGGACAAAATAAACTGTTTTGTAATAATAATAATAATATAATAAATTTCTTTATTGCCATAAAAACAGGTTACAGAAAAAATTGAGACCCTGGCTCCAGAGCTAGGTTAGAGTACCTGTATTTCAGGAGCCAGTGACTGCTTCCATTTTGGTTACAATTGGGCAAGTTTTGTGCAGCAATAGGTGACATAATTATCTTACTTAAAATCAAGTTTATTATTTAACATTAAACATTTAATTATGCAATTAAAATAGAATTAAAAAATGAAATTAGAATAAAAGCAATTTAAATAATCTTATTAAATCTAAAACAAAATTCGAATAAAATCAGGAAATTGAATTTAAAAACAATTAGATTGTAGTAAAATAAAATTAGAACAAATCACAGTACAGCCAGATGAGACCAAATTAAATTAGAAATAGGAGTGCATGTGGGCGTTTGTGTGTGCGCGTGTGTGTGTGTGTGTGTGCGTGTGTGTGTGTGTGTGTGTGTATGTGTTTGTGTGTGAATACCATTTATTTGTGTTTTAGTATATTTATGTTGATTGCAATAAATTTTCAGTTGCGTTGTAATCCTGCGTCAGTAGCCAGAGTTTTACTTTCTTTTTTGTTTCACGAGTCGTAAGGGGATTTATGTTCAATATTTGGTTTAACTTGTTATAAAGAAAAGTGGCAAGATATACCCGCTGTCGCCTAGCGGACGCCGTGTGACAGCGTATAGGTAAGCAAACATTTTTTATAGTGCGCTTCTTACTATTTTGTGCATTATAGGGTGTAATACTGTGCTGCTTATAAACAACTTGCTGAATATAATTCTGTCTTACTGTGAGTACTTCACACTTCTCGTATAAGACTTTGGTGGGAAATCTAAAGGCTCTGAAAGTCATGACTTTAAGTAGAGATCTTTGGGCCCTTTCCAGGTGAATCATAAAAGTCTTGCATCCACCACCCCACACAGTAATACAATATCCCACGACTGACTGCACGAGCGCATAGTACACAGTGCGAAGGAGTTCGAAGTTAGCTACGTGTCTAAGTTTTTTAAATGCCCAGATAAGTTTCCTGATACGCGTTGTAATAGGTTTCTTCAAATTATTAAGAAGTTCCAGTAATTACCAAGTTAAAGAAGTAAGATTCTATTAGCTCTTAGCTAACACTTCGTTTTAAGTTGCTTTGTCATTCCTCGTCTTTTCTGTCGACTTAGAAAAATCCGATAAACCAGTAAGAACATTGTTCTTACGTCAATATATTTAAAATCCAGACATGTAATATTATTAGCGATAAAATCCATGTCATGCCAACATGAACGAGTATTAAGTGCGAAGATTTCGTACAAGTTAATCTTCCGTACGAGAGTTTGCAAATGAAGTCTTAATAATCTCCAACCATCTTTCACGGATTACAACGGATTGACACGATTACTTTTACGAAAAAATGCGAATAAGACGACGGAGAGAATTCTTGGCTTGTAAACGTGGATAAAATATATGGTGGGGCTTTTCTGTGATTATTTTGGTATTTCAGGATTATTTTATATTTACGGCGTGTTTTTTCTCGTAACAAACTTTTTTTTAAACTTCGTTTTCTTATTAAATTATGGGGCACCCCTCGTCGCATATATTAGGTAATGAGAGTCTGTGTGTGTATGTTAAGTTAGTAGTGTGTGCTCAAAATCGGACGGTTCCTATACATCATACTTTATCAGGTTAGGTCTGTTACAATTACTTTTAGAAGGATATTATTGTAGTGCGCCATGATTCGTCGATAATACATAAGATGCTAGATGTATACGAGTCATAGGTTGATACGGATTTGCGTTAATAGCCATCTAAAATAGAAATCTCTTCCTTAATTCAAAATCTATTTAAAGACAATTATTTAAAATCACTCTAATGTAATGCAAACGTACAGACCGTCCTTTCAGGTGCTACGGGAATTGAATTGGCAGAGGCGAGAGAAAAAAGAAACAGTTTTGTTTAAACGACTGATTTGAGAGCAAACACTGCCGTAGACCGGGAGAGCCGCCCGCATCTCAATATATTGGTGCATAACGTTTTAAACCCGAATGTTCTGGAAAATTTTCTATTTTAACAAGAGCTAAAAGTTTAGGCGGGTGTTTGAAATAGTTTTTTTTTACCTTTTCCATTTTTTTGAGTGAGCAGCTGGGCTGGGATGTAAGGTTTTCACTCTTAATCCCAAAATACTCCAGAATACGCTCCGGAAAGTAACCGGTGCTCCACCTGTGTTGCTGCTGTCTTCTCGAAGGTAGCCTAATGAACGCTGCCGCGGCCCGATTCAGGATCTAGGCGATTCCAATATTGGCTGACCTGAAAACCTGGCTGTCTGGCACATCACCGGTGTGAGGAAGTAGTGATGTAATACGAGTAGAAAAGGCGATGAGTTTGACTTATTGTTCAATAGACCTGCAGTTCAGTCAGTTCGACTCAAAATCAAAAATATCGTAGCATAGTTACCATGTATGAATATTGTAACATTGGCTTTGTATTTTGAAACTGATATTTTATTAAAATTTGCTACTAAAATAGTTAAGCCATTTCAGTTTCACAAATCTGTTAACGTTCTAATATAGAAGAACTAAAATAAATCAAGGCCTTCACTAAATCACAGCCATCGACTTTACTAATTCAGTTTTTCTCGTAAAAAGGCAAAGGTATTACGCAAGGGTGCCATAAGAAATATTTCGGGGGTAGCAAACTTAATTAGCGTGTTTTCTTTGATTACAGTCATCAGTGCACCGGCTGGTCCCAATGTTCAGCTCACCTGAACCACCGTTACGCTTAACTAAATTACTACAATTTCTTTCGCTCTGGAAGGTTGGTACAAAAAATTACAGGTAGCTCTGGCTAATTTTTATGTTGTTTGTAGTAAGTATAGAGTTTTGTTTTTGTGTAGTTTCGTTTTTGTTTTTAAATGATGTAGTTTCTGATGCAGATAGTGCGTTTGTGACAGTTTTTGTAGTTTTTATTAGACGTAGGATCTATTAAAGACTTTTTGTTACTGAAAAAGATGGGCGACTTTATATTAATAAAAATATTTATTGCATAAAGGGTTCATGGTACTTAAATATTAAAATGAAATAATTAATTAAGTGTAGAACTTATACTGACAAATATTTGCAGAGGTGAACTACTGTTCTCCTAGCTAGGTAGCTGTGCAACCTGTAGTAACGAGAAACAGTTTGCCTCCCTGGATAAAGATCATATAAAATAAATTGAGCATAGTGCTACGCGCTGTCTCCCAAATCAAGTTGTTATGTAACTTACATACATTATTATCAGCGTTGTTTAATGGAATAAAACCATATAAAATTAATACTGTAGATGGTTACAGATTCGGAGGGAAAAAATAAGAATAAAGTAATCGTAAAAATGAGATTGTTTTGTGTGGGACGTGATTGAGTATGAGTGAGTGTCTAATTTTTGTGTACTGCATGTGTGTGAGTATTCGCTGCTCGTGAATGCGGGTGTTAATTCGCGTGTGCGAGTGTGTGCATGTGTGTGTGTGCGTGTGTGTGTGTTTTTGTGAAATTACTATTGGGTTATTATGCGGTTATGTTACGCCAATAACGAGAAGTTACGAGAGTGATTTTAAAGGATCCTCAGTCTCATAATAGGTTTTTAAAAAAGAAAAGAACGGACGGCGGTTTACATTTGGAGTAAGGTAGGCTATAAATACGTAAGTTAGCGTTAAGTTTGTTATACAGATAGGGACCAAGGTAAAAAAAGAATCGTTTGGTGAATTTATAGTGCGGTGGTGGAATAGTGCAGACCATATCTTTCCGACGTTTCGAGATTGTAATAAAAGGCGTTACTCGGTGTTGTAGACCTGTTCTAGACCAAAATGTCTTCCAGTGGGCGTTAATAATAATAATAATATTCTACAAGAGTATTACAGCAGGGAAGTTTCCCACAATCTGGAAGAAAACTAACATAATATCAGTTTATAAGAACGGCTCCAGACAGAAAGTTGAGAACTATCGACCAATTTCAATACTATGTACAATTCAATTCAATTCAATTCGGTTATTGCTCAACACAGTACATAATAATACACTACTAGATGTCAAGTGAATGCGCAGTCCACTGTGTTGTACCAATTCAGGCATGCAAAATTATCATTAAAATAAATCAATTATCATTTACATTATTATTATTAAGTCATAGAATGTCATAAATATAAATAAATAAGTAATGTCAGATTATATAATGTCATTACAATTAAGTGATTTCTAATCCAGTCAACACATAATTAACAATACAAATAAAATAATTTTAATAAAATAAATCGGACCCAAGTATTCACCATAATTATATGTATTATTATTATACACACAAATTCCTATCTGACAGGTATTCATTAATTGTGTAGTATGTCTTACTTATCAGTAGACTGTTGAGTTGCTTCTTAAATACCTTGATATCTGTAATACATAACAAATCCTTAAGTAATTTATTATAAATATGTGGTGCCATTCCTAAGAAGTTTTTTTGAAATACTGCTTTTTTGTGTTGCCTGCCGCTTATTTTACTCCTATGTCGTGAACTGTGCAGTTTTTCAAATAGATGGAAGTTCGTTTTGACGAATACAGCCACCTCACATATGTATAGGCAGGGTACGGTTAAAATGCGGAAATTCACAAAGAACGGTTTGCAGCTTTCCGTGCTTTGAATACCGCATATCTCCCTAACACACCTCTTTTGCGCTCTAAATACTGTCTCCATGTTGGTGGAGTTACCCCAATATATGATCCCGTATCGTAATGCAGATGTAACATATGCATTATACGCCATAACCAAAACCTTTTGATTTACCTCCTTTGCGAGATTAAGCATATGAATGTTGACTCAGGCGTTTACATACACTGTCAGTATGAGTTTTCCACGACATCCAGATCAAGTCCTAAAAATTTTGTAGTTGTCGTTTCTGAAATTGTCTTATTTCCATATTTTATGTCAGGTTTTTTATGATTTGTCCTTTGCTCAAAAGTCATTGTTTTAGTTTTGTCAATATTAATTTTTAAATTATTCGCGCCCATCCATTCTACTAATACTTGGAGACAGTGGTTTATCTCTCCCTCAAGTGTAGTTGCATCATTCTTACCACTAAAAACGACCGTACTATCATCAGCAAACAAAACCATCTGATGATGTGTTTCTCTGGGCATGTCATTAATGTAAATAATAAATAATAGAGATCCTACAATACTTCCTTGGGGTACACCGTAGTTATTAGCTCTCTGACTCGATACATACGTACGCTCGGTTTTTGACGTAATGCACACCTTATCCACTTTAGTAACTTGTTTTCTGTCGGACAAGTACGATTTCAAAAGGTTCAAAGCATTGCCCCTAACTCCATACCTTTCCAGCTTTTTCAATAGTATTTTTCTATCCACAAAATCAAATGCCTTGCTCATGTCCATGAATAAAGCAGCTACCGGATTTTTGTTATCGATTCCAGTTATAATTTTTTCAAAGAGATTGAAAATTGCCATATTTATATTCTTTTTTCTTCTAAAACCATATTGTTCATCAGCAAAAAGATTTTTACGATCAAAAAATGTGTATAATGTATTATAGATCACTTTTTCTACAATTTTAGAGAATATGGGTAGTAAGGCAATAGGCCGGTAGTTGGCTGGATCGTATTTGCTACCTTTCTTATATAATGGTTTTATAACAGCTAAATTTAACCTATCCGGAAATACACCCGATTCTAAGCACATATTTATTATATAACTAAGTACCGGTGCTATAATGGTTGAAACAGATTTAATAACATTTGTTGTAATGTCATCATAACCAGAACTGTTAGTATTATTTAATGAATTAATTAATTTCTCAATGTCATGAGGAACTGTGGGTATTAAAAATAGTGAGTCACGATGCATGTCAAAATTTAAATTTTGATTAATAATATTAATGTCAGTTACTAATTCAATTTCGTCAGTAAAATAGTCATTAAAGGTTTGGGCGATTCTTTTCGGGTCAGTTATATCTACGTTATTTATTCTAAGTCTTGGTATTCCTTCGACCGGCTTATTAATTTTGCACTTATTTATTATTTGCCATGTAGCTTTGCACTTATTAGACGCATTATTAATATGGCTGTTATTTTGGGATTTCTTAGTCAGACGAATTATTGTTTTTAAGCGTTTCGTATATGTTTCGAAAATTATTTTATTGTTGGGGTTGGGGTCTTTCCGAAATCGCCACAACATTTCGCGCTTGTGTTTACAGCATAGTTTTATACCTTTACTAATCCACTTAGGTGATTTTTCTGCATAACGTTTTAATTTCCTAAGCGGAAAGCATATATCATAAAACAGTTTAAACGTGTCGTGGAACTTATTAAATGCGTCATTAGGTTCTGTGGAGGAATAGACATCGTTAAATGTCAACTTTTGTAAACAACTTTTAAACTTTTGCATATTTTCTTTACAGAAACTACGTCTAAATACGTACCAATATGGAAGTACGCATGTTTTTTTAACAGGAAACTGTAGTAGTTGCGCTGTATGATCTGACAACACCAATTCGACCGTTACGCATTTACTTCCCCCTATATTGTCGATAATGTTATCAATACATGTTCCACTACAGAGACGTGTTGGAGTGAGCACACCTATTTTCAAATTAAAACTTTTTAATAGGTTTTTAAAGCTGCGAGAGGCGTAGTTATCCTTCAAAATATCTATATTAAAATCACCACATACAATTATCTTTTTCTTACGTTTAAAACAAAATTCATTTAGAATCATATCTAAACAATTGCTAAACTCTTTGAAAAACTTATTCACCTCAAGCTTTCCCCTTTCATTCAACAAAATTTAATATCAGAACAACATGGTTTCGTTAAAAGAAAATCAACTATTACGAATGTAATGATTTTTGCTAACTTTTTATTTAATAACATGGATAAAAGGACACAAACGGATGCAATTTACATGGACTTTAAAAAGGCGTTTGATAGGGTGGACCATGAGATACTATTGAATAAAATAGCTTTCAACGGGATTAGAGGTAATTTACTGCGCTGGTTCCATTCATATATAAACAACCGTATTCAATTAGTAGTAACCCATGGATATCACTCTGATACATTTATCGCCACCTCTGGCGTAACACAAGGATCAATTCTTGGACCTTTGTTATTTATTATCTATATTAATGATATAGGCCACTGTTTCCTTAACAGTAATTTCTTGTTATATGCTGATGACCTGAAAATATTTAAATCTATTAAGACTTTTCATGATTGTGACTTGCTCCAGGAGAATTTGAATAGATTAAGTAAATATTATGATGATAATAAACTTGCATTAAATATATCTAAATGTAAATATTTAAAATTTACGAAAAATAAAAAAGTAATTCGATTTAATTATAATTTATGTACAGAAAATCTTTCTAATGAAACTCAAATGTGTGATTTAGGAATACGATTGTAAACTTCATTTAAATCTACACACAGAGAAGATTATCTCTAAAGCATACCAAATGTACAGCCTTGTCATGAGAGCTTCTACTGATTTTAAACGCCCAGCCACGTACTTGCAACTGTTAAAGTCCTTGGTTCGCCCGCAGCTGGAATACGGATGTATAATATGGGACCCCTACTACGATAAATATTTTAAAGCTATTGAAAGTGTTCAACGTAAATATATACGAGCAATGCAGTATAAACCTGTCTTACGTGGAGTCACTGAAAAGGTTCAAATTGATCACTTTGCAGTCGAGACGCCTATTACTTCAAACCATGATCCTTCACAGATTGGTTCATAATAAATTCACCTGTATCGAACTAATTAATAATATTTCATATTATGTTGGGCCTAGAACTGTAATCAGACGAGAGGTGCGTGCTTACCCACTTTTTGTGACGACTACTAGCCGAACACATGCTGGTGATCGAGCTCCACTTCGTCGACTAGCAAAAATTTATAATAAGCACTTTTATAATTTAGATATCTTCTTTCTGTCTCAAAGTGATTTCAAGAAAAAAATTATTGATAGTTTGTGTGATGGTCAAAAATAAAATTAAGTGTGATTAGTAACCAAGCTAAAAGTTTAAGATACCTACTTAGTATTTAAATTGAATTTGTACTTAACCAATTAATAATGTACACAAGTAATCTGTGGAAACGTTGATTGTACAATTAACCATATGTCTTATTTATAAACTTTTCCTTTTTCTTTTATGTAAAACATATTGTACAGTTGTTTGTTTTTCCCAAATAAATAAATAAAAAAGTAAAAACTTTCACACAACGCCATCTAGTCCCAAACTAAGCAGAGTTTGTGCTATGAGTATTAGACAACTCATCATCTGCCTAGCCTTTCCCAACTATATTGGGGTTGGCTTCCCGTCTAACCGGATGCAGCTGAATACCAGTATTTTACGTGGAGCGACTGCCTATCTGACCTCTACAACCCAGTTACTGGGTAATACGGTACCCCTAGGTAAGACTGGTTGTCAGACTTTCGGGCTACTGACGACCCGTAACGACTGTCAAAGATCCACGAATGACAGCTGGGACCAACGGCTTAACGTGCTTTCCGAGGCACGGAGGGGTCTTGGTATGTGAAGATGGTCACCCATTCACGGACCAACCGCGGCAAGCGGAACTTAACCTGATCGATCGACCCGTGCGGCTGTTATTACTTAGCCACAAGCCCCTCCTTAGCCACAAGTCCCTAAAAATACATATTATAAAATTCAAAATACATACGTATTATAGATAAATTACACCCAGACAAAGAACAAATGATCGTGCTCATCACACAAACATTTGTCCTGGGTGGAAATCGAACCCACGACCTTGCGTATATTAGTCAGGGCCACTGACCACTAGACCAACAGGCCTGCCGTTGAAGATGGACCATGACAATGATAACCACCACTAGGTCTTTTCCTACGTTTAGACACACTAGAATAACCAGCGTGTCTGCCAAGAGTGATTTCGTAATGTTTTTCCTGACCATAATCAATAATGGGTATCGAAGACAGTTTTGCCAAATCTTGGAACAGATACTACCATAATACCAATCAATCGGCACACCCTTCATTACATCTTCAATATTCAAGCTCATTTTATTTAATTCCACACAAATGATTATATTCATTCACAGCTAAAAGACAACAATAAATAACAAAACTTAAACTGTCTCTACAAATGATCCACGGGTTCAATTGACTGTGCAAAATCAATTCGTTTGACGTCTGTTGTAATAGAAACGACAGGGGTGTAATTTCCCGTTGTTTGCAATGCCACACCGGCAGGCATTTGTCTCACTGGCGATGCTGTGCTACCTGCCCGTGAGCTTGTCAAAGAAAATATTGAAGAGACTTATAATTTCTGCTCTTTAAAGCTTTGGAATGTATTGTTTTTGTGTTCGTGTTAGCGTAGTTTTCCAATGTTTTAGTATTTACTGTTAAACAAATTCAGAATATGTTTTCTTTTTTAGGACAGAAATTCAGGAACAAGAAAGTTGATACAAACATTGTATTATACGGTCAAGGAGTGATGAAATTAAGCAATTTAAATAAAATCTTATCTTTATCTCGTATGTCACCTTTTCCAGCAGTAATTTTCATTCAAAATGTTGATGATGACATAGTTGGAAAAATAATAAGGGCAGGTAAGCAAAATGTAACCTTGAGGTGCTTAACATATTTATTCCTGGAATGTAGGTACAAAATAAATGGTGTTAGCATAAATAGGTCTTAATTAGGTTTAAAAAAAAAACCTTTGTAATAGGTGTCGTTCAAAAGAAAAATCGCAATTTAAATCCTACCAGGTCGAGTCTATTTCCTTTAAAAACAGGGTTGCCAATACTCCACGGTGCACACCTTTGAAAGTCCGGAAAGTACGCGTCGCTTTATACCTGGTGACTTGCTTTTCTAACTTAATAAACTTTTAGCTAAATAATGTTTTTCATCTCCTCTTGTTTCGAAAACAAATTGCTTCATTTTTGGCTCGGAGGCTTTAACAATGAAATTTATCACCTGCATATGCCGTACTGTTGTCATTTAACACCCCTCTTATTTAAATTTTCAGCGGCATGGTATGTTTCGTAACGATCGGTTGATTAATCGTGTGTTCAATTTTACGTAAGTGACGTTAGAGATTAAAATATGATTTAATTTTAATTAATTGTTTTCAGGTAGGAGTTTGTATGTGCTTCGCACACGTTGACACATTTTGTTGCTTATCCTATGACATATGCTCCAGTTGGGGCCACTACCACTGGGCCACCTGTGCTCCAGTTGGGGCAACTACCACTGGGCCACCTGTGCTCCAGTTGGGGCCACTACCACTGGGCCACCTGTGCTCCAGTTGGGGCCACTACTACTGGGCCACCTGTGCTACAGTTGGGGCCACTACCACTGGGCCACAAGTGTTCCATTTGGGGCCACTACCACTGGGCCACCTGTGCTCCAGTTGGGGCCACTACCACTGGGCCACCTGTGCTCCAGTTGGGGCCACTACCACTGGGCCACCTGTGCTCCAGTTGGGGCCACTACCACTGGGCCACCTGTGCTCCAGTTGGGGCCACTACCACTGGGCCACAAGTGTTCCAGTTGGGGCCACTACCACTGGGCCACCTGTGCTCCAGTTGGGGACACTACCACTGGGCCACAAGTGTTCCATTTGGGGCCACTACCACTGGGCCACCTGTGCTCCAGTTGGGGCCACTACCACTGGGCCACCTGTGCTCCAGTTGGGGCCACTACCACTGGGCCACCTGTGCTCCAGTTGGGGCCATTACCACTGGGCCACCTGTGCTCCAGTTGGGGCCACTACCACTGGGCCACAAGTGTTCCAGTTGGGGCCACT
The DNA here is from genome assembly GCA_949629135.1 of Eremobia ochroleuca. Lineage (NCBI taxonomy): Eukaryota > Metazoa > Arthropoda > Insecta > Lepidoptera > Noctuidae > Eremobia > Eremobia ochroleuca. The sequence continues at coordinate 11,954,332 of OX451392.1, forward strand.
ACCACTGGGCCACCTGTGCTCCAGTTGGGGCCACTACCACTGGGCCACCAGTGCTCCAGTTGGGGCAACTACCACTGGGCCACCTGTGCTCCAGTTGGGGTCACTACCACTGGGCCACCTGTGCTCCAGTTGGGGCCACTACCACTGGGCCACCTGTGCTCCAGTTGGGGCCACTACCACTGGGCCACCTGTTCTCCAGTTGGGGCCACTACCACTGGGCCACAAGTGTTCCAGTTGGGGCCACTACCACTGGGCCACCTGTGCTCCAGTTGGGGCCACTACCACTGGGCCACCAGTGCTCCAGTTGGGGCCACTACCACTGGGCCACCTGTGCTCCAGTTGGGGCCACTACCACTGGGCCACAAGTGTTCCAGTTGGGGCCACTACCACTGGGTAACCTCTGTTCTAGTTGGGACAGATTTTGTCATATATATATGTATTTATATATTTTGTTATACTTATATGTATATTACCTGAAACGAGTAGTTGCATAAACAATTAAACAGGAAATTTTAAAAATACTGTAAAGTTGTGGGTTGCCGAACACGTGATTTGTATTTGTGTGGGTAGAGCCTACGATACCACGTGAATTGGAAATCAAACATTAATTTTCGTCAAGTGAGTAGGTAGCTGTTATACAACATTTCGTATACAAACTTCGGCTGTGGTTTCTGAGTTCGGACTAAATTAGAATTTCCCAGAAACAACTTTGTGTTAATAAATAATATGTGCAAAGGTCAAATACGTATTCATTTGAAGCTCTTACAGACAGTTATTAAAGAATAGAACATACAATATAATTGTGTCATCCTAACATTTTCCTAAACATGGCTTATTTGTAATTCTATACGTGACTTTCCCACAACAATTACATGATGGACGACCACTAATAATCCTTATGTTAACATGACAACTAACATCATCCCTAATTACAGTCGCTCTAACTAAATATAGAAACAAATTACGGTTAACACAATAATTACAAGATCGCAGATTCGAACTTCCAATAACATGGCGCACCTCTAGTCCCATAGGGTTGCGACCACGTGACAGATGGCCAGGCCCGTACTCGGAACAGATAATTAACACGTTTCTTTTCCAACGGACGACTTGGTACAAAACTTTATTAATACCGGTGGGGACTAGGCTTTGAGGGTAACAAACTTTTCTAATGAAGTCGCCCAGCGGAATATTACTTTCGTTTGTAGGTGCTTTTAATTTGTTATTTATTTACAGTTCAATTAGACTCTGTGACGCATTCTTAGTTCAAATTATAGTAGCGGCACGTTATTTGAATTTATGGCCTGAATTATTTCAGTTTATGAATATAATGACTGTGTTTTAGCTGGAAATATTAGGACAAACTGTTATTAAAAGAAAGAGAGTAAACTATTTTTGAAGAAAATATTTTAACATTTTAGCTGGTACAGAGAAACATACGTAAGAAATATCAGACGTCTAGAAATGTTTTCGCAGCGCTCCGTATGAATACTGAAACGCGATGTAACTTATTAATGTTTAAGCGGTAGAACAAGACAGTCGTTATGTAGGTACCTATATATCAAGACGTAATGGTAATTCGTTGGGAATGCCGAGCAATATTCATGTCGAGATTTCAAATGTCAGGCACAGTGAGGGTGTCAAAATCGCAGCAAATGTGTTTATGCAAATCAGCATCTCTATTAACATTGCCTTCCATTGTGAGACTCGTGTGTAAGCGCTTGTTTATCATGTGCGTATGTTCTTGTTGTACATACGACACACGTAATTGAATAAACATTCGTTAATTAAGTAATTAGTTTACGTCTGCTGTATTTTGATTTGGCAAGGTTAAGGAAAATGTCGTGGAAAACTGTTACCCGATCCGACTTTTGGGTCAATGTCAAAAGTAGGAGAGAGTGATTAAGGTTATTCTGAGTAAATTGTGTGTGGAAAGTTTCCGAGTACCTAGAATATTTCAGTTTGTAATGATGTTGTGTCTACGTGAGAAATTGATATTGTGTGTAGCTGAGCTCTGATTTATATTAACGTTATTTCCCTGTATTTTTTATTAAAATTATTTTATTTTTATTATTTGTTGTTATAGTGGCAATAAAAATACACACTACATTTCAACTGTCTCCCCATTCTGGGCCATGAGTTACAGCCCGCTGAAAAAAACGCCGAAAAACACGTTTCTTGTATGGAGACCCCTTTTGATTTTTAATTTAATTTAATTTTTATTATTTGTTGTTATAGCGGCAATAGAAATACACACTCTGGAAAATTTCAATGTCTACCATTACGGTTCATGAGAAGGACGGACAGCGGAGGCTTTGCAATAGCGTTCCGTTGGCGCCGATTGGGTATGGAATCCTAAAAACGGACTCTGGATTTGTTTCTGGCACTTAAGACATTTCTTTTTTCGTTAGCCTATATTGGGTCCCGTTGCTGGACAAAGGCCTCCCCTTTTCAATTCAATTCAATTAAATTGCTTATTGCTCAACACATTACATAATAATATATATTTCTAGATGTCAAGTGAATGCGCGGTCCACTGTGTTGCACCAATTTCCTTTCAAACCTCCCTGTCTTGAGCGATCTCTGGCCATGTTGGCCCTGCAAAACTCGTTAGATCGTCACACCACCTTCACTTTCACCTTAATACATAACAGGCAAAGTAGACCATATGCCTCTGTTTAACCCTTTGGGTAATACAAGCATGATGTTTTGTTACACTTGAAATAAATACCCAAAATCTGTTCGATTCACAAAATGATCATACCAGCAATGGTCCCAAGCCTAATGACATCTAAAACCACAAACACTCCCGGCCACAATTATCAAAATAACAATGTTAAGCACAAATAGTACGGATACGAACATACAGCAAGTTCCCAGATGTCAGACATTGCTCACGAAGTGGGTTCACTGCAGATGCCGCAAATATGCGTGCAATGTAAATTTGATACCCCGAGTGACAAGCGCGGTCGGCCGCTGGGTTTCATCTATCCGAGCTATGCCGCTAATCTCTGGGAGCGTGTTTTGACAGATTGCTTTGGCCGTACTTACGTTAATTATCGCATTTCGGACAGTAGTTTAAAAAGTTACGGGACACTGGCTTTTGTAAGAATCTAGATGGACCCAAAAAATTTAAAGTGTGAATACCTAAATTATTTTACTATCCTAATGCCTGTTCCGTTATAACTTACGCTACCTTAGTTCGCCTGGTGTTGACTAAGAATTATGAACTAAAATTGTGACTAATCCTTAGTTTTATATCAATTTGATAAACCTTGGCAAACTGAAACCTAATTTCAAAGCATTTATTTCAAATGAACCAATTATACCTTTGAATTGTCAAGGGGTCGGTCAGTGAGAAAGATGAAGCTAGTTGCCCATTCCAAAGCGTAGTAGATATCTATGGAAAAACTCCACAAAGGTTGATATCTAGTACATCCCATAAACATTTGATAGTTAAACACACGATTAGTACCATCCAATCACTCATACCTGAACTTAAGGGTACCTCATTAATATTACAACCGGTAACCAGTAACTATTACGTACTTAGCATTAGTTGGGCCAATAACTTCTCAGGGCCAAACTTGAGACGCAACCTGCTGGAGTGAGAAATTGGACGCACGTATCCCATTTTGTGGAGACAAAGCCTGTTAATGTGTGTAAACTGTCCAAGTCTTGCCATTTGGCTGTGGAACTGGCAGATATGTATTAGGAGCGGAATTTATTGAAAATGTTATGCTATGATTGATATTATGAAACTAGTGTGTACCTACTTCCTTGATTAATTAATATACATTTTAAAAATATAACGAGAGGCATTAACATACCTATTTACCTTTGACGAACTTCAATATTATTTTGTCGATTATTATATTTTTTTAAATGATAATTTAACTTTTGCTGCATGCAATAATAATATGCAATTTTCAAACACAACATGCATTGTTTTATGAATAAATGAAAGCATCTATCGAGGGGCCCTTGGCTAAATAATAACAGCCGCACGGGTCGATCGATCAGGTTAAGCTACGCTTGCCGCGGTTGGTCTGTGGATGGGTGACCATCTTTACATACCGAGACCCCTCCGTGCCTCGGAAAGCACGTTAAGCCGTTGGTCCCGGCTGTCATTCGTAGGTCTTTGACAGTCGTTACGGGTAGTCAGAAGCCCGAAAGTCTGACAATCAGTCTTACCTAGGGGTATCGTATTACTCAGTAACTCGGTTGTGGAGGTCAGATAGGCAGTCGCTCCATGTAAAATACTGGTATTCAGCTGCATCCGGTTAGACTGGAAGCCGACCCCAACGTAGTTGGGAAAAGGCTAGGCTGATGATGATGATGAAAAGCATCTGAACTTTAAAAGTGGCTTTTTTTACTTTCTCATCTTAATGTCAAATCAGTGTATTGTCGTAGTTGCATGCTAGAGTTAATTTGGCTTTATTGAACGAAGATGTATGTTTCTATAATATATGATAGCCCCATCATCACATGATTTGTGATTATTTTATGAATTGACATGGTTATTTATTTATTTAATACTTCAAGCACATAAATGTACAGAGGCCGATTTAATGCCGTAGGCATTTTCTACCAGTCAACCTTTGGGTGATGCAGAGACAAACAGTAGTAGGTGCAATCATGAAAATTGAGCATAGAGTGATTTCTTGGGCTTGGTTCCCAAGCTTACTAAAGAGCTCTTAATATTTATTTGTACATTGTACACCTAATTTAGCAGCATTTTATTTTATGAAGTCAATATCTGAGAATATGCTTACAGCAACACAATTTTTCTTCACACCTGGGAATAAAATCCTAACTAGTCTAATAGTAGACAGTCTTTTTTTTCTAATTCCACCTGCCTTAAAAGAAAAAAGGTAAAATTTAATATTAAGCGTCTGCAGAAGATCGTCGGTGATCCCAGGAGGCACTTGGAAGGTGAGAGGGCGTGTGACCGAATGCCCGTTTTGTTAGCACGTGATACTTTTGCTAAGCTCGCCATTGACTCCCGAACTATGAAACCGTCACCAGAGGTATAATCACGTAAAAAGGCTCGCCAAAGTTTTCTCGCCTTACGTTTTCCTGAGAAATTCTGTTTTTATTTATTTTCTAAGGTTTTAAGTTCATATTTTTAGAAATAATTAAATTAATTTTTAATTCATGGGTTATTTGACATTGGTTAAGTAGGTACATGTAATTAAATAATGAAGGTACGCACGCTATACATCAAGCCATACATCAGGCTATAGATAACCAGTATAAACTGACTTCTGATTGTACGAAAAACCTATAAAATGCGAGGTCAGCTAAAACTGGAATTGTGTGGCTTGATGTGTCGCCGTGTGTACATTTCCAATGCAACGTGCAATAACACGCATGCCTTATTCTCTTTCGGGAACTGTATCCTATTGATTACAAGAACTCACTATCTTTACATTATCATGGAATCAGATTTCGTGTAATTTTGCAAAAAGCAATGAACTTACATAGTTCTGCTTCTGTAGGTACAGACGCCAGCACATCAAGCTACTACAATGTGTCAAATGTCTTTAATAATAGATTTTCAACTTTATCGCAAAACCATAAGGTTCAAAGTTGATTGGGAAAATTTGACAGTATTGGGTAGCTTGATGTGCTGGCGTCAATACTTGGAATTGTGTTAATATAATAAGACATTTGGTTGGAATTATTGATTTTTTGTTAGGAAATTTCTAGTGAAGGAATTCAGGATGTTCAATGAATGGCTTTCTCTTATTATATTATGACTGTAAATACCGAATTCAGGTCAACTCCGAGTAGGGATACAGCACAAAACATTTTTTAATAGTTTACTTTTATTTTTCAAAGGGCATAGACAGGTGGCAATTGCTTTCAAAGTGTTTCGTATTTCTACAAAGACTTTTAACAGAATTGATATATGCTACTGAAAAGCTTGTCAGTCCAATACATTTTTGACTTTTCCATCATCGTTATTGCTAATAGAATCACTTTGTCTAGGCCCTTTTTATTTTAAGCCCTTAGGTTACGTTCGTAGGTATACAGAGTGACAGGAACATCGACGAGCAAACCGTTATTGATTCAGCAGTGCGATTCTGTAACCACTTCACCGTGAAAACTTGGCTGAAGTGAGCGTGGAGTGAGCTGTCACTGTCATCCCGACTGATTCTAGGGATTGACCAAGCATAGGTATATTTATAATCATTATCGAGATTTTAATAACATTTTTTATGCTAATTCTATTGATCATATAATTTCAAAGTAGTACTTATTTTAATTGTCAAAACATTTCTTTTTTGTGGGGTTTTAATCTAGGAAAAAAAAAACAACGTTGATATTCTGACTAACTTTCTGTTTTGCTATTTTATTTTTAAATTCCACAAAATAGTAATGTTTTGACAACTACAATACTAGTTTTTAAATTTATAATATGATCAATAGAATTAGCATAAAGAATGTTATCAAAATCTCGATTATGATTGTAAATGTTTATTTGGTCAATCCCTAGCATGAGTGGGATGACACTGACAGCTCACTCCAAGTTTTCACTGTACATGATTCAGAAATCCCCTGTGTAGAAATTTATCGTTGGTTATTTAAAAAAAAATGCTGTTCTATACATTTTGAGCTCGTAGGTATTTACACTTTTCTATGAAACAGAACAGCTGATATATCTATCCTTCATTTGCAAAACACAACTGAATCTCGTTTCCCTACTGTACGTGAGTATATTGAATGGTTTCCGAAAAATCGGCCGTGTCAGACCGGTCGCCCGGCACGAAAGTCAAACAAGAACACTGTTTCTGCTGTACCATTTTTTGTATATCCTCTAAAATGGTAGACACATTTTGCCGATGGCTATTACATCCTATGTTATAAGGAGCGCGTCCATTGTCGCTTTTGCATACAGAATGCTCAACTACGGGAAACTTCAGAGGGCATTTCTCGTATTTTTAAGAATGTTCGTATTTTAAAATCAGTTTTAATCTGTTAATTAATGTTTTAAGTGCTCCTACAGCGATGAAAAATGTTTACAAACATTTATAACATTTGAAAAATCGGCTCGCTCGTAGTTTGGATTTACGTTCCGAGGCGATTATATGTTTACAAACAAATGATAACAAATGTTTTATTTTGTTAAAATTTGTTAACTAACAATTTTGTTCAGAAATGTTTACTAACATTACCTAACATGAAAACATTTTCTAACATTGTGATCGTATGTTTGTTAACAAATGTTTACTAACGTGTTTAAACATTTTAAACAGCATTGTGGCAGCATCTCTAGCAACCATTCATTTTTGTAAAATATTTGACATTGATTGTCACTGAGATGAATATGTGACTACATTTGGAATGTTTTCATTATACAACATGTAACGTTAAATGCGCAAAACCTCAGACACCCCACCTGATTTTTAATTCAATTGACCTATTTCAGAGAGAAAATAAGTCATTAAAAAAATTGTAAAGGTTTTATGTGCTGTTTTAGTTTTACTGGCCATTCTGATCGTTTCTTGCGTCTGCGACGACGCTTTATCGAGGGAGAAGTCGTCACCGGGCCGCTGCGCCGCGCTGACATTGGCTTGCTTGACCTATTTATAAATAGACACGACAACGTTTTTAATTAAGATTTTTTGAAAAATGTAAGCTATATTAAAAAGTAGTTCAATTAATTCTACTCGTTATTCTGATCAAACTATTTTCAGGCTTTGCGCATTTAACGTTACACGTTGTATAGAATTGGCGTTCAGTTCTTCTTCAGTTTAGAGCTTTGGAATCCAACAATTTGTCACTTTACAAATACTCGTCTTAAGCGAGATAGATAACAAATATTTGGGTCAGTTTTAAACTATGTCTATATGTAACTTTATTATTTAATTTAAATACCAAATTCTTTGATGAATAACATTTTTGATGATGTCAACAAATAAGTCTCTAGAGAAGACAAGATTTGATCGTACCATTCTAGACTTTAAATACCACTAAGAATAACATAAATTCTAGGTACTACAAACCTGTATAAACGTGTTATGTTTATAAAACAGGAAGCAACAACCGACTGTCTAAAAGACAAGAATATTCAAGGACTTATGCAAAGCGCGTGAATCCTTACATTTGCTTTCACAACATTGCCAATAGAAGGCACGAAAGAGAATGTAATACTCGTACGGGGCACAAGTTGCACCGAGCACCGGCGGCGTGCAATTCGCAAAGCCGGAACGATTGTAAGGATTTATCAATATGGGAGGAGATCCGCCTGGCAATACTACACGGCTAGTAAAATGTGCAGATACCACTACAAGATTTGTGGATATTTGTTTTTGATTACAAGATTGCTTTGAACAAAGCTGCATGTGTGTGAAACGTAAAATTTGAATTGAAAGTTAAATGAAGTACTTAGAGTCCGATCGGTAAGGGAATGCGTTCTTAACACCTGTCAGTTTCATACAAACGAATACGTGATTTGCGAATTCGATCTTTATTAGCTACTAAAATTGTCACACTGACAGGTGTCAGGATCGCTTCCTCTCGATGGCTGTTCCACGGTTACCGTGGCTGTACGGTTTACCTACCTATTAATATTTGCCTGATCTTTTCAAACAAGTTATATTTAAATTATTAATACAAATGAAATATATCTCCAGATTATATTCTAAATATTGCCGTTTCGTGGTTACAAAAGCCCTTGTTATACTTTTGTCATCGCCATTTGTCAAGCTGCAGCGGGCACGGGGTTTTTATTTCATAAATCAGCTTCTTTGCGTCATAATACCATGACAAATTTTTGAGCAGATCTAAGCATTCATTTGTGACCAGTAAGCCGAAAAAATGGGAAAAACGTAGCAAGTTTTTGTGCCAGATTGTACTGTTATAAAAATAAAATGCTAACGAATATGTTTTTATTCTTGGCAGGGTAGTGGGAACTGGGATTTTTACGATACGTTGAATTTACAATCGCCTACGAAAGCACACTGTCTCGAGCAAACCCTTTGTTTGTTCTATTCAAATTCAATGCTAATACGTTCACAGAATCAAAGCGGACGGATGTTCTTCTTTGCGTCGCTAGAAAACGGAAATTTGAATAGATCAGATGAGATTGTTACATTTTGTTGGTACTATTCGGTACGAATTGGGATGGTTATATAGGTTTGTTTCATCTTACGTTATTTTTGTTTCTGTTAAATTGTGAAAGTCATCTAAGCGAATATCGGATCGTTTCGATTTCAGGTGTAGGTAAAGTGATTTATGCTACAGCAGTAAATTTCCACCGAAAGATTCATTAGTACAAAATGGTCTTGAATCCACTTTACACGAAGTCACAAACAAATTACAACGGAAAACGAAACACATTAGATGCCAGAAAAACGGTATACATCGTATATACGGGTACAAAATCGTAATGACATCGGCAATGTGGTCTTGGGGCAGTTGAGGGGGCAACCGCATTAGTGCCCCTCTAATGGCTGTAGGTGCCCGAAAAGTTGGTAACTTGCGAAATCTATCGCTCGCCAGTTCTTTATGAGCGACCATTATCATCGCTTCTGCGTTTTCCGATAAAACGTGTTCACCCTACTTTTAACAGCAGTTCTCACCGAGTTTAAAGAGCCTATAAAATGATTATATTCAATTTATCATGAAGAAAATTGTTTCTCTTATAGGTTTTGCGACAAGGGTTGAATCTATAATGTTTTTACGTCACTTTTGATGGTGGAGCTTTGAACATGCACAAAAAACTCACCACAAAGCTATGGATAGCCGCCGATTGGTGTCATGCAAAGGGCATTCGAATATTATAAAATACAGTTGTGTCTGATTTTCTACCGTAAACCAAACACCTCTGTATCAACTGTTACCTTCACCGATGAACCCACTTTTGTGTTCGTTTAGCCAAAGTACTAATTAGGTTCCCTTCGCCAATACAAAAAGTGTTGTTGGTTGTTATACAGCGTAGTGACCGTAGCTACTACTAAACAGTTCATAAATAAAACCGAGACCGCTAACTTTCCACTTAACTTCTTTAAAGTGTTGGCTTCCTGTTTTTAAAACTCTGTTGCTTTTTGCTCCAAGGCTTGCAAGTTCGGAACAAGCTTTTAACACTCTGAGTAGGTACTGGTGTGAAAAATGTGTGCGAATAGATTACAGAACGTGTGTTTGTTTCGACTACTATTATCATAATGATGGTTTTGTTAGTACCGTTCTTTGCTAGCATTTTTTATTGCTTGGAATATGGTACATACGTATCTAATTACCTTATAGCTACGTTTTTACTGTATGCTCTATTTCATACGTGTAGTGTATCTATTTAATAGATATGTAAACACTATGTCGTACACATCAGAGTGTATCACTAATATCAAATGTTAGTTCTTCGCGAATGGCGGGAAACAGTGAAAAGTTAAGCGTATCTGCAAAAAAGGCTTTGGTGTGGTGATTAGCAAGTGTTGTATATTCAACTTAAATACGGAATCAACAGCATTTTACGACACGTATGCTGTCTAAAACTAATTTGATTGTCTACAAATACCTACTCTATTAACTCTCCGTCCGGACGAAAAGATACACACGCAACAACACACATACTCCATAAGTCATTGTTTGTAAAATATAAGTTAATTGATATTTTTGTTCAGAATGTATTCAAAATTAAAATGTTTAAAGAACTATCCTAGTTGGTTCGGAGGAAGGTGATGGCATTTGTGATACAGGGATTACTAGTACGAGTGCCAAAGTACTCCTTTGACACCTAAGTATACATTACATAAGACTAAATTTGTTTTTAGGGAGATTTACTGTACCCATCCTTCTAGTAATAAAAATTTATTTATCTTTTATTTTTTTATTTCAATCAACTTTGGATCAAACAATTAAACTAAATTAAAAATTATTAATCAAATTAGAGAACTACATTTAAATTGAAAATTTTGTCCACATTCCATTCATAATAATTAAAGTTCACATTTAGAAAGGATTTTTGTCCATAAATATCGATCGAACGATTTTAAGACCCAGAATTGAGAAGCCTTGCTTATTTCTACTAGACTTACGATTCCATGAGTCATATAATATCTTTCTTTCCATCAATTTTATAGTTGCCAGTTCGTTAATTTGTTTGTGTGTAATCTGACGTAATTGATCGAAGACACGCAATCCAAAGCTAGGGGCCATTGCGAAATTCACGTCTTCCAATTTCTTTATTGTATTGTTAGTTCAAAATGCTCAGAAATATAGTGCCCTAGTGTGTGTACTAAGTTGGAGTCCCAGCTGATTTGTACCTGCTCTAATTAGCTCTGTAAACGAACTTAGTTCGTGCCTGCAGCGTCTTGTGTGGTGTTTTATTGCAGTTTAAGATCCATAGAAAATGTGGAAGTTTACCTCATCTTATGTAGGTAAGTAGGTACTTAGAACATGCAACTACATGTATGATCACGAAGACGGTAACGCTTTTTCCCTTGCTATAAGGCCGGTTTTGATTGGCTAGAGATGTTTTTCAGAGCTTTTCTTAGATATAAGTAATGTTTAGTTGACTATTTGATTTCACACTCAATAATATATATATGAATATTTATGTTATTAAGAAGAGGGTATGGTAAAGAAAACAATGAATGGTGGGATTAAAATGGACTATACTAAGAATGAATTAGGGCTGATTTTATGTTTTATCCGTGGAATAAAATTGACTTCTGACAGTTGTAGTACCTATGGAAAAACTGAGAAAAATTCTCAGGATGAGACTTATTCTAGGTATAAAAGTTTGGTGAAATTCGCCCTTAATTAAACCCACCAATTATAATTAGGCACTACATTCCTATTTCCGTGTCTAGATTCCTAATTTGTGGATTTCCCGGTATGCAAAGTGCGGGTTCCCTTTACCAGTAGTGACAGACGTTGACTTAACGTCAGAAGTTTATTGTCTCCTAACTGGTGTACGAATACAGACTCTGAGCTATTCTAAGCGAACTCGAGCTGAAAATTAGTCTCGTTTTTGTGTTTTATTTGTGAATTTTAAATAGGAATGGTTCGAGTGTTAACCTAAATGTAAGTTGGCCTACAATAGCGGCACTATGATGACTCGTGACGTTGGCACGTTTTCATTAATCTTGAGATGCAAGAATAGTACTTATACTGTTTATTACGTACATCATTCAAATAACAGAAATGAATGTAGAAATGCACACAGACAATCAACGGATGCAAATAGAAGAACTTTATTGAATGGGTAAGCTATATTTTTATCATTTGTAAGCTGACATTGGCGCCATCACGCAGTGTCGCTGGATTAATTATTATTTTTGTTTTAAATAAGGAGCAAAGCGTTTCTGATGCGTGTTAGCATTTGGGAGTGTCCCATTTTGACAATAAACTGCATAATGAAGCTGAACCACAAACAAATGACAGCAAGTGGGTGGTAATGATAATAGCCTGTATTTCAATTGTTAACAACATCTTAAATTGAAAAAATATGCACCAAAATCTCCTACACACAAAAAAAAAATATATCTGTGTACGTATTACAAAACGTTTGAAGTTAAATAATAGTTATAGCAATAAAATTTAAAAGAACATCGAAGGCACGATTTCCTCTCCTCGGCAGGCCAATTGAGCTTGAACGCGTTTATGCATTTCTCTCACTTTTTTATTTTATTCAGCTGAGGAAATGGAGATTCCTTAGTTTTTCTAATTTAAATAAAAATTCATTTCAATAAGGAAGACTTGTGGAATAAAATCGATTTAAAACTTTTTTGTTATTGAAAACTGTGTTCGTAACTTCTTTATCTGGAGTTTAATCAAAATCTACTTTGTTCGGACTTCGGACAGAATGACTTTTAAAATCTGATATTTCAGCCCATATATAATAGTAGACCTTTATAAGTAGATTGAGTCATGAGTTGATTTTTAATGAAATTAATGTCTGCACCTATCTATCTACTGGGATTTTTTTCTGAAATAGTCTAATTAGATGTTTACTTTTAATACTAGATACATTAATGTTATGCAAAAGGACTCGCCTAACTCCTAAGTAATCTACGACGTTACTTGTCATTCGTGCTCATAAAATATAAAAAAATCGACTTAAAATTCACGGCCATTTAACTCATCAGAAACTGCAAAGTTCGTTAACAGATCGTTTATAATTACAAGTGATATTTATTTTGATGAAATTAGGAGGGTGTGTCTAGACAGCGAGGCGAGGCGAAGTGATGGGGGCGCGCGTGACCCGGCTATAAATTGCCTGTTGGTAATGACCCCGTACAGATATCGAATACACGTCAGCTTCGATACAGTATCGACTACTGCACGTGGAACTGATTTTTTATTAGGCTGTTTAAAATTATATCAAGATAAAACTTTTTTTTTAAGAATTTTATTTGGAATTTTTATTGAAGGTCACCCATTTATGTTGTTCATATATATCTAAGTATATATATAATAAATCTGTAGACGAGGCGTTTCTGTACATTGAACATATAAAAAAAATAGTTGGGGTGTTAAAGGATAACCAACAGATGCAATTTAATAAATTTTTGGAATTTTGTCTGTTGACAAACAGACAAAATTCCATGTTTGGATGTGAGATATTTTACGTGAACAGGTAGTACGTAAAAAGTACCAAACCGATATGGTTAATTTTTATACTCAAATATAGTGTAGAACTCGGAGTAATGATTTGTTTCTAACCGAATTCTTATTTCATCGCAATCGCTTCACTCTATCAAAATATATAATCAGTTTAAAGTATTCTAGAACAACTTTTCATTACGCAATGTGGAAACACGTAACGACATCCATTGGCGCCATATAGTACTAACAAAAACATATTGTGATAATAACATTATTATGTGAATAATCACGTCATAAAGGTTTACCTTCATTACGAAATAATACAGACACTTATGTTTGTGTTATTTAAAAAAGTAATGATAATGATTATAATATTATAAAATCGCTTTCCATTCATAGTTGATTAGTGGCGCTAAAAGAATTTCAAATAAAATGTGAGGATAATGTGAGATAATAATAAATTGATGTGGTGTTCGGAGTGATAAAGAAAGCAATGTTGGATAATAATTATTGATTTAAGAAAGTTGATTAATGCAGAGCGAGTTTCGAGTTAAACACTTTGTCCGATAGATGGTGTTGGGCAAATGTCTGAATAATCTGAATCGTGGTGTTATTTATTTATTTATTTATTTGTTGGATCGCCAACAGAGGCTACACAGTGCATGTTAACATGAAGAGGGACAAGTACAAGTGTGCGCTTCCAATTATAGGCGACCACATCATTCACATAACATACAGGTAGGTACAACAAGTTTGACAAGGACGGACACTTTAAAATAAATCACAATACAATACACGAACATTAAACAAAGTAAAACAAAATTAAAAGGTAAAGCAAAACAGTTAAGGTACATTTAAAAAAAAAAAAAAAAAAATAATAATATAATAGTAATAATAATACAACAAATTTCAAATTCAAATAAAATAACGTAATTAATTAAACAATAACCATAAATCAACAGAAATTAAAAAAAAAAAAGTATTATTACTTGGATACCAGGAATTTTAGGTCTTTTTTAAACTTTGACAGTCGTATAGTTATAGACAATTTTTAATTATAAAACTGAAATGAATGTTATAAAATACACGGAAAAAAAGTAGTTTCGTAGAGGAATATTAGGAATAGGGTAGAGGAATATTTCTCTTTAGCCGAATTTAATTTAGAAGAAACATTGAAGGATTCTTTGAGGCATCTTTATAACCGACTTCAAAAAGAATGAAGTCCTTATTTCGTGTGTTTTAGGGTTCCGGTTAGTACATACGGTTTTAAGATCATGATAATTTCATAGTTTTTTGCTTTTTTTCTCGAATTTTTTTACCTTTATCATCATGATAGCGCTTCAGCACACTCCGACAGATGGGCAGTTGATTTATTGAGTAGGTACGGAAGGTGCACACCCAAGTAGTACTGCCATGTCATAAAAAGGTATTGTATATTATGTCAACCATATCGACCCTCAAGATATCATAAGGCTATCCACAAAGTAGCGGGCACAGGTTGACTCGCCTTGGTGGATAGTTTAGTAAGTTAGGAACGAATAAAGTGATTTGGCTTCATATAGATTTTAGGCTTTCTTCATAATTCAATTAAGTATTGACTATTTCTTTATTTATTACTAGCGACCCGCCCCGGCTTCGCACGGGTGCAATGGAGAAACACTGATAATTTTAGAGCCATTATTTCTCGTAAAAAGTATAGGATAAAAAATGGTTATTGTGGGTTATCCCTAAGAGATAGTCATATACCATCGCTGACTTTTTTGTAGACCTTTTTAAGGTGTACAATACTGTAGTACATTATTTTGATCTATCTCGACGGGTTCAGCCGGCGTTTACAATATAAGCGCAAAAAAATGTGTTTATTTACGACATTACATTAGAAACCTCTAAAATTACCAGTGTTCCTCTACTATATTATGTACTTATGTATTATATTATTATATATTATATTATTATATATAGTATTATTATACCTTCCTCTTGAATCACTCTATCTATTAAAAAAAACCGCATCAAAATCCGTTGCGCAGTTTTAAAGATCTAAGCATATATAGGGACAGACAGACAGGGAAGCGACTTTGTTTTATACTATGTAGTGACTAGCATTTATTATAGTCATACTTAAGATTTAGTTTGTACTAAATGGATTTCGAAAGCAACCCTGAAGACCGTATTTGAAAAACTATTTCGAATTCTACGACGACTTAAATTTATAAATGCATTATTTAGTAAAGTTTATCTTGGCCAAATCAAAGTTAAGATATTTTATAGACATATGGCTGTTTGGTCAGATAATGAGCCTCAACAAGACGCTTTCATTTTTATTTATTCTCAAAAATAGAAGTGGCACATTAGTATTTTCCGATATCCACGCGAATGAAGTCACGGGCACAGCTAGTTTTTAATAAAAGTTCGGTGAATTTATAAGAACAAGAAAAAATGGCGTGCTGTGTCTCACTCTGCGGTTACGCCACGTGACCGCATAAAGCTAGGAGCAGAAAGCTGTACCACCCTTGGTTGACTGGTAGAGAATGCCTAAGGCATTAATTAACCTTCTATATCACAGTGTAGACTGTAGGCAACATACCGTACAAACGCCTCGAAATTTAAAATAATTGATTTCATAACGTAATCGCGCACTGTAACTCGTAGTCTACACTCCGAACTAATGAACTAGTACCAAAAAATACGACTAGACGGCGCTTCTTGTTACAAATTGAGATTTGTGTTACGACGTCAGTATTTAGGCACGAAACGTGGCGGTTCACTGTGATTTAAAAAATATATAAAAAATTGTTCTGCTCGTGTCTTGTGTATTATATTGATAAATTGGAGAGGTAAGTGTTTGAACTTTATTTTGTAACGTTATTTTTGAATACTTTCACATTTTATTTTGTTTTTGTTGGTAAAAGTGATTGTTGCAATTTTTGTAATTTTCTTCCCAAATAATTAAAAATAATGAAAACCCAGAAACACGTGTATTTTATTTTTTTTGTAATCATCTCTAATCCAAAAAATCAAATAAATCCCAGCTTATGAGTCATAGAGGGTTAAGTAATTAAGTAATTAGTACCTTAGTACCTTTTTGTGTGCGAAAAGTTTAAATAAACAAACATAATATCTTTCTTGCGGAGTCCATGAGGCGCTTACGCATAAAAGACGCCACGCATTCAAGTGACAAACTGAATATTCTAAGCAGCATTCTAATCAAATACACAGCTATTATAGGCACTTATGTATACCCCAGATACTGATGACAATTTATGCACTTACACGGTGGACAATGAGCAAAGCCTATCATGAATCTGCTGGCGCCACCTGACGGTGGTCGGTGACATGCGGATTCTCTTTGTGTCCC
Organism: Eremobia ochroleuca; assembly: GCA_949629135.1. Classification (NCBI taxonomy): domain Eukaryota; kingdom Metazoa; phylum Arthropoda; class Insecta; order Lepidoptera; family Noctuidae; genus Eremobia; species Eremobia ochroleuca. The sequence continues at coordinate 11,971,247 of OX451392.1, forward strand.
GCCGACTACCGAGCCACCGTACCTACCAATGAGCATTATATTGTACGAGCAAGCCAATAAAGCAACGACATTCGCTATTCACACAAGACGGATGTTGTAATAGTCAATTGTATTTGTCAAGATTGTTGTTGAGGAAATGGAAAATAAAGGTCTGTACGGAATTTTATGTAGTCCTTGGATTTAGATTTAAATTTGATCACGCAATTGATATTTTGTTATTTGTTATTGGCATGGTAGCTCGGTAATCACCATGCCTACCAAAGAGCATTATATTGTACGAGCAAGCCAATAAAGCAACGACATTCGCTATTCATACAAGACGGATGTTGTCAGTCAATTGTATTTGTCAAGATTGTTGTTGAGGAAATGGAAAATAAAGGTCGCTGGACGGAATGTTATGTAGTCGTTGGATTAAGATTTAAATTTGATCACTCAATGATATTTTCTTAATGTTTGAGTTGCGTTCCATACTAATTTATTTATTTATATTCAATAACAAGTAACAAAGGACTCAAACATCAGGTCGGCGGAAAAATATTGCACAAGAAATTGTAAATTACCAGAATTTTCCGGAATTAAATATTCCGGATACATTCTGAATTCTCGTAATTTACACTACTAAACGAGATCCTGCAAATAACCGTACCTGCAAAAAACAGGATCTTGCCGTGGGAAAGGGCCCTCAAACGAGGTGTATAAATTTTTGTTCACTATTATAGAACAACGTGCAAACCTGCGAGCGATCATATTAGCTCTCACCGACAGAGCCCTTCTTTCTCTTTCAATATCATCATCATCTTTGAGGTCAGCGGTCAAAATATGTCCCAAGTAGGTATATAACCTTATATGCCCTTACTCGTATAAGCGATATTCCGTTCAACTTGACCGGGGGCATAGTATTAGAACGTCGACTGCTTACACCAAAGACCATGACTTCACTTTTTGTAACGTTGTAGACCAATCTATGATCTAACTCATACCCTTCATAGATGGTCAGCAACCTCCTAAGACAACAAACCAATGCGCCATGGAAGGTTTGAATAAGATTAACTGAAATTATAATATAAATAAAATTCTAACAGGTTTCATAAGTCTTTTAAATTTTAGCTCCCAGAAGTTGTAGTCGGGTTAATAAGGATTTCCCAGTCACTACACTGCCTCATTTGAACCTCAAAGTTTTCCCTCACCCTGAGATACTTTCACAAGAAATGGCTATGGCGTAGAAAGGGTCACATGTTCTTCATTCCTTTCCATACCATACGCATATTTCACTACAAAAATAACCGCCCTTCAAAATTATAAGCAGATCAGTAAACATACAAAAGCTAATATTGTAGAACGAGCTAAGAAACATAAAGGGAGTGTTGTCAGCGACGTGAATAAGTTTACACTTAGTTAATTAAAAGATTACACACGGATGGGTAATTAACGGTGGATTTGTCCTCTCATCTGTTATGTTGTCGCATCGGGTGGAGCGCGCAAGCGGACGTAATTTTATACGTTCGAGTTACGTGACTACTTGCGTTAAGTGTGCGTGTGTGAGTGTTTCTTGCATGTTTGTTGTGGATTTAGGTAATTTTGCTGTAGAATTTAACAGATACTTTCACGCCGATCGGGGATAAGGAACAGGAATAAGCCGATGAATTGGGTAAAGATTTACAAATAAAGCAACACATTACGTCATGCCATGGCTTAGGTACTGTCCAGATATGGTGTTTTTTTAGAACGTATAGGTACTGGTACGCGCGTAAAACGCATTATCTGGACATGCACGAAAGCCTCAGGTGCGCTAGACTTTGGATTTGTTTTTGCACATTCATGCTTTCTTGTCCCTTTGATAAACTGGGTGAGACTTTTAGATATATTTACCGTACTTTGAGAAATCTTTTAAAAACGATAAACATGAAGATGGTGAAAAGAAATTCTCAGTATTTTCAAGTTCTAAGATTCTCTATCTGTCTTAAAGAGGTTAAAAATGTTGTTTGTGATGGCACTAGCTACTCGTGTGACTCGAGGAATGAAAATTACATATTCGCAGAATATACCTACACTTTGCGATATAGACTGCAACATTCATAAAATCAGTTCTTGTTTACATTGCTGGAAAATATACAAAGCAGGTTATTAACAATACCTGTAACCTAGTTACATGTAAGAAGTTGGAATATAATTAGTTTGGAGTGACTTAAAGCGGACCCCTTTTAATAAACTTATCAAAATCAAAACTGCCCACTTCAGGTTCACAGTCGGTCTCTGAGTTTTGTACTGTGTTCGTTAATGGACTACCTCCGCCTGTAATATACAACGTGTAAGGTTAAATGCGCAAAACCTCAGACACCCCAACTGACTTTCAATTCAATTGACCTATTTCACAGAGAAAATAAGTCATTAAAAATTGTAAAGGTTTTATGTGCTTTTTTTAGTTTTACTGGCCATTCTGATCGTTTTTTGCGTCTGCGACGACGCTTTATCGAGGGAGCCACGACAACGGGCCGCTGCGCCGCGCTGACATTGGGTTGGTTGACCTATTAATAAATAGACACGGCAACGTTTTTAATGAAGATTTTTTGAAAAATGTGACCTAAGTATATTAAAAAGTGGTTCAATTAATTCTGCTCGTTATTATGATCAAACTATTATTATTTTATTGTTTTTAGTATTTTTTCAGGTTTTGCGCATTTAACGTTACACATTGTATTATAGTCTATATTGCATTATATGTAATTCTATACCAATTTTTGTCACTTTCAATTATACAGGGTAATTTGTAAAACACCAAAAACCTCTTAAGAGGTCATTGTACTCATCATTATGAGCAACTTTTACTATGAGACCAAACCTGAAATCGCGAAAAAAAATTCAGCTGTTCCCTACATTTACGTTCGTACGAGTCGTCAAAATGTAGGGAACAGCTGATTTTTTTTTCGCGATTTCAGATTTGGTCCCATAGTAAAAGTTGTTCATAATGATGAGTACAATGACCTCTTAAGAGGTTTTTGGTGTTTTACAAATTACCCTGTATAATCTTCAAATAGAACTTAATCATGCACCTATAAGGTGACTACAAACGATACAATAGCGCTATTCTCATATAGATACCATAGAACGATCGCAAAGTACTCAGATAAATTAGAATAGATCAAAGGACATGAAAAATCAATGGTGTAAAGAACCGAAAACATTCAATTGATCGGTGGTCAAAAAGGGATTGGGGTTTTGTTGGATTTTAATTTAAAATTACTTTGCTTTACGTCGGTTTCGATTTGAAAGCTTCGACAGAAGATTTTAATTAATGTTGGCCCCGAAATAATATAACTGTTGTGGACCAGTGTTTTATTGCTACACATATTATAATGGCGATATTTCCTTTGATGGCCTGATTTTTCAATCTTCAGATCTTAGGAATAAAAATTGCAGCTTGACAGCTTTTGTATAGAAAATATTTCAAACCGCTATATTTATTCTTCAGATTCAGCCGACCTCATCTAGTTTTAAAAAATATGATTGACATGTAAAAGTGTTTGTACAAACCTACTTACAGAAAATAAATCATTTATCATTTACATTAGTCTGAAGATTAAAAATTGAACCTAAGTAAAACAGAATTTCTGTCTTACCAAGTTAGCCTATATAAGTACTGATGTGACAACAAAATCTATTTTTCTGTTTTGAAAAATCCCGCAACACTATCTTTTAACGACTCCCCGATTCAGCAAGAATATGTACAGTCTCTTTTATACTATTGACATAAATGTTGATCACATTGTTTTTTCGATACTCTGGCGGTCTCAGTTCCCCCTCAAGGGTCGGCTGAACGAATATAAATGAATCTTATATTTATGATACTTTTTTTCTTTTCTCTCTTCTTGGTAGCATTTTATTGCTCGTGAAAGGGTACGAATTGTTTTGCTGACAGATTTACGAGGAAAGATTCGGCGTTTATTTTATCTGTGACTTTTCCATTCTTGAGGAAGGCAACTTTGATTGCAGAAACGTTGAATACAAATTTAATATCGCCGACCATTTTATGATTTATAAGGGAGCTGTCATGTTTGGGCTGACCGCTGCGGACGTTGTTCTGCGGGGCTAACTAATAGATGCTGCGGAGATCTATGATGATTTTATTCATCCCGACCTATGCCCGCGTGAATAACTACGGTAATAACTTTTTGTAAATAGCAAGAACCCTCTTGCTATTATTAATTAAAGCGTAAAATGAAGAAGAGCTTAAATACTTTTCATGAGGATACAAATGAACAGTTCCCAGAATTTTAATTTGGGTTCATTTGGTAACATCTTTGAGTAAATTCTAATGACAACCTTTTGTTGAAGGTTCCAGGAATATAAAATTGGAATCACGTTTCCATGAAATCTATATCTATCTACACACATCAAAAAAGTCTAAGTAACATGCATCATTTACAGAAACTGCATGTTTTATTAATTGATATTTTATTTTTTGTAAAGTTAAAGTAATTATATAATATTATTATTATACTATCTTTTTGTTCTCGAAAACATATACTGGCTGATTTTAAAAATAGAAACTCTTCGATTGTGTTTTGTTTTCATTAAAATAAAAGCTAATTATTTTTTCCCGATTTCATGTGTTTTCGTTGCTTGATAAATTTGGTATTCATTTCACTTTTATCATTTTGAGATATACAATGTTTGATCAAATTAAGTGGTGAGTCATTTTTTATGTCATAGAGCGACGCCACTTGACTGCTGATGAAATTCAGAGAGCTGTAGGAATGCTACAAGCGGGAAGAAATCAGTCCCAGGTATCTCGTCATTTTGGTGTCAATAGGAGCGTGATTTGTCGTCTTTGGCAGCGTTACGTTAATATAGGGGATCTTGCTGAGCAGCATCAAGCAGGAAGAATATAAGAAGCAGAAGGAATACAAGCAACTGCTCGATAAGGCCGATACATACAACTGACTGCAAGACGTCAGCCGATGTTAACCACTCGGGAGATAGGTTTAAAGCTACCATTTTCAAGCGGTGTTGTTGTTATCCACCAAACTGTGAGAAATAGGCTGCATGAATATGACCTACGAGCACGACGCCAATTAGGTGCCCACCTATACGCCACGAGAATCAATGTGAAGGTATAAATTCTGAAAACAACAAACAACTGCAGCAGTTTTATAGTAGCTAGAAATAAGATGACGTAATTACTGTTCATAATGCCTTCAACAGCTAACAGAAAAGCGAGCGCGCCACTTGAAAATTCTCAGCCTTTAATGAATGTATTTACTCTACGTATAGAAATGTTCGATGTAATAATAATGTTAGCTATTAATTCGTTCACAGCTATGCTGGAGTGTTCGTGAAGCGACGAGAGGCTTGAAGGCAGCTAACTCGATAACAAGACACAACAGCTTTCCTAATTGCAATTTATTGCAGGTACTGCAAACAAGACTGTTTCAGCGCTCACGTATTTTAAATTAATTTGTAAATACGGACCTGTAATTAAGTTTTGTGACGAGGATAGGTTAAATAGACTAATTGTGAAGAATAATTTGTATTGAACCATAAATGATGTGTATTTTCAAATTGTACCGCAGCATTCCACAAACGCTGTTTGTGGAATGCTGCGGATTTACGGGCAATAATAATAGTCTTGCATTTTTTCAAACGCTGAATACATTTATATGATTGAATTATGGTTATATATAGTTTCACATACCCATAATTAAATCGTACAACTATAGTATAGTATAGTGTAGCATATTAGCCATGAATGTCCCACTGGCGGCAAAGGCCGCCGAGCTGCCAAGGACCAATATTTATTAAAGAAGTCTAACTCATCCCGCCATCTCCGTCTGGGCCTGCCGCCAGTAATGGCAAACATTTTGTTTGATTAACGGTTAAAAACTGAAAATAACATTTTCATGGTTTTCGAGGGTGTTAAACCCGAAGCGAGGTGAAATGAGATGAGGAGGAAGTGAGGTCGAAACAAAAATCAAAGATGGCGGCTGCGAAAATTTTCAAATTTTTCGTCATGGGTGCCGTATTCATGGCTTTCGAGGGTATTGGACCGATAGTGAGGTCAAAATGAAAATCCAAGATGGCGGATTTTGAGCCCAACACTGCCTGCCGCGATGTCGTTTAATTAAACAACACCTTGATTGTGCAACACATTATCTATCAATCTCAGTCTGAATCTTTTTGAAGAACATTGCTAATCCATTGTTTCATATGTTCAAAAAAATTATCTGCCCAACAACATAAATAACGCAATGAATGTTGTTGAACTGTCACAATTAAAGCCAATTACACCACGGGCCCCACTGGGTCGTAAACACAGTTTTAGATTATAATAATCATTAAGAATATAATATAATATAACCATTTTTCACTAAAGTTATTAGATATATTATTAGATCGTAGACATTATAATATTATACTAATATGACATTCACAGTTCAACTCACAGTTAAGCCGTCTGAAAAAATATGAACACAAAGTTACCGGTTGTAGAATCTTGTAGATAAACACATCAAGTTTAATTAAATCGAGAGTCTGTCCTTTTACAAAGGTTGATAAAAAGCAAATAAATCTATGTTTATTTTTTAATCAGATCGCAAGTTTAAACAGTTAAACAGCAACGATTGCACTTTATAAACAGGGCAATACAAAACAAGAGCATTTCCTTACAAAGATGTCTAAGTAATTATCTCAGTAGTTTTGAAATTCCATTTTGCCGATTGCACACTTTGCGGAGGAAACATTCCTTCTGAACTCCTATTTATAAATTCAGCGAAAAGCAATTAATTTTAAGTCAACAATAGAAAAGTTCCCAGTTGTGATGCATTGTATTCCGCTTTAGCCGTTTGCTTTCTTGAACTGCTCGACTTATTCAATGATTTTCTTTATTAGCCGCTATTGAAAATAAGAGAATAGCCCTGTTCTGTTCTGTTTTGTTTATTTAATTTGCTTATCGTATTTGAAGTCGGTGGTATTGTTATTTGATTCTGTTTCTTTTAATTTCGCATTTATCTTGGTGATTTTCCGAATTATAGCTGATGTTTAATTTGCTTTAGATTGTTCGTGCGCCAGTGGAATTTGGTTTATCCATAATGTTTTGATCCTAAGGTGTATATTAATATGGTACACCAAAATACCGTAATCCTAATTAAATCCTCTTTCAAAAGACAATCTCTGAATAGAATTATCCAATCATTTGAATGTCATCATTAGTCTTACGCAATTAAGCTATAATCAAGGCACCGCATACAATGTAGAATATATACGTAATAGTTCGCACTTAGCCACCCAGCTAAACGGCTGATATCACAAATTAACTAAAATTAAATACCTCTTGTTCGATTGTTTATCGTCAGATAACAGCAAAACGGTATCGGTTATACAATAGCACTGAAAGGGGATTAATTTGTTGACAGTAAATTGGATCCTAATGAAGCAAAGGCTCTTTGGATAAACAAGACGGTCGTCTTGGCCCCTGTTTACATGATTCAACGGTTCGTTAGCTTTGTTTCAAATCCAATCGGCCGTTTGTACAACTGCTGGTAGTTCCACGTTTACTGTGCAAGCATTGTTGTCGATGACTAACGCCTCATGTACCTTTTTATTTTCGGTGTTAAAAAGACATAAAGTAAAATATAACAGACTCCTAATCGTTATGTTTGAGACAATAGGGATGTTGACTTAAAAAATCATGGTTAAGCATTTCAGCCAGAAAATCATTGCAATGCTTGGAGGACGCAGAATAAGTTGCAAAAATATTCTTTTTTTTTCTGGATTGGGTATATAATGTGATAAAAATATAAATGTAATAATAAAGTCAATTGAACGGATCAAGAACTCCTGTTGTTATGTAAACAGAGCACGGCGAATCATAACACTGACGATATTCGACACTGTTTATGTAACGAGAAAAGTTCAAGAAAACGGAACTTTCACCGAAGTATCTGAAACAATTAATTTGTTGTTTATCTGACATAAATGATAAAATTATTCTTTATCAGTTGTTTTAAAGTTAAGTAGTATGCTTATTTTAAATTATTAGGTGGGTATGTTCGCATGTTGTGTTTGAGACAATTATTTTTTAACTTCTCTTTTTTTAGTACGGTGTTTTAAATGGCGTAGTACACGTACTTTACTTTTCATTTATCGTTGTTCATTATTAATTGTTATCGAGATAGCATTTATTGGTTCGCTTATAGCGATAAGACCTATGGCATTAAATCCGCTACTGTACATTTATGTGCTTGAAGTGTTAAATAAATAAATAAATAAGATTGCCATTTCAAATAACTAAAAACCTACTAGCAGTATTTGACTTCTGATCTGACACATAGGTAATAAGTATACATGTACCGTTGTAAATATTCATCTTCTGCTTATAAATGCACAAACAGTGAGACATACGTAATGACAGCGTCATAATTAACAGAAATTTGATTGGCGCGCAAATTAGTCTTCAATTGACTCCGGCAGGCTGCTCCAATAGGGATCGCTTGTACCATAAATACATTTGCATATAAATCACCGAACCTATGAATTGTGCGTGATTTCTGGCTTCAGCGATTAGGCCTCGTATCGTGTATTCATATCATATGAATGATGAATTAGTTTTTCTTGTATCTTGTTGTTTATGTATGTGTTGCGTCTTATAAAGGAAGGTTTATTAATTATTTCGCGTTGTTTAGTTTGTTATTCTTGAATTTGTAATGGGCCCGGTTTATATGGATTCGTGTTTTGAGTTTATTTTTCAGTAACATTTCCTATTGCAAGAATACGTAGGCATTCTCTGAACAGTTTCATATTGCGCTTATATTCACTGCCCCAATTTCAAAACAGCTCTGAATTCTGCTTAAGTGAAACTCAAAACAAGTTGGTAGTTAAATATTTGAGAATATGGATTTAAACTAGTAATGTGGCGTCATTGTAAAGATCGCAACAACATAGGTAGAGGCCGCCTCGCTGCCAGCTATTTATAGTAGAAACTAACTTTTCAACTCGACGCCCGTTGTAAGCGTATTCGGAGCTAACTGTTTACACTAAAACGTTCGTGTATAAGTAAACGATGACTCCAGCTCTCCATTTACTTGTTTGCTTACTTATTTCGCTTTGTAAATTTGTTATAACAAAGCACAAGCTAAACTTTAGCAACTCATAGCCGACTTGTTCGTAAGTTAGCGTCTCGAAGAACGTTGACGTGTGATATTCAGCTCGGTACGTAATTTTGTTTGAGTTTTAGTGAATAAGTAATACGTCAGCAGAAACGATTACATCATTGAGGCTTTGTTGTGGAAGACTATTAAATGTGTTTGTGTTGGTTACAATAATACCCATCTTCATTGAGGGTGTACCTAGTGAATGAGATGTAAGAAGGAGAATGAAAACTACTAATTGGTATAACTACTTAAACCTTACTAGATGTTTTCAAACTTGGCATTTTTAAACATCTAATCCTAACAGACCCAAAATCTACGGTACTACTAGTTACGTAAATTACACAGCCATCAAGAAAAAATATCACACATTAGAGTCATAAAATTACGTAACATCACTAATACTGCAAGTTAGTTCCAGCAATCGTTTTAAATCCTACAGAGTTATTGCCGCGGAGCTTACAAATGTCGGTTTTAAAATCATGTCCCCGTTAAAACTTTATTCATGAATAATTTACGAATTTTCTTCAGAGATATGGTCTTGCCGCTGAAGATAAGAATTAAATTACGTGAAATTAAATTTTTATTATAACATCTGAATAAAAATATAAAGAGAGGCGATTTGAATAATTATCGCCATGTCGCGGTGCTCCCGGTTTCGCTAAGTTTTCACTTCTTTTAATGTTTATTTAAGTTTAATGATCTTAATGAATTTTCACACTGAAATCTTACTTTTTATGTTTACTTAATAGAAGAGTTTCAGCTGGTCAGAGATTTTTGTTAAGTCCGTACGAAAATTGCTTCCATTCTTGTTTGATTCCGTAATAAAATCAGCACCTATATTAAGCATAATCAGTCTATACTGTTCCCAATGGTGGGACGCAGGCATAGTGAGAGAGAGTGGGTCGCAAACTACTACGCGGGCCCAGTGCGGGTAGGTGGATGTTAGGGCCCTTTCCCAGGACAAGATCCCGTTTTTTGCAGGTACGGTTTCTTGCAGGATTCCGTTTAGTGGTGTACGTGTTTAAATATACATATTCACACAAGCAGCCTGTTTACCGGATACTGTAAACGGAATGCTTGTGTGAATATATATATTTAAACACGCACACCACTAAACGGGATCCTGCAAAAAACCGTACCTGCAAAAAACGGGAACTTGCCGTGGGAAAGAGCCCTTGCATCTCTCCGAAGTTTTGGGTTTTACCTATATTATTTTAAGAAAAATAACTAACATTTATAGTTTTTGATCTGAGTTTTACATTGAATGTTACATACATTTCTATAAATATTTAAGTAGATAACGAAATGGGATATTATTAAATTCTCTTTAAAACTAAGAAGTAATGAATTTAAATACAGCTGCGTTTATTCAAGACTTTCATATTTCTACAGAAAACATATTTTCCCTCAGATAAAATCTAAAAACGGAAATGCTAAATATAAAACATCTTTTATCATTTCCTATTACGTTAAAATATCAAAAGAGGAAATCAGTGGCTTATAGGTTGTAGCACGATTTCGTACAAGAGCTATGCAGATAATAATTTGAGTTCAAACCTTTGGGAGTGGCAGTTCAAGAGGATAAGACCGCCTTCCCGTAATTTTCTGAAGTACATACTCAGAATTCAGTGAGAGCACTTATATTCAGAATTTATAATATTACGGCTCTAAATATTCTACTCTTCGAGTGATGTGGACTTGAAGTAGCAATGAATTCTGTGCTGAGGGGATTTTAATTGACCATTCTTATTTAAATGTCTTCTTGCGACGGATTCCAGTTGCAGTTTTGGTAAGGTATGTCTGTGTTTTTTTCTGGACCATGGCCAGGCTCTGATTTGGTCGTGGCTACTGTTGAATTCATAACTACCTTATCTCAAGATTTATTCTTTATCATACCACTGATGTTTTTAATTATATCTTTAGATAAATCAAAAGGTTTCTCGATTTTTGAACAAGGAAAATAAGGACTCGTCGAGCAGTGACTTAGTACTCGTATCATGTTTGGTATATAGCTTTGGATCCATGGTTATTGATTATATATACAACGTGTAACGTTAAATGCGCAAAACCTCTTAAGGGGTCATTGTACTCATCATTATGAACAACTTTTACTATGGGACCAAACCGGACATCGCGAAAAAAAAATCAGCTGTTCCCTACATTTTGACGAGTTATGCGAACATAAATGTAGGGAACAGCTGATTTTTTTTTCGCGTCCAGGTTTGGTCCCATAGTAAAAGTTGTTCATAATGATGAGTACAATGACCCCTTAAGAGGTTTTGCGCATTTAACGTTACACGTTGTATAATCAGCCTATAATGATACTGATGATGATGATTACTGCTGGGATACGGGCCTTCTCTCAGTGAGAGGGAGTGGGCCCAGTGCGGGTCTATAGAAGTCACGTGACTTCGAATTTTTGGTTCTAGGACATGCCGGTTTCCTCACGATGATTTCCTTCACTGTTTTGAGAGCAGTGCTGATGGAATAATTTACACAAAGTAAATCGCCTGACTGGGTTCGAACTTGTAACGACCTACAACTCGCAAGTCGCGGCTGTGATCATTGGGCTATCAGAACCACTCCAGATTATACCGTAGCTGTTTTATTTAAATTCAATAAATATGTAAGTGTGTGTAAGTATCCAATAAAGTAAATAATTTGTAGTGAAAACACCTCAATACGCAATTTACGCAGAGACGCAGCCATTTAAATTAAATGTTTCAACTGACGTTGGTAATGGAATTAAATTAACCAATAGTCAGGCACGTTATTTCTGGTTTTGGTGATTTTCCTGTACCATTGCAGTGGATTTATATTGTGAATTGTTATGGAGTGAATAAAAATATTGGTCATAAATTGTGGAAATGAGGGATAAATCCCAAAGTTTGGCAGTATGGTTCTCTCTTATCACAAAGCTCCCTATCAGGAAGACAGGTAATATAACAGTAAACAAGAAGACATCAAAAAATCTTATGTAAGCCCAGTTGAAAATGCAGGCAAGAAACTAGAAATCAGAAATTGAAATTGGAGGAGGCACTCTTCATGAATAAGGCATTAATTAGGATAAAATAATAAAGGTACACGGACTTTGGATTCACAAAATTAACTTTTCATTCAAAACACTCACAAAATCGCTACTTACTTGTATATAGGCAACTCATTATTTTCTACTAATGAGCATTGCCAAGAAACCTCTTGACGACATTTTTTAAAGAAAAATAAATAAAAAAGTTGTGAACGCCGCAAGCTTTAAGGACTACTCAGAGACTTGAACGGTGCTTTATGTGACGTTGAGTAACTCACCTGCTTATAAAACGAAAATTTCAGTATAAACAGTAATTCAGTAGTAGGTAGATGGTATTTCGAAGAAATATTTTCTTTACACATTTTGTTAAGAAGTGTGTAAAGTATGACTCTTAGCTCTACGGAGGCAGGTTGAAAATAGCCATGTCAATTTATCTACACATCGCTTGATGTGAATGTGGTTTGTGTTTTGTTTTCGGTCTTCGAAAGTACGACCATGTCTCTCACCTTCGCAAGGAGCTCAAGTGGCTCCCAACCCGCTTTCACAGGAGCACTCGGATTGTATGTCTCCTCTTCAACATCTTACACAACCTGCCTTATCCTTGCTACCTGCGTGAGCGTTTTTCTTACGCTCGCTCTAGCAGCACACCGTGTGGATCACACCTAAGGTACCTCGTTAAATCTCATCCTCATAAAACAAGCTACTATTCTTATTCCTTCTCTGTCCATGCTGTAAGATTGTGGAAATCACTTCCGCCTAGCATTCGTGATTTAAAAACTATTTCTCTATTTAAATGTCGATTAAAAGAGCATTATCTTTCCTCTATACTATGAGTATTTCTATATATATATGTATATATATGTGTATATATATTTTAGCATTATGTATTTATTTAAGTAATAAAAAATATTTAAGTATACTTATGTTAATTTTCGCATTATATGTGTACGTATATTTAATATGTTCGTTTTATACTTCACACATTCATATTTTTCTCTTCACGTTCTCACACACTATTGTCTACATTTCTTTTTACTTCTGCTTTCGCAGGTCTGCTGGAAGAAATTTCTTAAGAAATAAACAGTACCTTTGTACTCAAATTATAATTATGTCATATCCATTATGTTTTTTACTGTTGTACATAAATAATAAAATAAATAATTAAATAAAAGTTTGAATAAAAACGTGTGACCGTTAGAGACTCCTAGAACTTGGTTTGAAAGCCCAGCCTATTGAATTTAGTCTACCTCAGTAGTCTAGTAGCCACACGATCTATCTAATTCAAGAATCTGTCTAGATAATTTAATTTCGATGACAATAGACATTCACTATGCAGTGGCAATTGCGGGTATGAATAGAACCAACACATGATATTCTACGCGTCAATGTATAGTCACCGGTCCTTATAATCATTGTGGTTGTAATAATTAGTACTACATTGTTAATTATAGACAAAGGTGTGCTAATGAGGCATGGTGCTGTATGTGCCAGGAATGTTGATTAGCTCTAAAAATACTCGTCGCAGCAAACCGCAGAGGTTGAGTTGCCTCGTTAGTATTTATTGTGTAACTGTATTTCTAGTCATTTCGGCGGTAGTTTGCGCTTTTGTTTGGGTACCTACTTGTATTTTATGAAATAGTAGGATAGTCTTACTTTTCCTGTGACTGCGGAATAACGTTTGCTGTTGTGTTTTTGCTTTTGGGAAAACGTGGCGTCGTTTAAATTTGAGTTCTTGGAACCAATAATGAAAGTAGTAAATATGCTTCGTAATAACTGATTTTTAGTTCTTTCTACTTCTATGTACAGACGCCAGCACATCAAGCTACTACAATCTGTCAAATTTCTTTAATAGATTTTCAACTTTATCGCTGAAGCATTAGGTTCAAAGTTGATTGCGAAAATTTGACAGTTTCGGGTAGCTTGATGTGCTGGCGTCTGTACCACATGTTGTCTCGGGACCGGAAAAACTCTGCTTATTTCAAAGTTACGAATCGTCTGCTAACATTATATCAAGCGATTTATAAATGTGTGGTAAATAATAAATCATTATGTAGCCTATGTACAGCATGTATCAGAAAGATGTGGTCATATTAGATAGTGTGGTCGTTTAGACCATCATTCTGAACAACAATGTCCATGGTACCAACATTGTAATCGCGAAATAATTGTTAACGTCCCACACAATACTTCAATACCAACTCGACTAAAATGATGGGACGGCTGATTATATTTTTTCGCAATCACAATGTTGGTCCCATGGAGGAAATCGTTTAGTTTGCTTGTCTGTAACCCACCCTTAAATTTGACCTCACCTTTTTGATTCATGCTGTATAACGAAAACCAAATACACTATAGGTAATATCGTATTCCAACTGTGAATGAACATCTAACATTATTAATACTCTAATGATATAGACATACACATTAGATTCCAACGTGATCCGACTTAGGTAAACGCATTCGATTGACTTCGATCCGCTATTACTAATGCACCGTGCCAATCAAGAAACGAATAAGTACCTATGGATACCGTAGAATAGATATAATGTGGGTGGTACGGTAGACTTGACGCTGATTGGGATTTTTTTCAATGACACAGACGCCTGTCTCGTTGGTAATTTCAGGGACAAAATGAGGCGTTTGTGTGTGGCCTCTTCCTAGCATCCTAACTAGTGATGTTTAACAGACTCCCATGCTATATGCAACCAGCATCGACAGTCAGGAGATAACTTGGCTGTGTAAAATAGTGGTATTCAGGCGCACATGGTTAGACTGGAATCCGGCCCCAACATGTTTGGGAAAAGAATAGGCAGATGATGATCCACAGTTCGCTAGGGCCGATGCCTGCCAGGGTCGCGGATTGTTCGAAAGAGTTACCGTGGCCCCTGGCACAGGCAACTGAAGGAACACGGGTGGGTTTTAGTCAGTAAAAGTCTGACACGCCCTCCTGCTCCCAGAGGAGAAGTTATTTGAATATTTCCAAAAAAAAAAATATATGCTCAGTTAGGAGACATAATATTCTTTTTCTAGGCAAAATATGTGAATTTTTATGTAGGGAGTAATCTTCAAAACTAATGATCCTTTCCCGAAATTTCTTTCACTAATAGGAAGCTACAGTATTACCGAGTGTCACAGAATATTTTATGTTAAAACAAGAAAATTCACGCGGACGAAGTCGCAGGCAGTAGGTAGTCATAAATAATTTTGGAAAAAGATGTACCTACGTAACACATTCTCAAGCGCCTTTTAATATAACATCAAATAATACCGTACGTGAAAAGCAATTTAGAAAGCGTTGGAATCTCATAAAGTCATAAGTCAGACGCTCATGTAGCTGCCAAAATGGCTAATGACCGCGAGCTGGGTGCGGTCGCGGCCGAACCGAGCCAAAAACCAATTTGCGACAATAATAACATCGATGTTGTGCCGATCAGTTAAAGTGAGTATAGCTCAAGTGTTGAGGTGGCGGAGTGGCGATCGAGGGGTTCAGAGTTTGGGTCTTAGTTGGAGAATTTTGGCGATGAATTTAGTTTGAGCTAAGTGTTCAGAAAGATTGAGACGAATGGACAAGGGTGGCTCCAGTATTGCACTATGTTGTTTTTGGGACTAGTATTTTTTTTTTCAACGATATTTAAACTAGATAAAAAGTGTGCTGCGGTCGGGGAACCCACGTTATTTGTCATGATGAATGAAAAATGTGAATGTATGTGGCGTTACAGGTTTTTTATTTCTTTTTATTCAAACACTAATATGTAGTAGATAATATGTCTTCAGAGTCAATCAGCAATCACACTCTTACGAATTCCGAGTTTTCTCTAAGTTTTTTTGGATAGTTGTAGATCTATAATATTGAGGACAGCATCTAATATTGTGGTAGGTATACCAAAAGTAATACACCAGGATTTTTTTTTCCAATCCAACTTATCATCATTTCACCGAAGCGTCAAGAAAAACCAAAGCTAATTTGCACTCAATAAATGAGTTTCACTTTTACGGCAACAATTTTCAATCGCGACTAATTAAAGCGTTTTTTTCGACACCACCATTGGAACAAAAACTAAGCTTCAACTTGCCAACGATAGAAATACACCTGGACTTTTGAACGCATATAAAAGTTTTCCAATTTACAGGGGCTGATTGGAAAATTTTCGCCATTTTGGGGTGTTAACCGACCCTTGACTTTACTTAGCCATTTGAAGCGAATTAAAAGTCTTAATCTAGCTGTTGGATTATTTTTGTTTTTGTATTTTTATGTGGGTTCTTTTGGAAATCATTATAGTGTTCAGTACTTATTGTAATTAGGACAGTACACGGTCATGAAAGGAGAAATAAACTGCTTACAAGTTTTAAGCTAGAGATAATAATAGCACGTTTCACAAAGTGCACACATTTTAACAAAGAATATGCATATTCTTTGTTAAAATGTCCTAATTGGACTACATTATTAATTTTCTTGAAACTTCTTGGCACCGACGCTTAGAGTGTCAGTGACACCGTTACTATAAAGTGCAACTCGTACCTTATACTTATCCATACCCGTATTCGTAGCATAATCCATGACTAATATTGTGAAAATTCCGTAGTCGTGCGGTTACGCACGTAGCTCGTAGGTGCATGCTACGTGCGTAGACTTGCACTACCTGCGTAGCAGCGTGCAGCGCCCACGGCATTATGAAGTTATTATTCACGCCTTGTCGTATCCTATGTTAATTTATGGGCTCAAAAATGCTCTGCATCATAAGCAGTCTAAAATATTAAAGTTGGGCATTGATAAGTTTCAAATACATATTTACTGGCTCATACATAGGTACCTATGTATTTCATCGCGAAAATTTAACTTTGTTTCGTAACACCGAACTCAACATTCAGGGTTAATTGAGCCTTCACATTATGATGATTTAATTAAACCGTAATTGTATCTATTGAGAATTTACCAATTGAATCAAAACGTAGTGTCAAAACAATAATGTAGTTGTCAATCCCAATCATGAGGTTTGTATGGGCTAATTAGCAATGGTATAGCGTGAGTTTAATATGCCGAGAAGAGCTTGTAAGTACTTTAAGGTACGTAGTACTTACCTTCTCATTATAGAACGTGAAGTATTTGACGACTAAGTATTTGAAATAGACTTCAAAGGAAATGATTTTTACGAAGATCTTTAATATTACAACACTTATAAAGATAACTAAATAAAATGGACGAAAAACTAATAGAGTTCGTCGTTTTGTATGTTTTTGGAGGAGCAATATTCTGTTGCTGTCTCAGGGCATGGACATGACATGTGGGGATATGGCTCAGGATATTTAATTATTTTATTAAAACTTTATGCACAAGTAAAAAAAGTACTGTACAAAGGCGGACTTAATGCCTGAGGCATTTTCTACCAGTCAACCTTAGGGTGATGCAGAGACAAAATATGGTAGGTGCAACATACGGGATAGATAGCTAGGAAATTACTATACAATACAAGAATTAATAAAAATACATAGATAGATACATATATACATACATATAAACAAAATGATGCCACTGTTACATATGAGATTTTGTCCCTCTAGTGTGGAAGGATCAAAAGCCCAAATGTCAGGTGGGTTGGTGTTGAAAATAAAATAAACAACAAACGGTCAACCAATATTTATTTGAAGTTGGTTTTACAAAACCCTAATTAGTTTATGGCCAGCCAGCTTTTACCTCAGCGGTATTACTAACGGTCGTGGGGGGTTGGAGATACACCGGTACTGTTCCTTATACAATATGGAATTTAAAAGTTGGGTATATTATCATAATAATGGGTGATAATATCAAGGCAAAACCTTCCAGTGTTATTGGTTTAATATTATTCTAAATGGGCGCCAGGGACTTGGAAGAGTCCCGGATCCCGGAGCCGACGAAGATGTTCGATTCTATTCCAGTTAAGCGAAGGTCCGGCCGGGGTCCTTTATTTAAATTGAGTTGAAGATATGGTGCACTCTCTCTCTTCACTCGCTCTCATATTCCGCTGGGATGGTAATCCGACACGACCGGAGAGACACCAGAAGCAGCAGCATCAGCTTAACGTACTTCCCGGGTCACGGGCATATCACACCGCCAACTTCTAAACTCCAGGCTGTTACTAAGAAATTCCTTATGGAAAAATCGAATAAAACTTTTGCCCGATCTGGGATTCGAACCCAGGCTCAACCCAGTGCTCAGCAGTCACACTTGCGTCTGCGGGACCTCCACAACCCAGTTACTGGGTAATACGATACCTCTTGGTAAGACTGGTTGTCAGACTTTCGGGCTACTGACGACCCGTAACGACTGTCAAAGATCCACGAATGACAGCTGGGACCAACGGCTTAACGTGCTTCCGAGGCACGGAGGGGTCTTGGTATGTGAAGATGGTCACCCATCCACGGACCAACTGCGGCAAGCGTAGCTTAACCTGATCGATCGGCCCGTGCGGCTGTTATTACTTACCACAAGCACCCCTGTATGTTTAATAGAGATTTGAAAATACTTATTTCAAATGTTTAGAGAACATTTAGAAGAAACTACTGTATGTTTAATAGTAGTTTCTTCTAAATGTTCTCTAAACATATGAAATAAATATTTTCAAATCTCTATTTTGCATAATCAGCTTATAATGTTCCCACTGGTACACCGTTGGTACACAGGCCTCATCTCGGTATGAGGAAGTGGGCCATACATACCAACTCGCTTTGGGCCCACGTGGTGGTCCCACGTGGGCCCAAAGCGGGTTGGTAGATATCACAAATGTCTTCAAATTTTTGGTCCTAGGACATGCCATTTTCCACACGATGTTTTCCATCACCATTTTAAAAAGCATTGGCGATGAAATAATTTACACAAAAGCACCTATCTGGATCCAAACCTACGACTTACAACTCATAAGTCGCGGCCGTTGGCCACTGGGCCACCATTGATCCCATTTCTATTTTATTACATCGCAATAATAGCCGCAAATGATGTGCAAACCAAAGGATATCTATTAAATCAATGTAGTCATTAATTTGTAAACAAATTAATTACCCACATTTCTGTGGGTTACGGTACACAACGCGGTGTGGTTTGAAAATGGTGTCGTACTACGTTGTCATCCCGGTTACTAGGTATTATAGTTATTTAGATTAATTAGGTGCGGATTAAGCGATTAGGTCGCGTTTTGATTGTCATTTGTTTATTTCAACGTGTGTCAGTAGTTGTTCTAAATACACTTCATAATAATACGTCATCAGTCATGTACTTATTTGATTGTTCAGATAAATTATAATAATAAAACTAGCCTATTACTTTGTCCACGGCTGGGCAACGGCCTCTTCTCAGACAGAAAAGGCACGAACATTGCTCACTACGCTTGCTTAAAACAGGTTGCCAATCTCAGACTTATATTAACTATAAGTCCAGCCGGTCTTCTTCTTCCTGTCCTTGTCCCATTTTATTTGGGGTCGGCGCAACACGTTTTCTTCTTCCATTCTTCCCTGTTAGACGTCATGGCATCATTTACTCCTTTCTCTTTCATATCATTCCTCACACCATCCATCCATCTTTTCTTTGGCCTTCCTCTCCCTCTCCATCCATCTACATTCATATTCATCACTCTTTTCGTTACATGCGTTTCATCCCTCCTCATTACATGTCCATACCAAGACAAACGACTTCCTTTCAATTTTTCTGTAACAGGCGCCACTTTTAAACTTCCTCTAATATACTCATTCCTTACTTTATCCATTCTTGTCACTCCACACATCCATCTCAACATTCTCATCTCCGCTACATGCAATCGTTTTTCATCCATCTTTTTCACAGCCCAGCATTCTGATCTATACAGTACGACAGGCCTAATCACGGACTTGTATATTTTCCCCTTTAACTTGAGGGGCATCCGTGGGTCACAAGTTGTTCCAGTGACCTGTCGCCATTTCATCCATCCTGAGTTGATCCGGCGCGATACGTCCCGGTCTACTTCGCCATCCCCTTGGACAAGCGACCCGAGGTACCCGAGGTAGTATAAGTCCAGCCGGTCGATTCTGTAAAAATCTCACCGTGAAATCATAAGTGAAGGGAGCTTGAAGTGAGCAGTGTCAATAGTGTTAATCCCTAATGACAGCTCACTCCACGCTCACTTCACCAAAAGTTTTCACGGTGAGATGGTTACAGAATCGCACGGCAGGTTTCACAATATTTTTCTTCACCTATGTTAGTTATGTCCAACATAAACTCGGCAAATACATATTGGTTAAAGGAATATAGGTACTAATAAAGTATCCGTATTAAGTAGTAATACGAGTAGTTTTCAGTGACTTCGTTCATTCTAGCACTAGTCTACTTCTTGTTTTTTCAATGTTTATTTTTCTGCAGCGATGTCACGTGACTTGTCTTGTTCCGTAATTGAAATACAGGAAGGAATAAATTGCCGCCCCGCTTTCCGTGTGACCACGCTAGTAGGTACTGGCTATTACAACATTATTCAACATTAGAATTCCGTTTTATAGACCTATTGCAGCTCCGTACACGTTTGTACTTCTAATTTTATTCAACAATGTGAAATTACGCCCACAAAAAACTGCAGAACAATTACAAATCTCTAGTTAAAAAGTTTCCTCATGAATATTTTCGCTGAGTTATGGGCCCGAAGAGGAAGATAATAAAATTTGGTATAATTTAATTTTTATTGCAGCCCATGAATGAACAAAAGGGGGCTTGATTTGAATAATAATTAGGTTTTATTGTACACTAGCCGGTGCTAGGTTATGACTGCTAAGTGCCCAAGCACTTGCAAGTACCAGATGGCCATCAGCGAAAAATACGAAGTCAAGAAAATTAAATAAGAAATTAGTTTTCTCTTCAAGGCAAATGTGACAACAGTCATACTTAGATTTGTGAATTTTGGCCATTTCTAAACCGGTAATGGATTAAGTGAAGCGTAACAAAAATAAAATTAACGAGGGGGCTTCCCCGGCGGAAGGCGACGGGAAGCCGCCGCCCCGTCACTGACGGAAAAGTTATCTATATCTACAGCCGAATCTTAACAAAGTTTTCACGTTAAATTTGGTACGTTTAGAGGGCAGTAGCATATTTTACTGGTATGTACTGACTGTATCGAGGGGCTTGTGGCTAAGTAATAACAGCCGCACGGGTCGATCGATCAGGTTAAGCTACGCTTCCCGCGGTTGGTCGTGAATGGGTGACCATCTTCACATACAAAGACCGTGTTGAAGAGTTGGTGCGACTGTCTTTCGTGGATCTTTGACAGTCGTTACGGGTCGTCAGTAGCCCGAAAGTCTGAAAACTGGTCTTACCAAGGGGTATCGTATTACCCAGTAACTGGGTTGTGGAGGTCAGATAGGCAGTCGCTCAGTGAAAAAAATACTGGTGGCTGCATCCGGTTAGACTGGAAGCCGACCTCAACATAGTTTTACTCCAGATGATGTACTGACTGTATTTATGGTATTTTTAGAGTAATCAAATTCGGTCTTATAGAGCAACTTTTTTGCTGAAGAAATGATTGATTCTTTTCTTATTAGTTATTTTCTCATCATAGTCTTTTACTAGCTTGTTTTTCGAGGTCTTTCCCAGAAAAAAATCAAGTTTGCAAGCTTTGTGACCTTTGAATCCCTAGACAAACAAAGTTTTACAGCATATTCTTAAATTATTCTTGTTGCGGAACATGTCTTGTGAAATTGAAATTTATTTAGAAACCTACTTTATTTATTTATTTATATATACTTTACCCACACATTGGTTTCGTATTTTTATCTCCATTCTTGACGTTTAAAGGACGTGTAAATTTTATTAAATCGGCTCCAAACGACGTATGTAATCGGCAAAAACGTTTTCACAGATGATTGTTGAAATTAATCCCGGGGCCCGCAGTGATGAATGACACAAGGAACGAATTCAAGTTACGTACAAATTGCGAGCATAAATTATTACGTTTTAATAATTTCCCGTACAGCCTGTCCGCCCTCTCAATCATAAGCCCCACCAGGTGTCACCCTCATAAATCCAGACTGGTTAAAAATTACAAGAATTTAACGGTAGTGATATAAACTAAGCTATAAGAAATGCTAATTAAAGTTTTACTGCCAAGACAGTAACAGTGTCAGTAATTGCTGGGTAGGTTGCGAAGGCACAGACATATTTAAGTATGCTTGGTTACGGAGGCAAAAACAGATTTTTGATAAAACTATATTTACTTAACTACTAATTTTAAATTGTAAAATCACTGGCTTAACGAACGTAGTGAATAGTACATCACTTCACATTAGACACATTTTTCAGCTGACTGAATTGTTCATACATATCACTGCACAGTGAAATACAATTCATAATAAATACGATTATATCTAATTAAACGTTGCTATTCCAAATTAAAATCGTCCGAAAACATTTATTAAAAACGAAAATAAAGAAAAATTTTAATTTAGTGGAAGAGGCAACGAACCGTTTCCTTTTTTATAGCTGGCCAATTGAAACGTTTCCAGGTCTCTGAATAATTCATCTTTCGTTTGAACAAAGACGAAGTGGGCCGCGCGCGGCGATTCTTTGATCTTTTGTAATTGGAATCGATGCTCATATTAAAAAGAGAAATTCTTTAGAGCGACCGTTGAAATGCATCGAAGCCATTTTGTTCAAGACGATTAGGCAGTAGTGATTTGTCGTCGATAGTACCTAGTACTGTTGGGGACAAATCCCTTTGTCCCTTTGCGATTTTTTCCAATATTATTTGCTAATTTTACTTTGAGCTCCGTAGCCCAAAGTTTATCTTCGTTGTAATAACGAGGCTCTCTATTAATTATGTTTGCCGTGCTATGTGTTGAGAGTCTAAGCTGTTTGCTAATGCTCCTCACTATAGTCGGGAGAGGACTGCCAATATTATATTGCGTAATAATATTCTGTGTACACATAATATGTTCCAGTAAAAACTTTATTAAAGATTTAACATTTTTCGTGAGGGACTTCCGTTTTCTTTCTGGTATGACAAGAATTTCTTCGAAGTGTGAGGGGGAGACTTGAGACTCAGTGAGATCGAGTTATTCGAGATAAAGTTCCGTTTCCCGATATTTACACGCTGTACACACGTCACTTATTGTAAATAGTTTATCTTTGACATTCTAGCAACGCACCATTTTTCGTACAAAATCAAACTATTTTTATAGTTCATCTTTATAAAATAATAAATTGAATCCATGAAAACCAAGTCGTATATCTTTAGTCATAGATGTCCTCTTATTAGCATGATCTTATGCTAAAAAATGCCGTACTGGTCAAATACATGCGAGCAGCGGTCGGCAATGTATGTATGAAAATCCATATCTGTCCTGTTTAGCGGCTAAATAAATAATTACTATGAAAACTCATCATCATCTGCCTAGCCTTTTCCCAACTATGTTGGGGTCAGCTTCCAGTCTAACCGGATGCAGCTGAATACCAGTATTTTACATGGAGCGACTGCCTATCTGACCTCCACAACCCAGTTACTGGGTAATACGATACCCCTTGGTAAGACTGGTTGTCAGACTTTCGGGCTTCTGACTCTACCCGTAACGACTGTAAAAGATCTACGAATGACAGCCGGGACCAATGGCTTAACGTGCTTTCAGAGGCACGGTGGGGTCTCGGTATGTAAAGATGGTCACCCATCCACAGACCAACCGCGGCAAGCGTAGCTTAATATGGTCGATCGACCTGTGCGGCTATTATTATTTAGCCACGGGCCCCACGGGCCGCTAATTACTATGAAAACTATCGTGTAATTTAATAAAGAAACGAGCCAGGGCAACCAAGGAGGTAACAAGTCTTGTATATAAACGCCTCTTAAATTTTAATAAATTGCTAAGCAACTAATTAGCTAAATTCTTATTCATAAACGCTATTTAGCGCTAAGAGGTTGTTAAGCAATGATTAGTAGCTGTCAAAATTAAACACCACTGAAGCACTGTTAAGAGAATGCTAAGAGGCAAGATGGCGGATTTTATTTGAATCAGCTGATCGATTGAATTGGATCATTGTGCTTCGAGGTTATTTTGTTCATAATATCGAGTAGTGTGTAAATATGGATTTCAGAAATCTTTAACTGGATTTCCATAACGTCGTAGAAGAGTTAAATATAATGTTGAAACGTCGGAGAGAAGTAGAAGAAGGGAGACCTACAAAGCTCGTTCAAATCCGCTACGAGAATGGTTACCTATTACTAATTACATATTCTTCATTCCGAGTACCTACACACGATGAATGTATTTATAGGGAATGCTCAATGGGGTGGCTCAGTAGGTGCTCAGGAGGTTTGAAGAGAATGAGTTCGTGAAGAAGCTCATCACAGATAGTTAGATTATTCAGTGTGTTATCTCATGTGCCCATGTGTTATCTTATGACGCCAGTTCTAAGGCACAGAACTAAAGAAAAGCCACGTTGTAGCATTCACACACAAATAATAAGATAAATTTTGTAGAAATAATTTATTTTGATATGTTATAAAACTACATTTTTGTTCTTTATTCATTGTTTTTGTCTCCCAATATTCTTCCTTCAAGGACATGGGTACCATTCTTTTCTCATACCACTGTCATTCCTCATTTTTCAAGTAGCATGGTCTCCTCCCTCGCCGTATTTGCGAGGTTGAATAGTATTGGTGCTAGGTCCTAATAGTGGCTTTCATAACAGCTGTCAAACTTGTACCTGTAAACAAGTATAATAATTGTTATTAAAAGACACTGAAGCCCCGTTACAAAAGCAGTAGGAAGTAATATAATATAGACACAACACTACGACACCACTTATATTTTTAAAAGAGAAAATTCATGATGTCAAGCATAAAAAATAAGGCATGAAAATCCATAGCTACCTATTATCGGCTACTGCTTTAACATTAATTTGGTCAGTTTATATAAGTAAGTAGATACTAGAGATTAGGTCAACTTACACCTAACCTTTAACATCTAACTTTTTCCTGTTTACTCCAAATTATTGGAGCTTATTATTTTCATTGCCACTATCGCTAACACTATGAATTAAACATGATAAATTATTTTATTCATATTCAAATCATCCACTGAAACTGACTTTTATCTGCCAATCAAGACGGATAAAAAATCATAGTTTTGACAAATTTACTCTAAAAATTCCGTTTTTTAGTCAACTATTTTGATTATAATTTGTGCCAAACGCATAATTTCACCTCTGTTTCGTTTTGCTACTAATCACCTGCTAACTAGCGTTTATAAATAAAGAAAAGTTAAGCATTGATTAAGAGCTAACTAAATGGTAAGCTAAACAGTGACCAATCATTAGCAAACCAAGTGATTAGCAAGATTTTTATAAATAAGGCTGAACTTATCAAAGATTTTATTTAAATTTCGAACTGGCTTGCAAATAGAGCCGTTTAAAGTAAAAAAAAAAAACTATTATTGTTTTTTACTGATTCTGCATTTTTTTTAATTTCCGCGCATTAATTGAAAAAAAAGTACTAAAAGAGCCTTGGCCGCAACCAGGCATTGAGGGACTCACGTACAGACACCAGCACATCAAGCTACCCAAAACTCTCAAATTTTCCAAATCAACTTTGAACCTTATGCTTTAGCGATAAAGTTGAAAATCTATTAAAGAAAATTGACAGATTGTAGTAGCTTGATGTGCTGGCGTCTGTACATATGTGTGTGTCGCTTCGGCCCATAATTTCACGTTCGTCCACCAATGTCTCTCTTGTAGGCCGCTGCAGTAATGTACTATTTGGGGATGGCATATATTAATTCCATTGTAGACAAGGAAAATAATTAGGTCAATCATTGCTGGCGAAATGTGAAATTTTGGTCTGCCTTCTTTATCGTGTTATTTTGTTGAGCTTGCTAATACGAGTAATCATTTAGGTATAGGAGTTTAGTAAAATAAAAGCACCATGAACAGATACGATTGTACCTATGTTAAATACATAACAAGAAACAGGCTACAAATATCAACATCTGCCTAGCCATTTCCCTACTATTTTGGGGTCGGCTTCCAGTCTAACCGTATGCAGCTGAATTTCAGTATTTTGCAAGGAGCGACTACCTATCTGACCTCCACAACCCAGTTACTGGTTAATACGATACCCCTTGGTAAGACTGGTTGTCAGACTTTCGGGCTACTGACGACCCGTAACGACTGTCGAAGATCCACGAAATAGGCTACAAATATAATATTTATTTTCCTTGGGAGTAATATTGAATACAGCAGTGTCTATCGGAATTACTTTGGCAACTCTATCAATAAAGTCGCGAACTTGTGCAATAACATTCCCAACCGATTACATAATAGAGGGAAGATTGCCAGTTGCTTGCCACACTTGTTCCTGCTTGTTTATTTGTATGTTTTATATTTTTGTCATTGATATTATTTACGATTATATTTTCTGCTTCATTTGTGCATGCACATTAGTGGCAACACTAACATTGCCTCGAAAACCACACTTACCAAAATTTCGAAGACAAGTGACATCTACCAACCCGCACTGGGCACGCGTGGTCGATTATGGCCCACTCCCTCTCAATGAGAGGAGGCCGGTGTCCCAGCAGTGGAAAAAATATAGTCTGATTAATTAAAAAAAAAAACTATTTACTTAAAAAAGTACTTAAAGGTAGTTTCTACGAGTATAACTCAAGTTTAGGTGGATTATGTGTGACGAATGAAATGAAAGAAAAGGGACTTAATGATAGCATGACGGTTGAGAGGGGAAAATGGAAGAAGAAAACGTGTTGCGCCGACCCCAAGCAGTAACATGGTACAAGGAAGATAATTATGATAAAGTTTGATTGACATGTTTGTTTTTAGTCGAGTGTAAGACATGTTTTATTCATACTGTACCTACTACACTTGTGCATAACCTTTGCACCACGAAATTTAATCGTTGCTGAAAATATTCGCCAATCTGTAAACAGTACCAATATATACTTGAGCACGTGCAATGCGGTAAATAGTCGCCTTTCAATAAATTATATTAGCTTTCGCAATTTCGTTTAGCAAGAGCATGCGATTTAAAAAACGCATCGCAGTGCGCGCTTAGCATTACAATTCAGACAAGCGCCTAATAGATAGAGCACTCGTCTTATGTCGATATTGACTTTTTCAATTTAGTAAATATTTTTAAATAAAATTGGTAAATAACCCGGGCAACTACGCCTTGCTGCTATATGAGTGTGTTATTTTTCTAGTATTCGTATCATTCAATTTAAAGAAACTCGTTGAAAAAGATCACAGCGTGGGTTTACTTACAGCCGAACAAAGCATATTTCGAATTTACTTTTTTCTAAACTGACAGAATGATAGTAGGTACAGACGCCAGCACATCTAGCTACTACAATCTGTCAAATTTCTTTAATATATTTTCAACTTTATCGCCCGAGCATAAGTTTGGGAAAATTTTACAGTTTCTGGTAGCTTGTTGTGCTGGCGTCTGTACATTACATACATACTTACGGTTCATACTTGTGGTCTTTGAGGCTATTGGCAAGAAATGTCCAGTAAATGTGTCACCAATAAAATTAACGATGTCCCGATTCGACGGTTACATCGGTTTAAATATTTGGGACATTGGATTACTGACAACCTTAAAGATGATTGTGATGTTGAACGGGAACGTAGGACATAAGCGGTACGGGCGAACATATTGGCACGTAGGTTTGCTCCATGTACAAAAGCGGTCAAACGTAAGCATACGTATTTAAAACATTCTGCACATCTCTGTACTCGAGCGCCCTATGGATCAGCTGTACCAAACGTGCTGCCAATGCGCTGCGCGTCCAATACAATAACGCCTTCAGGGCGCTGATGCGGCTACCACGTTACTGCAGTACGTCAGAGATGTTCGCAAAAGCCCGAGTCGACAGCTTCTCAGCTATCGTACGGAAACAAAGTGCGTCTCTGCTCGTCAGATTGCGTAGCAGTGGCAACAGTCTCCTGAAGGTGATAGCTGACAGGGTCGATGAGAGCCCCATAATGGGACATCTCATCAAAACAAACACTGTCTGTCGCAGTGTATAAGTATTACCATATATCATAAGCCACATTGTTACTAACATACCAGTATACGAGTATAAGTACTAACATATGTAGGATATATTTTTTACTAACATCTTTTATGTATTTCGTTTTTTGTCAGTGTGGACCGTTTGTTGTCTGTCAAATAAATACATTATTATTATTGTTACGTTACGTGTGACTTATGTAGTCCATTGATACACGGTATGAATTAAACGCCGTGTAGTAATAGTCTACTTAAGTCATGCGTATTTAATACCTCCTATTCTATAGCTCGTGTGACCTTAACCCGCATTTAAGACACGCATTTCTGTGTAAAAATGAACTGATTTTGTCCCAGTCAAGCGTGACTAGTGACCGCTGGGCAACAGTCTCCACACGGTGGGTGCCTGAGGATGGACAGCGCTGCCGCGGCCGGCTCAGGACGAGACGACCTAGACGCGTGCCGCAAGAGTTGGAAGGAAGAAAAGGATGCATGGAAGGATTTTGGGGAGACCTTTGCTCAACAGTGGGATAGTGTAGGCTAAAAAAAAAGTGACTTAAGTGCGGGTTAGGTCACACAGTGCTATAAAAACTTTTTACTGCATACAAACAGATAGACAAACACCTCTTATGTTTACGTTAGGGGCAGATTACCCAACGCCGCTTAGAAGTCCGATTATATGCCTAGCCGGCCGGCCGTTGCGGTATTTTTAAATAAATGTCGCACTAAGCCCCAAGTTAAATTCGTAAGTACAGTCTATAAATTCAACTCATTTCAACTTCATGAGGATAGTCAGTAGAAGTTTAAAATTTAATCCCGGCATGGGTAAGAGAGCAGAAAAGTTAACCGCCCAAAACTTTGCGCGGGTACATATTGCCAACGTATTTATACTTAATTTTTACTGTATCTTGTAAGTCTGAAGGATTTTGTTATAAGGCATTAATAAAAATATGTTGTACAATATTGTGTTCAATATTTAAAACGTTTCTTTATTTGCACTGAAATAACTTTTATAAAATAAATATGAGCATTGCGTTACCGTCAGTAATGTTTTTAAACAGTTTGTGACCGAACAGAATAAAAAAGTTTGTTTTAATAAGGTTGTCACATTGAGCGAAAGATATTTCATTGAACGCCACCGTGTCGATTGCCTTTTGATTTTTTGCAGTAGGTATATTATTTGGATATTTTCTCCCGTTTAATAATAAAATAAAAAACCAGCCAAGTGCGTGTCTGACCACGCACAATTAAGTTTGCCGTAGTTTGGATGAATTTATCCTAAAGAGTTGAAAAAATGTTCTCCCATAGATCGACATACATCACGGTCCAACTGCAAATGTAAGTTAAACTAAAAAAAAAAAGATAATTATATAAAACTACATATTAATGATTTTCCGACCTTTTCCTTTACTTTGTGCTGTGAGACCTTACTTCTTGGCAAATTTCATGATTCTAGGTCAACGGGTTTTGTTTTTTTTTTTTAGTAGGTATCTATAGTATCAAAATAGTAGTAGTATCAAAATATGTCGCGGAAATGACCGTATTTTTTATAGCGTTGACTTAGAAGCTTGAATTTCAACTTTCATGACTGACAGACGGATGGACAACATAGGGGTCCGTTTTTTTCTTTTTGAGGTACGGAGACTAAACTGAGAAGAATAAGCCATTTTCCGCCCTTAACATAAACGACTATTACTTATAATAAGGTTTCCGAAATTCAGTGGAACTTCTGTAATACACAGAAAAAAAAACATTTATTTTGATCTTCACATACATTCGTTTCTTAACTCGATCCTTTTCGGATTCGTGGCACGTTTTTATCATTCGTACATAACAAGTGAAAAACGTACACATACACTGGAGGGAGTCGAGTTAGAAATCGTACAATAGTAGCGACGATGCTGCAAAACGCCTGGCGCGCCAAACATGCCTGGTACCCCCTACAGAGATGCGAGATGGTAAGTTTTTGCTCTGAATGTGGATGCTGCGAGCTTAAATGTTGCTGACGAGATGTGTTCGTGGCTTATTTTGAATAATATGGATACTATTTAAAAAAAAATAAGATTAAGTTTTGCACGAAAGAAAAAGATTACATATCTACTATTGTCTAATAAATCGATTTAATTTTGGATTTTCAAGTAAAATTAATTTTATGTCATTCCAATAATTATGTCTATTTTCGTTTGGAAATATAATTCATAAAACACGTGACTTAAATAACACTTTTCCTGAAAACTGTAAAAGAATTTAACATTATTTTGATAATCTAATAAGTACTTACCCATTCTTCTTCATACAAAACTACCTTGTCGGGTACCTTGGGGCAACTAAAATCACTTCTATTTTCTCGTTAATGTCGACGTTCAAAAGTGCTTTTTAAACGTCTACCGGCCGTGCGATTCTGTAACCATCTCACCGTGAAAGCTTGAGTGAAGTGAGCGTGGAGTGAGCTGTCATTCGCTAGGGACACTATAAAATCTCAACGTGAAATCATAAGTGAAGTGAGCACTAACTCACTTCACTTATGATTTCACGTTGAGAATCGACCGGCTGAAGATCTTTTCTCCTATTTACGTAACGTATCGTCGTTAACGTTCAAATTCAAAATCGCAATCTCATATCAGCGACAATCAATGTCAAAAATTTATGAAAATTTATTTATTTGACTTCAAGGACATAAATGTACAGTGGCGGACTTAATGCCATTCAAATTCATAAGGAATTTAATGTATTTTTGACAGATTGAGACTGAGATTAGAATGTGAAAGTTCTTAAATGTAATGTAATTTTTTTTTTTGACTTGACTTTATTGAAAAATCAAGCGTCAAGACGCATTATGCAATGTTTAGTACTTCTAAATATTCTTCCCTATTTTATTGGCACTAAAATAAACTGCATAAAGCAACACTTTTCCTGTAGCTGATAAAGGATTAGTGGAGGTACGAGTTCAGCGATGTCACCTCCGACTTTATACCGATACACTCAATTCTTTCAAATGACTTTCCGAGTCTAAAAGTGCTGCTCTATATGTTAGGGACGCATTCGAGAGTTGCTTGCTTGCAGTTATGTCAAAGTTTATGTTTATTTATTTATTGCTGAACTGTGTGAATTTTATTTTTTATCGGAATAACGTGATACTTTTAAATAGTTCATTTGACGGTCAATATTTTTCTACATTTTGATCTCATTCTATTCTTTATTTTGGGGAATTGTTACAACAGGCTATATACTGTTATCTATGCATCTATACTACAAATACATACTAAATAATACTCTATACATAATAATAATATATAATTCTATATGGAAATGGTTTCGAGCACGTTTGGGTCATGTGTTGCAAAATATTTCTTCGAAATACTTCACATCTCCAAAACGGGTCCAGCCTTTATAGCAGATTTTTTAATGTTATAATATTATTTTGCCTAACAGCGGATAGCATAAACTTCATTTCGCAGAAAATCGTTTGGAAAACACTCATTTATTATACATTCAAAACTCATAAGTATATTGGTACCTACAACAAAGAATCAATTTTAAAAATTGTCTGTCTGCCTGTCTATCTGTTTGTCCCAGCTAATATCCGAAATGGCTGGACCGATTTTGACAGGATTTTCACTGGCAGATAGCTGATGTTATAAGTAAGGAGTATTTTACTTTTATTTCAATAAAATAATACTTAAGGACTCCGCGCAAAAAAATTAAAACCCATGAAGTCCAATTTGTTTTCCGACATGCACGTGTTAAACATAACCCTTCCTTGGCAGTCGGGTAAAAAGTCGATAAAAGACTACACATAATAGGTATTGACATCCATTTAATTAGCGAGCCTTGAGTGTTAGGATGGTTACTAGTTATTTAATACTAGCAGCGCCCCACAGTTTCACCCGCATAAGTTTCGATCCCGTAGGAATATCGAGATAAAAAGTATCCTATGTGTTAATCCTGGTTATAAACTATCTGTGTGCCAATTTTTTATCAAAATTGGTCCAGCCGTTTGAGCGTGAAGAAGTAATAAACATACAAACACACACACTCACAAAGTTTTCGCCTTTATACTATTATTATTAGTGTGATGTGTAAAAGTACCTATGAATATGGTATGCAGGGTAAGTATTTTATGAAGAAAAGCACAGGAAGACAATACTAGGCATTTATTTTAATTAGGGTAACGTTAATGAGAAAGCTAGGTATTCGTTCCAAAATTGGGTCTTCATGGGGAAGGAAGGACAAGGAAACTTCATTATTATTATCTAAATAAATATACACCTACTCTATCTTAGAGTCGATCATAATCGACCCTAAAGTTTCAAGTTATAACTTGAAACTTTTATCAGGCAAGTATCCTATAAATAAGTTCTGTGCAGGCCGCCTAGGTATTCCACATGAAGCAACACTGTTAAAACCCTTAAAGCCGTAGTTCTCATTAAGTATGCCAAAACTATATTGTGTGCTATCTATGAGGAAATGGTTGCAGTAACTATTAGTTATAGTTTGTAACCCCAATTAGTTTAACCTAGTCGAAGTAGATGAGAGAACTACAGTGAAATATGGATTCATTGTTCATCATCATCATTTTAGCCGAAAGACGTCCATTGCTTGCACTGCACACTTCGACCGGTTTCGTGCTTCTCGTATCCAACGGGTTCCTGCGGCCTTCACACCTTGTGAAGGCCGCAGGAACCCACCACACCCCACCACACCACAGTCGGTCCACCTTGTGGGAGGCCTTCCAACGCTACGTCTTCCGGTACGTGGTCGCCACTCCAGAACCTTTCGGCCTCATCGTCCATCTGTTCTGCGAGCAATATGCCCTGCCCACTGCCACTTAAGTTTGGTAATTCTTCGGGCTATGTCGGTTACCTTGGTTCTTCTGCGGATCTCTTTATTTCTGATTCAATCGCGCAGGGAAACTCCTAACATAGCCCTCTCCATTGCCCTTTGAGTGACTTTTAGCCTTCTAATAAGGGAAATTGTGAGCGACCACGTTTCAGTGCCATTTGTAACCACTGGCAACACGCACTGGTCAAAGACTTTAGTCTTGAGACACTCCGGTATGTATGAGAAGATATTGCGTAGCTTCCCCAACGCTGCCCAGCCGAGTCGGATTCGACGATTGACCTCTTTCTCGAAGTTGGACTTACTTAACTGGACAGTTTGTCCTAGATTACTGTTGCGTCTCCAATATTTATGAGTGGGTGTTACATGGACATTTGACATTATCTTCATTTTGTCCATGTTCATTTTAAGACCCACTCTTTCGGAGGCTCTACTGAGTCATCGAGCATTGTACTGAGGTCCTCCATAGTCTCAGCCATGACCACGATATCGTCAGCAAACCGAAGGTTAGTTATGTACTCGCTATTGCTGTTAATGCCAGCCCCTTTTCCAATCCAAAACCTTGAAGATATCACCAGTACAGCGGTGAACAGTTTCGGAGAGATAACGTTTCCCCGTATCACACCTCGCTGCAAAAGGATAGGTTCTGACGTCTGATCCTGGAGTCGGACTGACATAGTGGCATTTTCGTACAGATACTTCAGCACCTTTATTTACCGATAGCCAATCTGGCTCCGTTGAAGAAACTGCAGTACAGCCCATGTCTCGATCGAATCAAAGGCTTTCTCGTAGTCCACAAACGCTAAACAGAGAGGCAGGTTAATACTCTTCGGTCTTCTGTATAACCTGTCGCAGCGTATGTATGTGGTCCACCGTGTTAAAGATGCCTTTCTTCTCCATAAAACTAGCCAGTAGGTGACCTCGGTGGTTCCGGCGTCAAACTCCAAACTGCCCTACTCGCAGCTCATCAACGTTTCGTTTGCCCAGTTTCGCGTGAAAGTCCCCCATGACAACGGTAAAGTGAATTTTAGAGCCATGCATGGCTCTAGAAATATCCTCATACATGGTCTCCACCTCATCGTCGGGGCGAGACGAGGTCGGGGCGTAAACCTGTAGAAACTTCAGTAAATACCTTGCGGATATTCTGAGTATAAGGTACGCCATTCTGGTCGACACACTGGATCTTCACCACGTTGCTCACAAGGGACTTGTGGACGATAAACCCGACACCACCTTGGGTCAGCCGGTCGCCTTCCCGGAAACAGAGCAACTTTCCGGATTATCGAGTCCTCCCCTCTCTTCGGACTTCAGACAACTCCACTATACTCCATCGTAACCTGTTCAATTCTTCCTCGAGCTCGGTGATCTTCTCGTTGCACCGACGAGATTCATTGTTAGTCCCCAAAAAATACTGCATCACAAATGGCAACAGGCTTCAGACCGTGTAGTATTAAAAACTTAAGCTGTCTGCCTGATCCCTAGCGGACAGCATGCATAAACATAACAACACAATATCCCTCGTTTAATTATGAAACAGAAAAAAGGAAACACGAAAGTACCAACGTGTAGACAAGCGCGAAATAACTTAACATATCTAACAGCAGCTTGCTATCCTCAAGTGGGGGATAGCATGAAGAAATATTATAAGGAACCTCTATGGATGAACCGGGAGTGAGCCGGCAGTGGGTTACGTCCCAGGGGGATAACAAATTCGTAACCTAGTTACATTACCACAGCCTCCAGGGCGTCGTGTGATACTTTGACAACCATTATGATTGTATTAATTTACATCAAAATACACAGTTTTACTAAGTACCAAATTGTCAAGTTATTAAACGAAATGTTCTTAGTACTTTATGCTTTAACTTTTCACGAGTTAGATTACTTTGTTTTAGCGTTTTGAAGGTTACACTCACTATTATTTTTAAGCTTTCTTTGAATTTGGAATGTAGGTTTGTGGATTAGGATTGTGCGTGGATTTAATGTTGGACTTGAAATACCGGTATTTTCGGGAACCGGTACAATTGGCTTTGGTGTGATACCAGAGTAGTACCGGTACTATTTGTATTTTTAATCAGTATTGGTATATAGGATAGGTAATAGGCGTTAGACATATAACTTTAAGGTAGCCAACCGTACGAGGTTCCTCGTACAAATATGAGATTTGTGGAACGCGCCTGGTATCTGAATTAGGTACCGGTACTTGTTACCGGTAGCCATCTGGAGTTGGTACCCAGGCACAATCTGCTTATTACTGACACTGAATCCTGTACTTTTGATACCGGTTCCAAGCCCTGCTTGTAAGTCATTACTGAATCGCTAAATTTGACCTATAAGTTAGTCTATGTGCAAAGGACGAGAAGGCAAAGGAAACAAGCAGAGATATCCGAAAAGGTGAGTAGCATCTACCTCTAGGTACAGACGCCAGCACATGTAACTACTACGATCTGTCAAATTTCTTTAATAGATTTTCAACTTTATCGCTAAAGCATTAGGTTCAAAGTTGACTGGGAAAATTTGACAGATTCGGGTAGCTTGATTTGCTGGCGTCTGTACATTTTGTCGGTGAATAACAGACAAAAAACAAACTGTCTTTAAAGTTGCAAAGCTTGCACCCCAATTGGACGTTCCATAAGTGAAATGACCAAATAGGTATATTGAAATAACGCACACGGAATATAATCTCACCAACGTTTGATATTCAAGCTTTACCATTAATTGAATATCAATACGTAATACAGCGGTTCGAGTGTTAGGTAATACCCCTAAGTAAGTAATGGGTAAATAATAGGCGAGAGGCGCTACTTACATTCAATAGTAATCTACAGAAGTACTACTAGAAAAGTTCTTCGAGAAACGCACAATGCACGATAGATTTAATGATTTAGAAGTCATCGGAGTTAGATATGATCTGCAACAACTCCATTGATCTCCTACGGCCTTTTTTATGTTACACATGACCTTAATCACACTCCAGGTCTTTTTCATGTTGTTTTCATCCACGGTTGTAATCCACGGTTTAAACCGTTTTTTTTTATGTTTTAATTTTGACTGTATTTTTTGTGATGATTTCTCGCAGCGTATTGACTAGGAACTCAGCGGAGTTTTGATAATTGTCCCAAACGATATTGTATAAATCAGTCTCTAATTGTTCATAATTAATATTAGGTTGTCTCATAAGTTCTTGCCATATTTTATTTTTGTCGAATTTTCTCGTATTTAAACTAAAGTGAATTCAAGAAAGTTCTAGATCTTTCTAGTAAGGATGAGTATCTTTTATGATGAGGGTATAAACAGGCGCGGACGCAACGCAATAATTAGTCTTTAGTGAAAATGGATCAGCGTCAACTGCGAGCTATTATGCTATATGAGCATCGACTTAAAGTCTCTTCAACAGAAACGGATAAAAGATTAACACTGCTTGACCTTAAAGATCGACACTTGCGACTATTATTATTTAGCCACAAGCCTCTCGAAATCGTTTCAAATGTTATTTGCAATGGTACTTCTGTATGAGCATTTGTTGGTACTCAGGTAGAACTATCGTATCCCGAATGTTAGATTAGCAGGTATGCGGGCGCAGTGCAAAGATGACGTGTGTGATAATGTACCTACGTGTCTGTACGCAGTGCATCGAACATAGGTAAATACTTGGTGACGTGTAATTGGCTTGTATTGACTGTTTCTGGCAGATTTGGATGTCATAGTTGTTGAAAATGACGAATAGTTATCTCCTATACATATGCTAAGGTATGCTGTAGAATAGAATAGCATAAACAGCTTATCCCGCTTTAAAGCAATACAATTTATTAATCTAATGTTTACTGAAAGATTCCTTTGTTAGCCGTGTCTGAAGGTATTGAACACAAGATTTCATTACGCGTAGTGGTCGGTATCGTCTTTATAGTGTCATAAACGAGGAAATAACATTAAAAGGGAGCGTAAAAACGACGACCTGTGGCATTGCATTCGAGCTTAACGTCCATACCGCACATTTATATAACCTTAAGATATATTGGTGAACGGTTTCATTTATAAATGCTTTTTAAGGTATTGTGTAGATGGACATTTTGTGGACCTATGTATTTTTATTGTTTAGTTTTCACCGTTTATGGGTGAAGTTTATTTATTTATTTTATTATTCATGTACACACAGTAAAATACATATGGATATGACGTACCTAATTAAAAATTGAGTACAAAGATATTGCTTAGGTATTTCTTAAGAATTTTTATTTTTATTTACTGTAACTTCTTTATAATATTACGGATTTCTTCTATCTCCAAAAGGTCAAGACCATCCGTGTTTTGTTCAAAGTCGGTACCAATCTAATACTCGGGCAGTAATTGAGCTTTCAACTTATTAAAATTAACTTTTAGCTCTGTTATCATTTAAGAAACTCGCTAACTGAATGATTTGTTTTAGTACAATACCTAGTATATTTTAATGTTTGATGTAGCTAAGGTTATTTTAAAAGTTATTGCAGTACAATTGAAGAATTTTAACACAATTTCAAGTTTCTACAGAAACATAGGTACCTAATGTGGAAGTGAATAAAAACGCATGCATGAACGAGAGGTGACAAATTATCTCTATTGTCAGAACCTCCCAATATCATTAATTAAACGCGCATCCAACCAAAATAGCCGAGGCGAGTGTATCAATACAACCAAACCGCATCATCAACGAGCATCGGCCATCTGCTCACTTAAACAAGTAACAAAAATTAATTATGATTTACGCAAGTGAATTGTAAATTACAAACAAAGAGATGAATCGTGTGACACAGTTAATTGTGTTATTGTAAGTCGGCGAGTCAGTGAAGGCACGCCGTACAAAGCAGGCAACAGATGTGAGCATTAAAATTAACATGGCTGTTAATTGATGTAAACAACACACACGAGGTACTAATGGAAGTAAGGTATCACTCCATTTAATTGCCCTTATATGTGCTGAGGTTACCACGTTAATTGGAACTAATAACGTTGCCAGTGCCGCATTCAAACTACCCGGCCTAAATTGCTTTAGCATGAAATTTAATCATTGTTTTCGTTGACAGTGTTTGAAAAATCGGCGTTTGAAAAAGGGCGTATGATGTATAACTGGGAATGTTTATGTTGTGAATTTTAGATGTTGCGTTAGTAATTCAATTGTTTAATTATGGTTTTTTATAACGGGGCCAATACTTACTGGAATAACAAGATCGTTTGTGATGTTACCGTTGTAACTGTTGATCCGTGTTTATAAATGAAGATTATCAAAATTATAATACTTGTCATTTGAATTTTACCTGTAGGCTCATAGCATCAAAGTCGGTTATTATTTACACATTCACAATGTTCGTCCAAGTCTTCGGCCCAAGTTACGAAGTAGCTGACATTGTAAACATTGGAAAGACTAAGTACGCGAGTAAGTAACGTAGCTAATATGTTACTCAGGGAACAAAGTGCCTCGTTTGCACCAAGACCAATAGTCGGACAGTGCATTAGTTAAATGGATACGCTTAGCTCTATAGTTCCGTCCAAGTTTCTCCACAATCCAACCAGTAACTTAGATTACTACTGTTGAGTCGAAATGCAAACAATGTCTGTAGCGAGATGAAATGCCAATGCTCTTGACAATATCTTTTGAACCTATTGTCTGATGTTCCGTTCCGTTTATATTAATTGGTATTCCGAATTCCTGGGAAGTACAATAAATACAGATCACTGGCCTGCCTTTTATTATTAAGTTCAGCTATTTATATACTCTGCATATTTATTATATTACTCAGTTCAGTTCGTCCATGTTAATGCATTTTACCAGCGTCACTTTACCGGTGATATTATAAATAGGGAAATATTCATTGGTGGTTTTGGGGACAAAATAATGTTTATACGGTATGTTAGATTAGTCCATAGCAATAATGTAAAATATATTATGCTTTTTCACAAAGTGTTGTGTAAACTCTGTTTTTTAAAAACTAACTTAAATAGGCTTTGTTATAATTAAGAAAGTCTATAAAAAAAAGGATTACTAGCAAGTTGGATCCTCATTATTACGTAGAATAAAGTACTGTTTGGGTAAGTTCTGTTTGTGCGGAGTTTGTGGTAAAAGCTGGTTTACGTCAAAGATCTACGGGTGGGAAGTCGAATGTCACTTAATGGATAGTCTACACAGTTTTAAAAATGAGAGCCTAGCAGAACTGACAAACGAATACTAAACAGGTCAACTAAAAATACACGATTTAAATAAAAATGTATGCAATCTGGATAGCATAGCGTGGCATTGACTTAATAAAAACAGATAAAAAAAAAGAGATTTTTAGTACCTTCAGTTGTACAAAAACACTTATCTAAACACTATGCAGCGTTACAACTAAGAGAAAGATTGTTTTAGATGAACTCTGGCACCCAGAGTAAGATTTAACTTGTGTTTAGGGTGCCAGCGTCCTCGCCTATAATTTGAACGAAGATAAATCCATTTCAATTACCACGACAGCTCACGCATTCAAAAAAGCATAAAACTGTATGGCACAAAAGGTCAGCTAAAAGCATAAGCAGGGAGCGATTCTAAAAGTCGTAGAGATAGTAGCGCTAAATGCAATATTCAAAACGAGTGTGCAATGGGGCACTTGGGACGAGCAGACACACGTATGAGTGGCTGATTGCTCTGAGAATAGTGCTCTCTGTATGAATCTGTGAGGGTCACTGAAGCTAACATAAAAGTGTTTGTGTTATTTATCCGCGTGTATGTTGGTGTTTTTGTTACGTTCAAGTTATGGTTTGCTGTGCTGGACGTGGTTTAGATTTCAAATGTGCTTGTTGGAACTACTTGTTTGAGTGAACGTTATGGACGCTTTGTTTTATCATTATCATAGTTGTATTTACGTAAATATTGCTTGAGGGGCCCGTGGCTAAATAATAACAGCTGCACAGGTCGATCGATCAGGTTAAGCTACGCTTGCCGCGATTGGTCTGTGGATGGGTGACCATCTTTACATACCGAGACCCCTCCGTGCCTCGGAAAGCACGTTAAGCCGTTGGTCCCGGCTGTCATTCGTAGATCTTTGACAATCGTTACGGGTAGTCAGAAGCAGGGGCGTTCCTTTCATTAAAGCCGAAAAGCCCGGCTTTCAGTCAAACGTGAGCCTAACAATAAAAAATTAAAAAAAATAAAACTACACAAGTAAACTTGTAAATTAACGAACTCAATCATGTCGCAAGAATTGATAAGAATAATAAAAACTGCGCGCCCCGGCCGGTGGCCGCCTACTATACGTTCGATGCAAGGTTGCCAGGTTTACATACTCGAAGAATAATATTTAAATCCCGCAGTTTTCATCACGCGCACCGTTGCCAAACCTCTCCAATACCGCTATTGCGAGAACGCAACAATAAACATCGTCCTGTCTCGCTCGCACCAGCTGGCTTCTTATGAGGCTTCTGGACCTCTGACTATTTGTATACAAATTGTTCACGTTGTTGATTACATCAGTATGTACTTATTTTCCAAATTGTACTGATTTTTAAGCCTGGCTTCTGATTTTTTATGAATGGAACGTATAGCGAAGCGTGTGTGTGTAAATAGTATGAATGAGCGCGTCGCTGTGCAAAGCTCGATCTATGGAATGGAATGATACAATTTCAAATTAGTTCAAGTTCGTTTCGAGCGGTTACTGGTGCATTTTTTGCTTGGACATTTTCTGTGAAATGAAGTGTTGTGATTAGTTTTGCGGTGATTATCTTTGTTTTGAAGTGATTAAAAAGTTTCTATTGACATTAAAATGAATTCGGAAACGCTTGCAAATGTGCCTTGTGATGGATTAAAGTATGTGCAATCTTTATTCGGAAAGGTAAATACTTTCAAGTTTTACAAACGAATATAATCTCATTACTTCACCTAAACCTACTTTATGAGTACCTATTTCTCAGAAATTTAAATTACGTAATAGGCATTTTAGTCGAAAATTGCCTTCAGGGTGCCTTTCCGGAACTTTTAAAGATAGCTCATTTAATTGTGACCATTCCTGCGACAAGTTGTTTCGCGGAACGTGTTAAATAAGTATTCACACATATTTAATTAAGAAATAAGTACTCAAGAACAAGAACGGCTTTCCGAATTATCGAAAATTGCAATAGAAAAACAGCTGTTGGTAGAAATTAAAACGTTCACCAAATTTTGACGCCGACTGATTACGCCGTTTTGAGTTAGAATATATAATTTTTATATTTTGTAAAGGCCGCTTAATTAATTGTAAAAATTAAAGCAGGCGCCAGGATCATGTTCTCTAAATGAATTGACAAAAAATGGCTTTTATCAAAGCTACTGAAGGTAAAGTAAATCTGTCTAGTAATTTTTACCATGCCTTCCGTGTGCGTGTGTGTGGTGTTTGTCATCTGTCTGTGATAAAGAAACGAAAATTGAAGAGTTATGGCTGTTCACATTGTGAGTAATTATAATTATAAATATTATCAACATCGTAAACAATGTGTAGTTAGAAATCAATCAATAACTTGTACGCCATCTAGTGGCCAGATTGTAATATTTTGCCTATAGCGACTGTTACGAGCGAGTGAAATATGAACTAACTCTGAGCTCTGTTGTGCCAATAATGTTAATAGATGGCTCTTATACGTCTTATCATATTTTACACGAAACTGATAATATGAAAATGAAAAAGTTGCGATTTTGTAAAGGATTACCAATACTTTGAGTATATAATTTATAATATAAGAAAAAAATGGTGCTATTAAAAAACATTTCATTTTAATTGCTAATAGCAAAAACTTACAATTATGAAATAAGAATATTAGTAAGAACTAAAACGAATCAGTCGGTAGGCACAACTTGTGACAGGCGATACGGTAGGTAGGTACTTAGTTTTTTTTTTTTTTAAGTATGTTGGCTTGCCCTAAGTTTAACCACTAGGCACGCCACTGGTCAGAAGCCCGAAAATCTACAAACCAGTCTTACCTAGGGGTATCGTATTACCCAGTAACTGGGTTGTGGAGGTCAGACAGGCAGTCGCTCCATGTAAAATACTGGTATTCAGCTGCATCCGGTTAGACTGGAAGCCGACCCCAACATAGTTGGGAAAAGGCTAGGCAGATGAGGATTTACGTAAATATTGCAGTTATTTTATTATTTATGCAACTTTCCATAATTTTGAAATTATTACGAGATTTGATAAACGTTTTTTGAAACAATTTATTGATATGTTTTTGTCAACGACGCCTAGTTGAAGAAAAACGGATATGTAACTAAATAATAATAAATAATAATTTATTTATTTCAGACATAATTCTAGTCCATAGTTTCAAATTCGTACTCATACAATAAATTACATTAAGATTACTTATAAAATATACTATCTATTAAATTCAAAACAGGTAAAAACCCAAAACAAAGCTGTGATCATTTCAAAATAATAAGTGAGTAAATTAAAAATTTGTCAAAAAACAAAAACTACACTAAACTAACTAAACTAAAGGTGTTGAGATCTTTAGTTTATAAGAGGGTGAGGGGGAGGGGGGAGGGTGTTAATAAATTGCTTAATTTAATTCACAAACAAAAAGATACCTACTTAGGACATGACATCACTTTGCCATTATTATAGCAGTCGCAGTATTTATACAACGTGTAACGTTAAATGCGCAAAACCCCAGACACCCCAACTGATTTTTAATTCAATTGACCTATTTCAGAGAGAAAATAAGTTATTTTAAAAATTTTAACGGTTTTTTGTGCTGTTTTAGTTTTACTGGTCATTCTGATCTTTTCTTGCGTCTGCGACGACGCTTTACCGAGGGAGGAGTCGTCACCGGGCCGCTGCACCGCGCTGACATTGGCTTGCTTGATCTATTAATAAATAGACACGGCAACGTTTTTAATGAAGATTTTTTGAAAAATGTGACCTATATTAAAAAGTGGTTCAATTAATTCTGCTCGTTATTCTGATCAAACTATTTTCAGGTTTTGCGCATTTAACGTTACACGTTGTATATTTTTTTGTATTTAAGTACTTAGTTTAGTAGTAATAAGAGCTATACACCTAACATTTTTGATTCAGTACATGAATTTGAACCCCTCTGCGTTGAAATTTTTAGTCGACTGTTAGAAAAAAAATGCTGTTCCATACATTTTAACCGCGTAGGTATTGCATTTTTCTATGAAACAGCTGATATTTTTGTGAAAACCGACGAAAAACTTCTTCGTTAGGACGTCTAGAATCATGTATTCAGTTTGCACGTCGATGTCCCAGTCATCCTGTACAGGGGCGTTCCTTTCATTAAAGCCGAAAAGCCCGGCTTTCAGTCAAACGTGAGCCTAACAATAAAAAATTAAAAAAAATAAAACTACACAAGTAAACTTGTAAATTAACGAACTCAATCATGTCGCAAGAATTGATAAGAATAATAAAAACTGCGCGCCCCGGCCGGTGGCCGCCTACTATACGTTCGATGCAAGGTTGCCAGGTTTACATACTCGAAGAATAATATTTAAATCCCGCAGTTTTCATCACGCGCACCGTTGCCAAACCTCTCCAATACCGCTATTGCGAGAACGCAACAATAAACATCGTCCTGTCTCGCTCGCACCAGCTGGCTTCTTATGAGGCTTCTGGACCTCTGACTATTTGTATACAAATTGTTCACGTTGTTGATTACATCAGTATGTACTTATTTTCCAAATTGTACTGATTTTTAAGCCTGGCTTCTGATTTTTTATGAATGGAACGTATAGCGAAGCGTGTGTGTGTAAATAGTATGAATG
The DNA here is from genome assembly GCA_949629135.1 of Eremobia ochroleuca. Lineage (NCBI taxonomy): Eukaryota > Metazoa > Arthropoda > Insecta > Lepidoptera > Noctuidae > Eremobia > Eremobia ochroleuca. The sequence continues at coordinate 12,015,014 of OX451392.1, forward strand.
AGCGCGTCGCTGTGCAAAGCTCGATCTATGGAATGGAATGATACAATTTCAAATTAGTTCAAGTTCGTTTCGAGCGGTTACTGGTGCATTTTTTGCTTGGACATTTTCTGTGAAATGAAGTGTTGTGATTAGTTTTGCGGTGATTATCTTTGTTTTGAAGTGATTAAAAAGTTTCTATTGACATTAAAATGAATTCGGAAACGCTTGCAAATGTGCCTTGTGATGGATTAAAGTATGTGCAATCTTTATTCGGAAAGGTAAATACTTTCAAGTTTTACAAACGAATATAATCTCATTACTTCACCTAAACCTACTTTATGAGTACCTATTTCTCAGAAATTTAAATTACGTAATAGGCATTTTAGTCGAAAATTGCCTTCAGGGTGCCTTTCCGGAACTTTTAAAGATAGCTCATTTAATTGTGACCATTCCTGCGACAAGTTGTTTCGCGGAACGTGTTAAATAAGTATTCACACATATTTAATTAAGAAATAAGTACTCAAGAACAAGAACGGCTTTCCGAATTATCGAAAATTGCAATAGAAAAACAGCTGTTGGTAGAAATTAAAACGTTCACCAAATTTTGACGCCGACTGATTACGCCGTTTTGAGTTAGAATATATAATTTTTATATTTTGTAAAGGCCGCTTAATTAATTGTAAAAATTAAAGCAGGCGCCAGGATCATGTTCTCTAAATGAATTGACAAAAAATGGCTTTTATCAAAGCTACTGAAGGTAAAGTAAATCTGTCTAGTAATTTTTACCATGCCTTCCGTGTGCGTGTGTGTGGTGTTTGTCATCTGTCTGTGATAAAGAAACGAAAATTGAAGAGTTATGGCTGTTCACATTGTGAGTAATTATAATTATAAATATTATCAACATCGTAAACAATGTGTAGTTAGAAATCAATCAATAACTTGTACGCCATCTAGTGGCCAGATTGTAATATTTTGCCTATAGCGACTGTTACGAGCGAGTGAAATATGAACTAACTCTGAGCTCTGTTGTGCCAATAATGTTAATAGATGGCTCTTATACGTCTTATCATATTTTACACGAAACTGATAATATGAAAATGAAAAAGTTGCGATTTTGTAAAGGATTACCAATACTTTGAGTATATAATTTATAATATAAGAAAAAAATGGTGCTATTAAAAAACATTTCATTTTAATTGCTAATAGCAAAAACTTACAATTATGAAATAAGAATATTAGTAAGAACTAAAACGAATCAGTCGGTAGGCACAACTTGTGACAGGCGATACGGTAGGTAGGTACTTAGTTTTTTTTTTTTTAAGTATGTTGGCTTGCCCTAAGTTTAACCACTAGGCACGCCACTGATCCTGTATGTACTCGTATTATGTGTAATAGGCGCAAACAAAGTCGCAGAGTCGCGTGGTTTGAAAAAACCATTTTAAAACCCATTCACAACTTCGCCCCGTAATCCATAAAGGGTTACCTAATGTAAAAACATTCAACTTTTCAAATTCGGAATATGAAATCATTTTTTTTTTATTCACCGGGGTTATCGGCAAAGGTCGTGCGTTGTCAACCGTACATATTTGTTCACACAAAGCTACGCATGCATGAAATCCTATTTTACGGCTCGTATCCTTCCGTTTAGAGCGCCTTTTGAATGGGCCGTGTCTGAGCTCACTCGAATATCTTAACCCATATGTTGCCAGCCAGCGCGAGCGTTGGGAAATCGACTAGTTTACCTATATTTACATTCTGACTTTTGAAAGTACCTACCTTTTCTATTGGTATAAGTGAATTTGATAATTTGAAAAACAATAACATTAACTCCTTTTTATTTTACAAATACGTACAGACGCCAGCACATCAAGCTACTACAATCTATCCAAATTTTTTAATAGATTTTCAACTTTATCACTTAAGCATAAGGTTCAAAGTAGATTGGGAAAATTTGTCAGTTTCGGGTAGCTTGATGTGCTGGCGTCTGTACATTAGTTTTTCTTCTGTGTAAAATAAAAATGCATTTCAAAAGATTCCTTGAAAACAGTTCGTTTTGAACAACGAAAATTTATTAGCACATTCTATTTCACTTTACCCATAACTATCCAATAAAACATTCCAACAACAAAACTTTTGAATTTTTCCGCTCTTTTCATAACCGTTTATTAAACTAATTGAAACGTTAATCCACAGCACCATAATATATAACCGAGCAACATTATTCTATAATAGTTGTAGTTAATTTATGAGCGTTTACGGTGAGGCGCATATGGAAATCCGCTGGGCGGGCGGACGGCGGAGGGCGTGCGGCCGTAGATATGGCGAACAGAGCCTGGGCGGTTGTCGCGACCACGTGGCCGAAGTATACCCACATAAATTAACCCGTACACTGTAAGAACAAGATCACATGTAACCCTAAGATTTTGGCTTAGAACTGTCATGTGTGTGTGTGAGTGAAGTTGTGGGTTAATTTTAAGGATCACTCTTGATATATTTATTGTAAGTTGTTTCTCTGTATCTATCTAATTACTATATTATTTTGATTGTCTTTTAACCAGTATGCTGCAAAAAAAGTTTATACTAAAAACGACCCCACTTACTAATTTCATTCAGCCGACTGAAATTGAAGCTACGTAATTATAGGTACATATACAAGCCAGACAACAGCTAAATTGTATTCCAGCCAAAAGAGCACCTCACAGTACAGTAACCATAAACAATGAGGAAATAATAACGAACAGATTGAAATGCGGTTTAAACTCGCGCACTCACAAAAGGTCCCGCGGGCCACCGTTTATTGTTCGCCGCATTTTAATGAACCCTACTATGACCGAGCTGAATACCGATGAAGGGCCTACAGTTAACTTTTCTATTTTGTGTACCTACAACTTGTTTATGATATTAATTTTATTATTTAGTGAGGACGGGCGTGATGTTATGATGAAGGGCGTTGAGATTTTGTGGTGAAACTTAAATACACCGTCGTGTCCACCCTATCTGATGGCATGATATCTACGCAGGCCCCAGTCTTACAAAACGAACATGTAGCAACTTGTTCTATCGTCTCTCATAAACTCGTGACGCAGTGGTATCGGACGTGGCTTACGAGCTGTATGTCGTAGGTTCATACCCAGCCAGGCGGTTTACTTTGTGTAAGTTATTTCATCACAACTGCTTTCAAAACGGTGAAGGAAAACATCGTGAGGAAACCGGCATGTCCTAGAACCAAATATTCGAAGACATGTGACATCGACCAACCCGCACTGGGCCCACGTGGTGGTTTATGGCCCACTCCCTCTTACAGAGAGGAGGCATGTGTCCCAGCTGTGACAACAATATGGGCTGATTAACAATAATTTTTAATAAATCGGAACTCGTGTGAATATCTTTACATAATGTAGGTAAAATGTTACACGTAAACACAAGACATCCGATCAGTTCTTCATAAGACTAGACTAACCACACGCTATCAACCTGTAATACATAAATTAGACGAGGTTCAGCGGTAAATCATATCCGAGCATAATAATTTAATGCGATGCCTCTAAGACGAATAACGGCGGCGAGCAATGAAAAATAATTAAAAGTAATAAATCTCTCTGCGGGTAACAAAAACGTGAAGTGCTTAATAAACGTCGCATGCTTGTGGAGGAGCGTGGGAAAGAGCACACGCGGGCATCCTTATTCTGGACAACGGTGTCCGATCATGTCCGCGCGTAACTTGTAGGAGCGGTGTCCGATCTGTTACGGAGATGTAACTTGTAGGACATCGGCATCTATGTTAACAGGTTCATTATCTGGTGTTAGGGTATTGGACGACCCTCTGTGTAGGTACCTAATGTAATTTGGGAAATGGGTGGTCTTATTCGTTTAATAGGCCTCTGGGATTGTTGCGTTGAATTGATATTAGTAAACTTTCATGAAATGAGATAGTATTTTTATTCATTTGCTTTACATTGTATGCTGCTGGAAAGCTTAAGTTTTATCTTCAGCTCATCAAAGCATTTTTCTTTGAAAAGCTAAAATCCAATGTGTGTGTGTATTAAAATTGATATTATATTGCTTATAAAATATTGAATTAAAGGACTTACTGTTATATTTTTAAATCAACGCTGACTTCAGAACAAAACGACTGTTAAAATGTATTAAAATTTTAAGTACATTACAATATTATCATAATTTTGTTGTAAAATGAGTCGTGTCGCTGTCAGAATATACCGGCCGGGGATCGGCCTGCCTTCCCTCGGAACATGAGATTAGAATGGACACCTGAAACCATTGCTGTCCTTAATTACGTTTTAATTACTCTTGATTCTTTCAATCACTTTTAATAATTAAACAATTTTATTATAACTTTACGGGTACGTGGTTTTTATAAGATTCTTTATATATTTTGTTCATTGAATTATGCACTGAAGTTTATATAATGGAGGGTAATAATTATCTACTATTAAGTTTCCCTTTTTTAAGATAAGCTACGGTTTCCTAGAAGAGCGGTGGCCGTCTTATAGTGTCCGCAATTTGCTGGCGAATGACATCACTAACCCGTTATTTATGAAAGTAAGTTAGTGTTTTAATAGAGAGCGTATTTTGACACCATAAAATCAAACCCGGCAGCTATCATTTTCATTGTGCAGCCGTTATGTGGCGGCCACCGATTTTTTAATTTCTATAATGGCTGAATCTCGCTCTTGATCTCGATCACGCCTGATGGAAAGCGATGGATGAGATCTATGATGAAACGAGCGTTCCCAGAAGATGCCTAAGGTACTGGAACTCCCCACGCATCGACAAACACAGAAGGCTGCTTGACGATGGACTCCGGTGGGAGGGTGTTCGCAAACCAGGCGGGCGTTAGCCCTACCACCGCAAGACAAGAATTGGCCAGTCAAATAAGGTGTTAGGTGTGACTGTTCAGGATGCGCCGAGCGCTCGGTTCAGTTGAGTAACTGGCGGAACAAACTGCGCTACATGAGGAGGCTTCTTCATGCATCCCAAAAATTCCTAGGAAACCGTAGCTTAAGTGATTGATCTTGATTGTTTTTAATATTAATCTACGCCAGGTCATCTAACGCTTCCTGGGCCGTCTGTAGTGGCTTGCTTATCTTCATAAAATACGATTTTATTGAATTGCGATCACAAGGTGGTATGCAGCTCTTTGTTCTTCAACATTTCGCTCCGCCAGCTGCTCGCGGTTTATAACACAACTGTAACATTTCATAAGGCATCCATAGACAAATAAGTAACGGTTTCACGAAAGCCGTGCCGTGCCTCTACCGTTCGTTTTCTTGCAACAATAATGGGGTTAGGTGCTATATTTATGACCGAGACTGGATAAAATTATGTGGCGTCGTACTAATATTGCCAAGGCGAACACTGCATGTGTTCTGTTCCCACGGCCGTATCTACCATGAGCTAAATCTCTTCCTATTTTCTTGTATAACCTATGTTCTGTTGTCTCACGCAAGGGCGACGAGGTTATCTAATCTTAACGACAGATTTCTTTTGTCTTTATTTTTTCTGAAGATAAAAACATCAAGTATACAGTTTAGGTTCCAGTAATCGTAATAAAAGTTAACTGAGCGGCGTAAGTAAATCTGCAGCGTTGGAATCACCTGGGCGGGTCGCTTCAAAGAATTAAAGTGACTCCGTTTTGCTTTTATTTTAATACGTCGGAGCCTGCCGTCTGCCGCGCCGTACACCGGAGCGTAGACTTTCGTAGACTTCCGTAGCTCCGTAGCACCGTAGCCAGTTCGTAGCACTAAGCAAGCAATGTCGTTAGACTTAGTGCAATTTGCTGCTATGTGTAAGTCCTTTGGCAATTGCCGTTATAAGCTTTAGCACACACTTTTATTCTGTTCGTTCAATTAAGTGCTTGTTAACAAATGGTGAATTGGCTGTTTTCGGGTTTGAAGAGACTAAAATATCGCTTGGGGAATTTCTTTAGTGTGATAAGACGTAGCATCCGACTATATGTAGGTGTATTACCGTGGTTGTCTATTAGCCAGGTGCAAACCAGTATCCTTGTAAAAGGAGATTAATAAATAGATATTATTTCAATAAAGTATACGATACAACAAGTTAAAAACTTTTTTATCTATAAATAAAACATAAAAAAACACAATGTGACATTGTGACTCGAACACCATTCGGTTACGACAAGCACATGTATACAGAGGGGTTGAATAATTTACGAGTGCACTAACTTTGGCACGGCGGGATCCGTTCGGTACAGATGCGGGGAAGTACATATATCAAACCGGGCCGAAGGTTACAACTTCAATAAAACTTGAGCGAAACTTATTCAAACGCGGCGGCCGGTGAAAGCTGTTTTTAACTTGCGCCCGCGAGGGATCACCCATACAAATAAAGAGTTAGTTCCGATATGAAAGCAGATTTCTTTTTCTGAAATGACTTTTAGAAAACATTCCTGGCTGTTTGCCATTTTAAGTAAATTTTCTGTTTTTATATGTAGGTTTTATATGGGCAAGCGGCCAAGCTGATGGCGTGCTGATATATACTTTAGCCTCATATTGTTCGCAATCTGAATATTGATATTAAAAATTCTTTCAAAAAATTTCATTTGCCATTTTTTTAATGAAAATTAGTTTGAATGTATGGATACCAGTTTCGCTCCATGTAAAAAAAAAACTTGGTATCCGACTGAATCTAGTTTGACTGGAAATCGATCCCAACATAGTTGGGCAAAGGCTAGGCAGATGTATGAAAGGAGACTGGTCGATTTAAAACCTAACTATACGGAACACTAGTAAAAACATACAAAATACCATATCCAATTCTTATGAGTTCTACACTATCCAAAAGCCCTTAGAAAGTTGACTGTCATAAAGTACATAAAATCTTGGGGAACGAAGTCCCGGGTGGATACTAGTTTGATATATTTTGGGTTATATATGATTTAAGGGACAGATAAATCTAAATATTCAATGACTTTTAGGTACGTTCGCACTGCATGATGATAGCCGGAAGGAAATTATGAACTTGTCAAAGTATTAGGATATTTGTCTACAGAAGTCTCCTGTAACCTAGCGGTTAGTGCGCGATGGCTGACAAGCGAGTGATGTAAGTTCGATTCCTACTCGATGCACTACTGAAATGAACTCACTCTGCTAAGACTCCGCTGTATATTTCGCATGTTTTTATTTTATTGGACTTGTTTTATAATCTATCAACTAAGTAATGATAAAGCGACACTACTGATACTGCCCCGTTGGTCTAGTGATCAAGTGCTAGCTGCAGAGCTGAGGTCGTGGGTTCGATTCCCGGGTCGGTTTGTCCCTGTGTTGGGCAAAGTGTTATTTTATTTTATTTTATTTATTAAGGGATAATAAACAACTATAACATGTATAGTACATAAGATTAACAATACTTTAAGTAGTAATGTTGCAGTCCACTGCATTATCCACAGATAAGGCATATTTAGAGACCAGTGGTTGTCACTAGATGGGCATTACTAAAAACCAAATCAAAACCAAAGCTACAAAACCTAATCAGATCAAAAAGAATTTCACTAACTTAAACTTTGCAATCAAGAAATAATAATAAGATTACAATTAAGATCATTTTTTTATAATATTAGGTTTAAAGTTTTTTTTTCGAGCATGCAAATATATCAACATCTATGAATTTTTTTTTCCATCTGGAATTTCTTCTCGTAGCTCAGTATTTGGATTTGTGCCTGGAAGATAACAATAGGCTCGCCCGATATTACATGGAACTTAAACATAGCTGCCGAAATGTGGGTGTACTATGGGTACACCTCTGCCCAACCCTCAGAGGAAACAAGTTGTGAAGCTATGTTTACCGATACACACCCCATTCCACCCACGTTCACCACTAGACAGAAATCTCAGAACTCATCATCTGCCTAGCCTTTTCCCAACTATGTTGGGGTCGGCTTCCAGTCTAACCAGATGCAGCTGAATACCAGTATTTTACATGGAGCGACTGCCTATCTGACCTCCACAACCCAGTTACTGGGTAATACGACACCCCTTGGTAAGACTGGTTGCCAGACTTTCGGACTACTGACGACTCGTAACGAATGTCAAAGATCGACGAATGACAGCCGGGACCAACGGCTTAACGTGCTTTCCGAGGCATGGAGGGGTCTTGGTATGTGAAGATGGTCCCCCATCCACGGACCAACCGCGGCAAGCGTAGCTTAACCTGATTGATTGACGCGTGCGGCTGTTATTACTTAGCCACAAGCAATCTCAGAACTATTAACTTTTGTTCTAATAAATAATATAGCATAATAACAGCAATATAATAACTATCAAAACACCAATACCCAGTATGAAGTACAATACGAAAATCTGTGTTTTGGCCAACAAGCCAACACTAGGAACGCGGTCGCGACTCGGGGAAAGCGCGGCGGCGGCGTGGCAGCGCAGCCGGGCGGCACAAAGCACACATTTGCATAAAACTCGAATTGGCTTCAACGATGTGTATGCCACTGTTGTAATGCAACTTTTAAACTAGATCTGCTCGGCATTACACGTTGGAACTTTCTCTGCGTTTCCGAAGATAACTTTTTGAGCGGCTTGTCTAGACAGGAGTCGATGTTTGGAGATTTGTTAGAGTATGTACCTGCACCTGCAGTTTTTAGGCCAGCTGCTCCCTACATAGTCAAGGTCTGGTCACGAAAGTAAAAAAAAAAAAAAACTGGCCTTCGTTCAGCACTGGATTAGTGGTGAGTTGAGGTCTGTTAAAAAAGTCTCTTCAAGTGACGATACTAAAGTACGCATAGCGTACCGTGGGTACTACTAATTCTCATACCAAGCCGGCACTGGCAGGTTCTGCTTACGGTAACTGCACCGACACCGGCAGGTTCTGCTTACGGTAACTGCACCCACACCGGCAGGTTCTGCTTACGGTAACAGCACTGGCGCTGACGTGGTAATGATACTAGGTAGGGTAATAATACAGGTAATGTTTGAGGAACCAAATACTATATTTTTGACTGGAAGAATATGATGGTTGTTACTTGAACATAAACTTAAATCGTTTCCCCTTTTAGAGCAATAAAACCAATTTTCGTTTAAATACGACACTATTCTTCCGATATATCCGGTACATATGTTACTCAATTTGTAACATAAAGCTCAATGCATACGCGAGACGCGGCGTCAAATCTTGTCACTCGCTCAATAAAGAGCAAATAAACTCGAGTTTCGAGTACATTTGAGCTCACACTCGTGTTGAAGCGAGCTCTCGAGGCGCGGCACTCGACGAGTGTTTAGCAAACTGTGTAAACAATACCTTCTTGTGATTTATGTTAGACGGATTGGGTAAACGTTAAATGTATTTTTTTTATTGTTGCTTTCCTATAAAGAAAATTATTTTCCAGGTAAAGGCCTGTACCAGAAGTGGTAATCGTATTAGTGCTTCAACAGCTTCAATATCATCAGAGTTATGCCGGAATATATAGCAGTTCGTCGTGGACGTAGTACGTCAGCGGCTCCCCTCACACCATGTTTGTAATTAGAAGACATGACAATCTCACCACGCAAAAATTGATGCAACGCTCTCCTAGAGTGACTGTCACCAGCCAGTGTCACTCTTTTCCGATCTTTTCGGTGATTCCAGTCTTCGTAACAAAACGTCATGTTTATAAAAAAAAGATTGAAGTATTATTCCTAACCTATTGAATTTGTTTACTTAATATAGTATTTTCAGGACCTTTGTGTGTCTATTACATAAGAATAAAATAAACGTAGGCCTAGCTATCTACAGCGCACAACAAAACAGATGACATCAAGAAATTCGACGGCGGAAACTGTGAAACAAGCAAGCGACAGATGGTGGCCGTACACGAAAATAGGCTGGAATATACCAGAGTAGAGAGATTACTGAATGGGGAAAACGGAAAGTCAAACAAAATGTTACCTACCTATGTTGGTGTAATTATGTTCTTGGAGGTGCCTCGCCCACTAGAGTCCAATAGTCAATTGTATCCTATTCAATATTCATAAAAATGTTTTTCTTTTTGAACATCTCCAAAATATGTGTTTTTTGCCTATGCTATCCCTACCTAGGCAAAGGGATAGTCAAGTCAAAACTATATTTGTTAATAATAAAATTAAACGAAACATATTCCCTTGCTCATATTTAAGTATATCAGCCGGTCGATTCTGTAAAAATCTCACCGTGAAATCATAAGTGAAGTGAACTTGAAGTGAGCAGTGTCAATAGTGTTGATCCCTAATGGCAGCTCACTTCACCCAAGTTTTCACGGTGAGATGGTTACAGAATCGCACGGCTGGTAGCTAACTGACTATACATACATGCCTACCCATACACAGTTGTATGTACGTATGCATGTAAGTTATATTTTATCAACGTCGACATGCACGTAGAAGGGATCTGAATTCGCAACTCCGTAGAGTAAGACTGGGAGGAACAAAAGAAATAAACAGCTTATTGCACCACTCAACTTTGTTCACTATGTTTCCCAAATGCCTCGAGCTTATAAGTTAATAAGAGTTATTTAGTTATAAATTGTTGAGGATCATGATATTTAAACGCTTCAAGCTTTGCAAAATGTTTTCTTTATTTTTATTAATAATCGTTTTTATTAAAAGGGACGATATTTATAATATATATCGTCCCTTTTAATAAAAACGATTTATACATAAAAATAAACTGCGGTAACCTATTAGCGTCCCTAATAACGTAGAGGCGTATTAAAATACCTACACTAAACTCGATAATTATAAATTTTAATGAACTCAATCTATGTAAGTGTCTCAGCAACCGCCGACGGAAACTTTTCCAATAAACTCAACCTCTATGCGGAAAATCGAGTAATTTATTTTACAATCTTAATCTCCACGTTATCGCGTGGAAAAATAATTTATATTTGACTCTTGTACAATAAAATATACGTGACTACCAACTTGGGAAAAAGAGCGTCTGGAGATAACAAAAGGAAAAGTATTATAAATTTTATTTTCCACTTTTATCAGCATTATAGCGAGTACCTAATCTAAAGGTAAAAGACATTGTGATGGAACTCGATTAAATTAAGTTACTACAGCGCGAAGGAGAGCAATTTCGATTCTCATAGAATTCAAATGAGCTTTTTATTCAAACACAAGACTGGAGGAAACACTAAAACAGACGGTTTTACTCCATCGCATAAGGACATACCTCCAGCTTATTTTAAACTTGATATTGTTGATTTTGGGAAACAACATTTGACATCAATTGAACCTGTATGTACATATTATTTTAATTTCAACTTTATCTTATGAGAAATTTGACACTCAAAAACGTTGCTGTAAAACCCCCTCATATTGTATTTACCACAATCGTGAACTGCAAGCTTTTTATCGGCCGGTAGTTTATTGGGATTGCCAATGGGTATCGGAATATATGGCAATGCGCCGCATTTGCAGATTTAAAATCGACCGCGAAAAATTACAGAGGCTCAAGCAGATTACAGCTGCGCTTTTGTAATTTTTATCGCCCGATAAAAAATCTACAATGTGGTTTTTCTCCAGCGCAGTTGGTTAAATAAATAAGAAAATAAACATAATTGAATATCGTTTAATCAAATAATATTACTAATAGATCTTACAAGAAAGCCAGGCGATATACATTTCATAATCATGGAATAGTTTTCATCTTACAATACGCAATGAAATATAAACACTAGAATATAGTTTATTAAAGCTATAGACGTCTTACAGCGATAGATATTGTTATATTAATGTACCTAGTACCATCAAATAAGACCTTAGAACTAGTACATATAATTTGATATGATTATGTATCTAAATTCATCCGTTAATTGATTTCAATTCTAATTAACTAGAAGACTATAAACAATTATACACACATTTATAAAAGTAACAATTTATAATACATCATTCAGTAGATATGCACTCAATAATTGCAACATAACGATTGAATACTTCGGACTTTTCAAATGATATGTAAGAATTTCAATAAATAATTTATATAAATTTGACATACCTAATTACAACTATGGATAAATTTTCCTACGTTAAGTATACATTTTACTACAGCAAAACCGATGGCATGGTTCGAACAATCTATCCGAAAATATCTATCAATACTCTACTTAATCAAAGGGCGTAATAAAATATTATATGTAGATAACCTTTACCCAACGAAACTCACTCATCACATTATTCTAGTTCTAACATCAGCGCTAAGTTAAGATTGAATATATTACACTTAAAATATTATTTGTAGCTCCATTTATCATAAGCTGGATGTAAATAAGACTGTACAAGAGGTATGTACAAACTTATGGACTAGTTAATGTATACTTCTACGTAGCTGCTACGTGAATGCCTACCGGAGTGGAATTAGCTTCAATATTGTGTCCAGCTTTTGGCTGCAACAGAAATGAAAACCTTGATAACGTGTGGAAGCTGCGGTCTGAGTGTGGGCGGGATGTAACACGGGGCGGAATAAGATTTGAGCAAGTTTCTAAAATCTATACAAATGATTAAGAACTGTGTTGGTGCTCACATTAAATGGAAATAATGTAATTGACATAGCATTCAGGGAATATAGTCAATATTAGGATATTTTTGTTAATGACAATTCAAGAGACGGTATGACAGTTATTACAATGGATAAATATTAGTTTTGGGAGAAAAAAAAAACAAAACTATCACTGAGCAATTGGCAAGAAAAACACCACATTCCAAGCAGTCGTTGTATCTACAGATATACCCGCAAAAGTATGCGCTTCGGCAGTCGTTGTCTAATTTCGGAAATACGAAAGCACAGTGATGAGATCTCATATAAGAGCCACAGTGGATGTACTTATCTATTTTGTATTACCAATGTTACAAAATTAGTTATGACCTACTAACTAAATAATATAAATGCAATTCCAAAAAACTTGTTAAAACTCAACAGAGAGAAAGCTTTATACAAACGCGCAATGATCGATGCACTACGGCAAAGCGCGGTAGTACGAAACTTAGAAGCTTTGCCTCTGTGAGGGGTTACTTTTTGGCGTGGAGTTCGTACTAATTCGGAAACACGAAGATTACCGTAGCGCACACCTTTTCTGGATTAACTGTACCAATTTATTATGAGATGTTCTTCTTGATTGTTAAAAAAAAAAATATATCATTGCCAGCGTATTAATTAAAGCACTGCTACCCGCTTTCGGTATCACAAAAGCTGCCCTCATATTTGAACACTGAAATGTAACTGCGCCAATTACGTAATTTGCAATCGCGATAACTGTGAAATTATCGTTATCGCTACATAGGTTAGTGTTACTAACACCAGTTGCTCGGTGATTGTGGAGATAGTTTATGTCTGTAATGGGCTGTAGGCTTCGATGGAGAATGGGATAGCTTGCTAATATTTTTGTTACTAAGAAAATATCATACGAGAGCTTTGGAAAAATCATGAATTAATTGGTGTTTTGTGAAAGTAATCAATACAATAATTACCTTTGTAATGCATGTCTCGATGCATGCTTGGACAAGTCTTACCAGGATACTGAAAATTAAAAAAAACAGTTAACACAAACGATGCCATCTCAAACGCCGACTAAGCAAACACGATTAATTAGTGCTACGCTAATAGTACAGCGAACCATTTTACAGGAACATACACAATGCTCGTTGCTAAGTACGAGTATATCGCTTAGGAACCCAGCTTAGCATACAATATGAATTATTAAGCGTGTCTTCAGAGGAGTTTGTGCTTAATTTAATTTCCTTTAAGGTGTAATTTACCTTGCTGAGATCGAAGTCAATGTTGGTCCTCACGGCTCGGTGGTGGAGAGGCTGGGGCGGCCGAAAGTTGTTGCCGAGGGGAGCCTTGGGGTGCCTGGCGTCGCCTTGCATCAGCCGCCTCAAGCCGTGCAGCTACAGTCATGAAATTCAATTATGTTGACACTAAAGTTCTTGAAAGTAAAATGACTAACCCTATTTTGAAATTTATGAAGCCTTTGCTAAATATTATACGAAAGATGCGCTGCTTATTTTGTTAGGGGAAAATTGCTCTAGGGAACCATTTTACTAGAGAGGAAGAAGCATAACGTTAAAAATCAGTAAGTACACTGTATCTAATTTTTGTCAGACGATTTTGGACTTTGAGAAAATATTTTTAGCAGAAAAGCAAACTAAGAAAATTAACACAATAGAGCTGCAAGACCTGTAGAAGTAATTTTGAAAATTCAATGCGCACGGTGTTCAGGTTCTATGATAAAATTTACAAGTGTTTATAGGTGGAGAGCCATTTCAGCCATTTGAAGTAAATTGAAATTTCTTCCTTTTATAATGTTGGTTGACTACCATGGAGTGAATGTAGGTATGTTGTTTCCACGGTCGGATTAACTGGCGAGGAACACGCGACCATGGCTATCTGATTCGCATCGTTGTTTACGCTGTATTAAACAATTTGATTCTGATTATAGACTCCACCTAAACTTTGATTTTACCAACTGTAATTTGGTTTGTATTGTGGTGTTTGGTGCGAAGGCTATATTTGGATTGTTGAGCTTTATATGGGTGTTATTTTGGCTGTTCAGCGGTGTTATTTTTTTAAGCGTTTTATTAGGTAACTGGAACTTAATTTTCATCAGTGCTGTGTAAAAAGTAGTGATGAAATTGCAGAAAAATTGTGGCCATAGGAAACGGATATACATTAACAAAACCTATTCATGTCTTGTATAGTAAATGTTCTCTCGTGGTTGCCTCTTTATGGGCAATTTGGCAAATAGCTGTATGACGCTCGTTATAGGCATCACCAACGTCAAGAGTTTATTTTCTACAGTTAAGCTCACGCGTATTCCTTTTATTTCACTTTTTATGACTCTGCCACCATAAAGGTGTGGGGATTTTATTAGCATAAAACTAAGCATGTTAGTGGCGTTGTAAATTGCGCTTAAAGCAGCGACCACATGGCGTTCGCTCAACTCCCCGCGAGATTGCAAGCAGTTTCCACTAGCACTTAATTTTCCGACCAACACAAACGGAAAACATAAACAATGATTTATAATAACAGCCACAGAACGCGGCACTTTCAGTTTACTTTTAACACGTACATAATTCAAGGCGGAGTCTTTGTCTAAAGGCGAGGGAGGTGAGTTGTTTATTGTAGCGTGGGCACAAATGAAAATGTTATTACGCTGCCCCAACCACGCTTGAATACACTGATACTTGTCTTCGACTGGATGCGGTGGCCACGAGCGTGCGGCGACTGTGGCTATAGTTAGGCTATTAAGTGGACCCGTGAGATATGTTCACTGTGTGATTCATGGGAGGCACTGCTTATGCTAGTATGATTACGCCTGGTAGAAGTTTGCCTTATGCACCTACCCAGGTTTTCATAGATTTTTGGCTCGGCAAACATCTTGAAACCATAAGTTTTGTGCCCGAGAAACTTATATCTTCAACGCCCTTCAAAAGTTTCGTATCTATATCAACATTTCGGTTGCGAGATAATGAATAATTAAGATGGTTCTAGATACATTCTTGTTTGTTTTGAGTTGGAAATCTAAAATTCCTAGTACCTACCACCTTGTCTCAAGTATCTACGAACTTTTCTTTACCTAGTATCAGTGACATTTGTAAATCCTGCAATGGTTTTAAACACGAGGTTTTAAATAACCTCAAATTAACCAGCTACAGAAACTTCTATAAAATCCATATCAGTTCATATCGGATTTCAGTTTCTAATATCATAAAGCTTAAATTCTCCTGGAAGCTATTCCATAACTCTTACGTCTGTAGTCGAACAAGGAGGGCAGGGAAGCGTATAATGCAAACGGCGAACTTGAACGGATGCAGTTACCGCACATATTGATTGTTAGCACTGACCCACTGCTGTTGAGTTCTGAGCCACTGTTGAGTGTTGAGCGTTAAGCATTCTTCCCTAATGTACTTTTGATGATTTGTTGAAAGAGTTTTTAATGAGCTTTTGACAAGTTTTGATATTTAGAGATGGTCGATATTGATAATAATGTGAACTTCAAAGGAAAATGTAGTCCTTGAGGTTACTACAGAAATAAATAAATAAAAATACCTAGTTAGCATTAATTTTACACGTTTTAGTTTAAGTAAAAAGTGTAAAGTGGTAACGTACACGTGAATTTCGTAATGTTTGGTTGAGCTTTAATATCGAAAATAGGTTTGCTGACGATATGAAAGCTCAACCAGTTATGACTTTTCTATAAGTTTGTTGTTGACTTGTACAACTTGTGCCGGTTGAGATGCAGCTGTTACTCAAGTTTCTACCAATCCAAGATCAACAATTTGCAAGGATTGGTATAGATGCCTATAAGTAAGCGTTTATCTTTAGATGGGTTATAGATACTTAGACTATATAGAAATATGTTTCATTTTTTATGTAGGTATACGGTGACAGGCATATCAACGCGCCAACTGTAATCATGGAGTACATGATTCTGAAACAGACTGCGTTAAAAAAAAAATGTTGCCGTTTCATAGGTTTTGACAACCGACTAAAAATTTATACGCACGCTCAGTTGGCGCGCCGATGTCATACCACCCTGTATTTTAGGTAAGTATGAAAATTATGATTTTTGTTTACCCCACACCACTATGCAAACAAAAAGGTTGGACAAAAAGTAGGTAGTTTTACTTGGTAATGAAAATGTTTGGCAGCAAGACAGACCGATAAACTTTTAAAGGTTTTAAACAGACTGGAACGTGAAAGCCGAAAATCGGGTGTTGTGGCGCAACTTGAGAGAGGCCTATGTCCAACAATTGAGTGGATTGCGATAGGCCGAGGTTATTAACGATGTATTTACCTGTTGTTTAGTGATGTAGATGGGTTTGTTGACGATGATCCAAGTGACTGTCTCGTAGCAGGCAGGCGCCGTGGTCGAGCCATCGTACGTCATGTAGTAGTCCGTATCAGGCAGGAGGCCCCGAACGGATAATTTGTTCACTGGCATCTCAGCACCTTTGTGGATTAAAAAAACATGGGACTTAAACGTCACGCTTAATTTAAATAGGGTAAGGCACAAAGGCACTGATTTATTGTCATTACAATATAATAATTCTACAGGGTTACTTGTAATTCGACGTGTATCTGCCAGGAGCTGATGGGGGCCAAAATTGAACAAATTGAATTCACCATATACTCGTATGTATGGCCGAAATTCAATAGTTTTCGAGATATTTGAATTTGAAGGGTTTTTCGATATAATTCCAAATAACAAAAAAAAAAAAAACATATTAAATGGGTACAATTAAAAAATGATATTGTAGCTGGCACTTCAATTAAGGTATGAACATAATTAGAAGCACTTAATTCAACAAAATAATTAAAATGTTGAGCGATTTAAGTATTAAAGTAATACGGTGGCACGGGACATCGATGCGCAAACTGAATCCTTCAATTCAGCACATGATAATTCTAGACCCCTAGAGTAGAAATTCTTCAACGGTAATAGAAAAAATCTGCTGTTTCATAGAAAAGTGCCTAGGTACGCCGTCAAAATGTATGGAACAGCTTATTTTTTTTTCAAAATTACTTACGAAAAATTTCAACGCAGGGGGTTCAGAATCATATACAGAGTCCATGGTAACAGGTTGGCGTCGATGTCCCTATCAGCAGGCTAATTGCGTAACACACTATCAGTAGCAATGGATTTCATTTTGACAACATTCATTGCGTTATTTACGTTGTTGAGCAGACACATTTTCCGAACATATGGAGCAATGGATTGGCAATATGCTTCAAAATGATTCAAACTGAGAGTAATAGTTTGTTACGCAATTAGGGTGCAGCCTGTAAAATCTTAAAAGTCTGAAACAAAATGTATTTTTAGCAGAAGTGACACGAGTATTGAACTGGAGCAAACGAATTTTATCTCGAGTAAGTTCTTTACAAGATAGGTAATAGACAAAGTAGTTTATCGGCTGAGCACTCTACAGTAAATACGTTTTCAAGTTTCCTCCACTTTTCTATTTAAGGATCGTAATTTGTATTTCATTTTATCTTCGTTAGTATTTAATTCCAAAATGGTTAAGTTTAAATTTCTTTGTAATAGCGTGTCTACAACACAAGATAGCTACATAACATAACATAACATTGCTTAACAAATTATAAAATAACATAATATCACGCACTATTGAGCTGACGCTGTGTGAGCGTGCGTGTTCCATCGCCGCCCGTTCGATGTCCACCGCGCACAGGATGGATGGGAAGCAGCACATTAAGAAATTTTTTGCTCCGTTGGTGTAATTGCTGTATGGCGTTCCAATAGGAGGATAAATAAATAAATAAATAAATAAATAAATTGCCTGTTATCCAGAGATTGATTTTGATTATATTGAAGAGTTAGACAGAGATGAAACTATAGTACATACTTACATGGCCATCAATAAATGGTTAGGTAACATGTAATAAAACTTACCACCGTATTTGATATTTTCTAATTCTTCCGTCAGAACTCTTAATTCAGGGTTTGATAAATCACCAAGCTGAAACAGTATTGATCGATTAATATATTAAACCATTTTTTTATCAAAATGGCTCCTATATTTATAACAAATACAATTGTAATAAAGCGACTTCATTAATTGTTTCCAATCATAATGAGTTTTCTTCAGAATTTGTCTGGTTGAATACCATTGCGTTATGATGGTTTAAAAGAAAACCTAAGAATAGAATCAAAGAAATCTCGCCTTAACAGCTAAAATCGAGTGTTTCCCTACAACTTCTTTAATAAAAAGAAAAAGAAAAGCCAGAGACACGACGCTAATTGTTTGTCGTGTGGGAAAATAGCTTGCTTTAGCAAAGTTTCAGTTAACTGCGGCCACAAGCGAAATATGAACGTGTCGGCAAACATGTTCCCCCTTGGGACAACATCGGATGGGATGTGCTAACACAGGCGCTGGCCTTCATTAAGGAACCCATAAAACGATCGAAAACAACCTCTCTTAAAGATGACGGTGTAAGAAAACCAAATGGGGCCTTTGTCAACATTTACCTAGCTTTATTTTTAAATACTTACACTAAAAATAACGTAACACTGTATAATTACACACTTTCGCCCGCACTAACAAGTCTTAAAATATTTTACTTGAAAAATGGCACAGAAAAAAACACAAATTCATTTAATTATCTCAGAACAGTTTTTCGCTTAGTCCTTTAGACCACCGAATTTAAAACTGATGAACTTTTCTCTTCACAAACATAAACCAACCTTTATACAAATATTGATACAGTAGGTAATATTAAATTGTACCAATTAATTGAAAGCAGGGCTGACGGCCATACCACAGCTCAGGCAGTTACTTAATTTGAACTAATAGCTTTACTGGCTAATCCAATGGCGCACAGAAAAATCCAATTTCCTTAATTAACTGCGCTCAGTTTGACGCTATGAACAGGTGCGGCCGGTAACACTTCGATGGATACAATTACGGTTAAGTGCCTAAATAAACACCTTTGCATTATTTGTAATAATAAAATCATTTAGTGCCTTAAGCATTGACAAAATGTACACTGTAGTGTGTATAGTGGCCGGTACGTAACTTGGCAAGGTTTTTGCGTAGTGGGAGTAAGTTCGCGCATTTACACTTATTGCAGCAAAAGAAATGACACCTTTATTGTTTCTCGTTATCCTATGGTTATTGCCATAACTTATTTTTGAACATGTCTGTTTAGAAGGACGTTAAAGAAAGGAGAGGAACGACTGAGGACTCTTGCCAACTTACGTGCCGGCGACTGTATCGAAACTTTCTTTGAGCTTTCGATACTGATTCATTATTTAAATAAGCTGTATAGATGACCTTAAAATACGGCTGGGACAAACGGGTTACGCAAGGCGGCGAACAGGGCATTGTTGTGCAACTTTAAAAATGACTATATTCTGAGAAAGATTTATTTTGATTTAGTCTCAGAAAAAAAACCAATATCTAGCTCCTTATAGTCTAGTAATTTCGATCGAATTGAAGCGAGAGAGCAAATATGTCTCCTCCAAGCTAGTTTTTAATAGGACTTCCAAGAGTAAGATGTTCATTTATTACGACTAATACACACGTCAACGGAAATAGCTTGTTGCATACCAGGTAAATCATTACGAAGTTGCACGTTCAACTAAACACGATCATTATATACATGCAAGAGCGCTAAAGTGCGATCGCTGTGACTGCAAACTTTTGCCTAAGTCGCGCGTCACATGCACTTTCACACGCTTATAACTCTCCCTCTTTTCTGTTCGTGGGGCTGGAAATACGTCAGTAAATGATAGAATGTATGCTTTGTTGCGTTCTACGACTGTACTAAAAATCTACTTACGCTCAATAGTTTAGTCACAGGAATAATCTTAGATAAAATTTAAAATACGATAAATTTGGTAATTGTTGCTGATAAAACATTCCGCTTTGAACTCCCTTCATTCAAACACTAAAAACTACGCGGAAAACAGACTTGATAATAACTGTTTACTTATGAAGACGTTTTAGTATAATTTTCTGTCGTATCATAATCTCTATCCATTTCATTAGAAAACAAGTTCAAACTTTGGTCCAAGTTTAAAACTTACAGACAGTTTTTTGTATTACGAACCACATTCCGACTGACGTTCTTAATACAAAATTATCAACTTAAGGCTGATTTTTCAAGATATAACTTTTATCAGAGGAATAAATATTGTGGTTTTACTGCTTTTGTTAAAAAAATGTGTCATACTTATTATTTAGATAATAGCTATATGAAAAATCAGCTATGAAAGTATTAAAATCTAAATACAAAAATTTACGTTGTCGTAATAAATATCTTTATTTAAAATTGTCTGGATGGTTTAAGCCTGGATCCCAAACCTTGTTATAAATGATAAATGATAAATGATTTATTTTCTGTAAGTAGGTTTGTACAAACACTTTTACATGTCAATCATATTTTTTAAACTAGATGAGGTCGGCGTTTCCTATCTGACTACTCTGAGAAGAAAGGCCGAAACAAACTCAGAGGTCACAGTCTCTTTTAAAGTCCAGACATAATCTTGGTCAGATCATGTGAAGACCATGCAGATTGGTGTCTGAAATGGTCTTTTGAGTAAAGAACCACACAGATTGAGCGGACCTGTCCAGTCAGTGCACGCATTTGTCAAAAATTGTGTAGCTCAACTCGAACTTGAGGAGCCTTACGATTTGACGAACAATACCAATGAAAGGACATTTGGGTAGGCCGCATAAATTACTCAAACTGCCAGACCATGATTAAAACTAACTAAGAAGGAAAAAAGAAAAAAAGAAATGACCCACATAGTCTTCACACTCACAATAATAATAATAAAAAATAAGATACTATACAAAGTAAATATCCATGTCATTGTTTATATAAAATTCATCAATGTCAATGTGTATATAAAAATCCGGACATCATCTTTGATCTTTGAGGACCATGTAGATTGGTGTCTGAAGTGGTATTTTGAGGGAAGAACCACACAGATTGAGTGGACCTGTGCAGTCAGTGCACGCATTCGTCAGTAACCGTGCAGCTCAACTCAGAACTTAAGGAGCTCAACGATTCGACGAGCAATACCAAGGACAGAACATTTGTGTAGACCGCATAAACCACTCAAACTGCCAGACCATGATTAAAACGGAAACAATGACCCACATAGTCCTCACATTCACAATAATTAAAATAATATAAGACTTTAAACAGTAAATGTTCATGTCATGTCATAAATAGATATTTAGAAAGAAAAAAAATAACAAAAGTGTAAATCAGCAAAATAAAAAATAAACAACATTCACTGTCTAGACCTATTGGAGCAGCTCAATCCCAAGCGTTTTTGTCCTCAACATAGTCTTTAACAGTATAATAGGCTTTCTGGCATAGTTTTAGCTTTATAAAAGATTTGAATTTATTAATGCTTAGTTCTTGAATGTGGCTAGGAAGTTTATTATAAAAACGTATACATTGGCATCTAAACGAGCCACCTATTTTCTTGAGCCTTGTTGTAGGAACAACAAATTTATGTTTGTTCCTAGTATTTATATTATGGATATCACTGTATTTCTTAAACAGATTAATATTTTTATGTGCATACAAAAGATTATCATAAATGTACTGAGAAGGCACAGTCATTATATTAATCTCTTTAAATTTGTCTCTGAGGGAGTGTCTGGGACTTAATTTATAAATGGAACGAATTGCCCTTTTTTGTAAAATAAAAATTATCTGAATTTCGGCGGCATTTCCCCACAACAGAATACCGTATGACATCACACTATGAAAATAACTAAAGTAAACTAAACGGGCTGTCTCTAAATCAGTTAAGTCACGAATTTTCCTAACGGCGTATGCTGCAGAGCTAAGCTTTTTTGACAATTTATCTATATGGGGGCCCCATTGAAGCTTGGCATCCAAAGTTATGCCTAAGAATACTGTGGTATTTTCGGGTTTTAACTCTTCACCCTTTATGAGAACACTAGTTTCTACTTGTCTAACATTTGGTATCGTAAACTTAATACATTTGGTTTTTTTTTCGTTAAGAAGTAAATTATTAACATTAAACCAGTTAACTACTTTTGCGAGGGCACTATTTATACTGTCAGTAACCAGCTGTTGACGTTTGAGTTTAAATAAAAGTGAAGTGTCATCTGCAAACAACACTATATCATGTTCATCCTTTATGAGGTAAGGCAAGTCATTGATATAAACAATAAATAAAAATGGTCCAAGTATTGAGCCCTGTGGGACCCCCATTCTTACTACAGATCCGGGTGACCTTTTCCCGTTAACATCAACTCTCTGAATCCTATCACTTAAGTAAGAAGTGAGAAGATCCAGAGAGGCGTTCCGGATTC
Source organism: Eremobia ochroleuca (assembly GCA_949629135.1). Classification (NCBI taxonomy): domain Eukaryota; kingdom Metazoa; phylum Arthropoda; class Insecta; order Lepidoptera; family Noctuidae; genus Eremobia; species Eremobia ochroleuca. The sequence goes on from OX451392.1 coordinate 12,037,819, forward strand.
CGTAGTGTTGAAGTTTCCTGATTAAGGTTTCATGAAGAACACAATCGAATGCCTTGGACAAATCACAAAAGATGCCCAAAGCATCGCATTTGTCCTCCCATGCATTATAAATATGTCCTAAAAGTTCAACTCCGGCATCGATAGTTGAACGACCCCTTGTAAAACCGAACTGTTTATTATTCAGTAATTTATTGTTATTGAAAAATCTTTGCAATTGATTTAAAATAAGTTTTTCATAAATTTTACTAAAGGTGGGTAGTACGGAAATAGGTCTATAATTAGTAGGGTCTGATGTACTACCTGATTTAAACAACGGTATTATTTTACTGTGTTTCATAAGATCAGGAAACTCACCACATTGAATACAATTATTAAATATAACAGCTAAAGTAGGTGCTACAATGTTTATAATTGTCTTAGCAACATCCACAGAATTACCCCATAGATCTGCAGTCTTTTTAACATTTAACATGTGAAAAGTTTTAATTATATCTGTACAAGTGACAAATTCGAAGTGAAATTCCGAATCACAAACTGGAACGTTTTCCTTAAGTAAAGACTCTGCAGCAGTGGGTGATGAGCTTAGAGATTTAGTGGTTGACACAGGAATCTCTGCAAAGAAATTTTCAAAGGCCGCGGCAACCTGGGAATCTGATCTAATTACATTGTCATCAATAGCAAGGCTGTAGTCACTACTTCGGTTGCATGACCTTCCTGTTTCGCTATTAATGACATTCCAAGTCATTTTAATAATGTTATTACTATTTTTAATTTTTGAACTCAAATAACGTGACCTGGCCATACTACAGACTGTTTTAAATATTTTAGAATAATTTTTAACATATAAATTAAATTCAGCAGTGTTTATACAAATTCGTTCATCATATAATTCATAAAGTCTTTTTCTACTTTTATGTATACCAATGGTGGCCCAGTCACTGAAGGAAGCGTTACTATTGACTGATAATATCTTTGGAATGAATGTTTTATCAAATTGTGTGCAATACATATTAAAAAAATCATTATATTGTTTGTTAGGGTCATCATTAGTCAACAGAAGTGGTAATTTACTTAAGAGTTTAGTTTTAAATGTTTCTAAGCGTTTAGTTGTTTTTGGGTTAACAGTGATATCTTTTTTAATAACTTTTTTGTTTTGATTTGTAATAGTGATCAGCTGTCCGCAATGATCTGAGTCTATTAAATTAATCATTTCTTTGTGGTTTGGTATAATATCTGTATAAATGTTATCTAGGCATGTGGCACTAGTAGGAGTTATTCTAGAGGGCTCCAAAAATAGGTTAACAAGATTGTATGACTGAAACAAACTTATGATTTTAGTACTTAACCCAGAATTTTCTAACAAATTAACATTGAAATCACCGCAAGTGATGATGGACTTGTTTGTATTACAGATTTTGTGCAACACTTCATCCATAACCTTTTCAAAACAATCATACAATCCTGAAGGAGGTCTGTATACACTTAATATAATGAACTGCTCCAATTCTATACAGGCTATTTCAATTGTCCGCTCAACAGAGAGGCTCACAATGTCCTTTCGGTCCTTAAATTTAAGCTGGTTATGTACTAAAATTAATGAGCCACCATGTATAGCATTTACTCTGCTGAATGAACTACCAACCTGGTGATTACTAAAATTGAACATGAACTGGTGGCTTTTAAGCCAATGTTCTGTCATACAAAGAATATCTACATTATAACAATTCAGGAATAATTCTACTTCTAAGTCTTTGTTTAAAAAACCTTGAATGTTCTGATGCACCAGATTGATACTGTTTAATTTTTTTACACTTTCATTTGAGTTATTAATTGCCTTAGTTCCATTTTTGCTAGAGGTTGCCTCTATTGTCCTAATTTCTAATTTAAATGATGATTAATGTCATTAATTTTGAGCAAATTATTGACAGAACAGTTTAAAATGTCTTTGCATTGCTCAAAAGGAGCAATTTGTTTAGCCAAAGTTTTGGCTGAAATAGAAAAAAAATATGATTGCGACATAGCTATCTGTCTTTTGAGATAGGTAGAAAGATAGTACATAACACGATTGTATCTATCTTTTGTCAAATATAAATTACTATTAATATAATAGTTTGTGTCAATTAAATGGATTAGCTTATCATTGTAAGTTAAATTATGCAATGTCATGTTTATATCATATCTTAACCTATTTTCTTCCTGTGGCAAACTGTTACTATAAGGGAATGTAAATAACACAATTTTTCTTAAACTAAGGTTGCACAATGTTCTATGATATTGGAGCAATTCTCCTTTATTTAAATTTCCCCTATTTCCCATAAAAATTAATAAAGTTGTTTCCTGCTTAAAGTTACATTTAATAATTTCTTTCATAATATCAAATAAAGAACAACCAGGCATACAGTAATTTATTACAATAAGCCCGTGTTTTGCAATAAGCCCGTATTTAAGTCCAACAATGGACTGTGCTCATGAGTTGATGTGACCTCTAAACTCTTCTTGACCCTTGTGTTCACAAAAATACAATACTTCAGATGTACTCAATATTTGAAATGACATAATAAATGTAATTACCTACCTGTAACAATAGCGATATTGAAACAATTCCTTGAGCTTTGTGCAGAGCCTCCGAGAAGTTTGAATACAATTGTGAATTGAAACCGAATATCTGAATCTGGAACAAATGAAATTATAACAGTTATTTGGTTTTTGTCCTAAGATACACTTATAATGGTTTATTGGAGTATGTTATTTAAATTTGCCGTTAATATTATTAGGTTACGTATAGCTTCCACGAAGTCGCAAGATTGGGTCAATATAAAAATATTGATTTCACTTTCAAGAAGTTAATTAGTATTTATGCAGAAAAATAAAGTAGTTTGAATTTTAATTATTTGCGTACGCCGTGACTATAAATTATTACCCATAAAAAAATATTTCTTAGAATCATGCAAACTTACAGATTTTTTATTAAAAAAGAAAAAAAAAACAATTAAAGTTTCGCACTTAAGTTCTAAGTTCCGGTCACGCGAATTTTTACAAAAATAGAAATAATACGGTGTAGTGTACCTGCTTAATAAAGCAATTTTTTCTTCATTCTTTTAAATTTGAAACGTCACAATAACCATTGCGGAGTTAAAAACCACTTCCACGAGATGGAGCACATGATTTTAGATTTAACATGGCTACGTAATAATTTGTCACGTAAATAAACAGGAGGCATGGTTGAGTTGGTTCGCAGTGAAGTCGTTCGTCGGCATTACATTTGGGATTTGAACGTCTCAACGACGAAGGCGCGAGGATGCGTGTGAAAACATCTGTTACGCTTTCTTTTGAGACCTTTTCGAAGAAATCCCTGATAACATTTTAACGTTTATCTGCGTTACATGTTTATTCGACGCTTCACTTAGGTTTTATCCTCAGTCGCTTACATAATGTATCAAGAGTGTTGCGAATCTCTGACTTTATGAGGATATGAATCTGTGTCACTGTGCACCTTAAGCCAGGCGAATTATGTATGTATTCCTTCAGGCTTAGATCAGACTTTATTAGGTCATATAGCCTGTGTAATAATTTTAGGAAAAATCTGATTTTATACTAACAACAAAAATAAATTAAATTCCGGTCTTCTTCTTTTTGAGGCGATGAAATTTACGGTTTAAGACAATTTATTTCGCTCAAAAATAATAAAATTATTCACTCTTATAAGGAAAAACATAATAATTGAGGTAAGCGACGGTTTCACTGGGTTACAAACTAAAATTAAGTTATAAAACACAGTAAAAACTTACAATTAAAACATTATTCAGATCCTTTGGAATTTACGTTAATCGCGTGAATCAGTGACGTTTTTTTATGTCTGCAAAAGTGCAAGCGTTCTTGCTTACCTCTGCAGGGAAGGTGTATCCATTGATGGCATGTTCGGATCCAAACTGGTCGTGTAGCCCGTAGTGTATATGTATCTCGTGGAACTGGTACTTGTAGGAGAGAGGTCCCCCCGTTATATTGATGTGGTGTCGCGTCTCGTTCTCCACCGTGAAGATCACCGAGTGACCCGTGTTACTTATCAGGCCGTTTATCTGATGAACAATACATACTTTATATTTAGCTGTCGGAAATGAAAAATCTGTGCATTATGGGGTTGAAGATACTAATAAATTTTATAGAACATTTTCCAGCACTATTGTAGGAAAAACGGTTTTTTATTTATAAATGAATAAAAATATTGAGTCGTATTGTACGGTCAGTGAAATTCATTGTTTATCAAATTTACACAATACTGACCGTTTTCACTGACAATAGGAAACCTAAACCTAAACTTAAATCTGTGTTACAGCCATTTCATACAACCGTCAAAGAATGATTAGATGTGATTTGGATATACGGACAATTTAACTTGTTAGTCACTTTGATCACCAATTATTTTCCCTGACTTTACATATATAATTATACGGTATAATTACGCTGTATTAGGCCAAGTTAGGTACGTGTATTGGATTGTAAAAGACTGACAGTAGTCTTTCGAAATGTTATATATTCCTGTTTTTAGACTGGAAGCCGACCCCAGACAACGTTATTGAAAGGCTACAAGGCAAATAAAAAAAAAAATATATAAGTTAACTAGAAACACTTACCCTATGTTTATCTATGTGTAAAAACCGTAGGTTGGGGTCGAACAGCAGTTTGTCTGGTTCCAAGTTCACCGGGGACTGTCGTCGGCCCTTGTTGCAGAGCGACCATTCTGGGTTGATCAACCCCCAGAATGCTGGACCTGTCACAAAGATTCGCGGTTTTATATGATTACAAATTAAGACTACGTTTAAAAAAAACATAACATGATACACACATTCATTCGAGTGAACTGTCTGACGCTTCACTCAAATGAATGTTCAGTTTTGTTTCATTTCACGTTCAGTTACACAAAAATTATGATACATAGATTCCTATGTAATTGAACATAACACTTTAGAAGCTTGAAATAACCATATTTATTAAGCTTCTAACTTTAAAAGCACTATTGTAATGGATCATAAGCAAACTCTTAGTATCTACCCAATAGTAATTTGTAAACAAATTAATAATGTTCTTCAGGTTCCAATGTACAAATTTAGTATTAAGATTAAAAAGTTACCATTCGCGCGTTTTTCAAGATTTGCGACAAATGTAATTTGCATCTAACATTTTGATAAAAAGTTAGGGCTACGCATAAAAAAAGACATAAAAATGGTATTATGATATCAGACGCTTCACTCGAATGAATATTCAGTTTGCTTCATTTCAAGTTCAGTTACAACAAATTACATCGGAATGAACGTGCATCTGCTCCGTTCATTTTATTATTCGATCATTCGGTCTAGGCTAGTGAAAGATGCCGAGTGTCAAAATTCATCGTTGAGTCGGTTCACTAATGAATTCACTTTTCATTTATGATTTATTTTGTTTTCAGACATTTAACTTCTAGTAGAAAGACAAAAACAAACAAAAAGTGAAGTGTTTGATATCGGCTATATATAAACTTGGTTTTTTTTCTACAGCGTGTGTAGGTTAACACAAGCAGACCACGAACAACTATCTGTTTATTATTAAAAATGACTACCCCGTTGGTCTCGTGGTCGCAAGCGCGACTGCTGAGCGTGGGGACCTGGGTACAATTCCCGGGTCAGGTACAGTGTTATTGGGTTTTTCCACTGGGAATTTCTTAGTAACAGCCCGGAGTTTGGGAGTTCACGGTGTGATATTCCCGTGCCTTGGAAAGCACGTTAAGCCGTTAGCCCTAGATTCACTCACTGTACACGAATATATTGTTGACAAAACTACATCCAGAATACGCGCAGAACAGTTTTAACGAAATTGCACTGAGAGAGTCTACTAACGTTCTTCTTCTTCTTCCTGCCCTTGTCCCATTTTATTTGGGGTCGGCGCAACACGTTTTCTTCTTCCATTCTTCCCTGTTAGACGTCATGGCATCATTTACTCCTTTCTCTTTCATATCATTCCTCACACCATCCATCCATCTTTTCTTTGGCCTTCCTCTCCCTCTCCATCCATCTACATTCATATTCATCACTCTTTTCGTTACATGCGTTTCATTCCTCCTCATTACATGTCCATACCAAGACAAACGACTTCCTTTCAATTTTTCTGTAACAAGCGCCACTTTTAAACTTCCTCTAATATACTCATTCCTTACTTTATCCATTCTTGTCACTCCACACATCCATCTCAACATTCTCATCTCCGCTACATGCAATCGTTTTTCATCCATCTTTTTCACAGCCCAGCATTCTGATCCATACAGTACGACAGGCCTAATCACGGACTTGTATATTTTCCCCTTTAACTTGAGGGGCATCCGTGGGTCACAAGTTGTTCCAGTGACCTGTCGCCATTTCATCCATCCTGAGTTGATCCGGCGCGATACGTCCCAGTCTACTTCGCCATCCCCTTGGACAAGCGACCCGAGGTACCGGAAGTCGGAGCACATCGGTATGGGCGTTCCGTCAAGAGTTATAGGCACAGGACTGGAGAGGCCGCCGAAATCGCAGAACAAGTATTCCGTTTTGGTTCTACTCAATTTCAGGCCAACATTCTCCAGTCTTTGCCACCACATCTGCAATCTGCTCTGGACCTCTAAGCCGCTCTCGGCCACCAGCACAATGTCATCGGCAAACAGCATACACCAGGGAGCCTCTTCCTGAATGTCCGACGTGAGCGCGTCCATTATCACCAGGAAGAGGTAAGGGCTGAGAGCCGACCCTTGGTGCAAGCCGACAGCCACATTGAAGGTGCCGGTAGTGCCCGCGGTAGACCGAACTTGGGTACGGCATCGACTGTACATCGCACGGATCAACTGCACATACTTCCCAGGCACGCCTTTCTCCTTAAGAGCCCACCACAGAACCTCACGGGGTACCCGGTCGTATGCCTTTTCGAGGTCGACGAATACCATGTGCAAGTTTTTATGTGCACCTCTGTATTTCTGGCACAGCTGGCGGATAGCGAAAATGGCATCCGTCGTTCCTCGACCAGGCATAAAACCGAATTGGTTCGGTGATACTTGGCTCTCTTCTCTCAGTCGCCTTTCAATGACTTTCTCCCAAACTTTCATACTATGTGACATTAGCTTTATTCCTCTATAATTGTTGCACTCCAGCACATCTCCTTTGTTTTTAAAAATAGGCACCAGCGAACTGTTACACCATTCGTCAGGTATGGCTTCTTCCAGCAACAGTTTATTGAAGAATAAAGCTAACCACGTCCACCCGTCCATCCGCAATAACTTCCACACTTCGACCGGTATTCCGTCCGGCCCTAATGCCTTACCATTCTTCATTCCATTTACTGCACTCCTAACTTCATCCACACTAACCATTCTCACTAGTCCCTCATTCACTGGTTTATTTTCCAGCACACCACTCCAGTCATTTTCCTCATTCATCAGTCTTTCAAAGTAACCCTTCCATCTATCCTTAATTTTCTCATTCTCCAAAACAACCATTCCAGCTTCGTCTTTTACACATTTTACTTGGCAGACATCCTTCGCCTTTCTCTCTCTAGCTCTAGCAAGCCGGTATAGGTGTTTTTGACCTGCTGGACTATCTAGTGAGCCATAGAGCTTGTTCTGGGCGTTTGCTCTCGCTATGGCCACAGCTCTCTTGGCTTTTTTCTTGAGAGCATCATACTCACTCTTCTTTACAGCTTTCAAACTAGCATTCTCATTTCCAACACTCTGCCATTCTTTGAACTTCTTCTTCTTTCCTTTCAGCACATTCTGTATCTCTGTCGACCACCACCATGTATCCCTGTCAATTGTGCCCCTGCCTTTTGTCTCTCCCAAAATCCCTATTGCTGCACTCCTTATACACCGAGCCATCTCATTCCAACATTCATTTACACTTTTATCATTCATATCACCCATCTCTATCATTTTATCCACCACTCGTTCTATTAATTCCTTTGCACAATCAGGCTTCTCTAGCATATGCCATTTTATTTTAGGAGCCATACAAATAAGGCTTCTTAAACAAAAAGAGCGACCTTTTTGTTTAAGAAGCCTTATTTGTATGGCTACTTCCATAACCAGGAGTCTGTGCTGCGAGACCAAGTCTTCTCCCGGTATGACTTTGCAGTCCTTGATGTGCTTTAGGTTGCTGCGTCTGACGAGGAAGTAGTCGATTTGCGTGTTATGCATACCACTTTTGTATGTTATAAGGTGTCCATCGGCTTTTTGGAACCAAGTGTTGGCCACTGCCAGATCAAATGCAGTAGCCGATTGCAATAGAACTTCCCCCTCATTGTTGAGATTACCAAATCCCCATCCCCCGTGAACTCTTTCATAAATTCCTCTCATTCTTCCCACATGTCCATTAAAATCACCTCCAACTATCAATTCCTCTTGCACCGGGATAGTCATTAAAGCTGTATCAAAATCCTCCCAAAACTTCTCTTTCACCCTTTCTTCACATCCTACCTGTGGAGCATACACACTAATCACGTTCAAGACAACATTTTCTAACATAACTTTCACAACTATTAACCTATCATTAATCCTTCCTTCATCCATCACACTTTCTTTCAAATTAATATCCAATACTATTCCCACGCCATTCCTTTTTCCGTCACTTCCACAATAGAAAAACTTGTATCCCTCACCGATTTCTCTCGCTTTTGTACCCTTCCACTTAGTTTCTTGCAAACACGCCACATTTATTCTTCTTATTTTCAGCACACCCGCTAACTCTCTTGCTCTTCCAGTCATTGTCCCAACATTCCAGCTAGCATACCTCAATCTCACTTCCTGAGCTTGCTTCTTACGTCGCACCCGCCCGGGGTGGTGCAACAACCCTTGTCCACTTCCCGCGGGGGCCGGGTGCTGCCCCCGCGCGTCGCCTGCGGGGTACGCCCTAGTCCTATCGCACATCTCATTTACTCCTATCATGTTGCAAAAGATTTGGCTTTTGGTTTTACAGTCGGCCGCCTGCCTGACACTAACCCTCCTTGGGAATGCTGTTGTCGGTGAATTACCCGTCACCATTCGGGAACCCAAGGTGCTTTGTCGCATGGACTGGGTTTTTAAGCTCCCTTAGTCGCCTCCTACGACACCCACGGGATGAGATGGGGTGGCCCTATTCTTACTCCGGGACCACACGGAAGTCCACACAAAGTCTACTAACGTTCATTCATTCTAATAATCTTACACCAGTGGTAGGTAGTGAACTGTTAACGATACCTGGAGCCCAATCTATTTTGCCTAAATTGAAATCCCTTTTAATTATACAAACTGGGATATTTGTTGTCTCAAACGCGCTATTACAATGTTCTATAGTTCTCAATTTTTGGAAGACATAAGGTAGAAGATAGACTGCCGAGCCGTTGGCCCCGGCTGTCATTCGTAGATCTTTGACAGTCGTTACGGGTAGTCAGAAGACCGAAAGTCTGACAACCAGTCTTGCCAAGGGGTATCGTATTACACAGTAACTGGGTTGTGGAGGTCAGATGGGCAGTTGCTCCATGTAAAATACTGGTATTCAGCTGCATCTGGTTAGACTGGAAGCTGTCCCCAACATAGTTGGGAACAGGCCAGGCAAATGATGATGAAGGTAGAAGATAGACTGCACAGAGAGCTAGCTGTCGTGATTTACGTGCAGTCGAAATATCGACGGTAACCCAAAGATCTTCGCATTTACTATGCCATTTATCAATGCATTTTGAACTGATTTTAGTAGAAACAGCAATCAGAACTCCGCTACCATCTTTATGAGGATGGAAGCCTGTTCTCTCTCTCTCTTGTTATCTCTTCTGTAAACAACATAGCTATTTATCAAACAGTTCATTCACTACTAGGGACACTACTATTCAGCCAGGTTTCGGTTAAAATGAATACATCATAAGCAGTGATCGGAGTAGGTAGATCGAAGTTTGGTAGTTTGGTGTATCATAAATGCCCACAGAAAGAATAACATGGATAAGCTATTTTCCCGAAAAGAAATTCCGGTATTTCCGGATCCGATTAAATATTGTTAATGTTGGTAGTAATATTATTACTACTCAATTCAAAATTTAAAGGTAGGTATCAAAACTAAATTCATTTATTATTTATTTGAATAATAAAAACAATTTTTGAGCAGATTCCAGAAGTCAGTATGTACACAAGCGAGGGTCAAGTAACGTTTTAACAACACAGTAACAAACAAAGAAGCGCACTCTACGAACCGAAGTAAATGAGTGAGCTACCTGGCATGTCGTCGGTGGGCGTACGCATTGTTTTGATTTATTTATTTATTTTATTAAAGGCAAACCAACAGCTTCTGTATACAGCTTTACATAAGAATAATAATAGTAACAAAGCATCAGACTTATACAGTCGCCAATAATAGGTCGACCAACATTCTAAGTGAGTAAAATAACACTCAATTATTATTAGCTATTAAAATCTTGATAAAGGAATTATGACATAAAATAACAAATAATCGAATTAAAGTAAAAAGAAAACATTAAGAAATTACAAGTATACGGTAAGTAACAAAAAAATCCTTTTAAAGGTACAAATATTGGATACAGTGGGAGCTAATGAGATCAAAATGACTTCAAAATTAAAATAAAATTAAAATTAAATTAAAATAGAATCAAAACAAAACAAAATAATCACAGTTATCAAAAAATAATGACATAAAAATTTCAAGAATGTATAATTGTATAATCAAATCATATTATAAACACTATGAATTAACAATTAACAATTAATTATTCAGTTGCGTTCTTCGGTACTGTTGTATTTTGGCCTTAAAGACTTTCAAGGAATCATGGTAAATGTCAACATCTGGTACAGATTTTACAAAAGAATTCATCTCTCTACAGAGTCTGTTAACTGGGGAGTTTACACTTATATTCGTCTTAGATTTATTTTTTGATTATTTTTTGATAACTGGTTAGTGCACCACCCATGATCCTTTGTTCTGATTGGTCGCTGGGTTGTGTCAAATCGTGACTGTGCCGTTAAAAAAAATAATATAAAGAATATAATATTGCTCATTTTAACACAATTCCTACCTAAGTTCCGGTTTTTTTTTTTGTTAATAATCAACTAATTCCGAAGTTACGGAGGAAAGTCCATATTAATATCGTTTCGGATCAATGACCCCATTTCAATCTACCTACTCCGATCACTGTCATAAGCCATACAATAAAGGTTACTGTAAGAGGTGTTAGTTTTAGTTCTCAAACCTCTACAATTTTGATAATAGATTGTTAATTTATTGAATATTTATTACTACGACTTGCTTCTACAACAATAAGAAACTAATTACCTATATGATTTTACTTAAACTATTCGTGTTTTTGATGAATATCAATTTCGTAAGCGAAAATTACAACAGTCGGGCTTATCGTCCTCACTGCATAAAATGTACGCTGTCGATTCGTCCATTACACACGAATGCTCTCAGTCAGAACGCAGCTTTAAAGTAATGGAATCAAGACCCAGTTCAATAAATGTTGACTCAGATCAACTTGAAACTAGCACAGACTCAATTGGATTGAATTTGTTCCACGACGAACGTAAAAAAGAAATTTTATCATAAATTGAGTGCTTCCTGTTGATTTTTTAATCTGTTTGTGTGTATTGAAGATTTTATTCAAGTTGATGTGTTGAACAAGATGTAATTTCAAGTTAATGTACAGTAGGTACAGTTAATGTGTGTTTTATACTTACGTAATTAATCAAACATCAAAATGAAAATCAAACGTCATTTATTCAAACTAGGCTGAGAATCAGGACTTTTTATACGTCTTAATTACATAAGACAGTCCCCCGAAACAGCCACCCTTCACCAGTTGCCAGTGCTTTAGCATACATAGGTTTACTTTGAAAAGAAATGTTTGGATGGGTGATTTATGGGCGCCGTGCGTATAGGTATTGTAAGTCCATAGAAATATAGAACAATACATTTTAGTTACCCATCTAATATCCTTGGCCAATACGAGTAAGTATCAGTTATTGATAAGTGATCGTGATTGAAAAAAAACGACGCATCAGATACACAATATCAAATAACGGATACGTACTATAAAATTAACACATAACATCACGCATTGTTTTCCCGAAGAGTTTGACCGAGGTGTAGCTATAGTACACCTATGTACAGACGCCAGCACATCAAATTTTCCCAATTAACTTTGAACCGTATGCTTTAGCGATAAAGTTGAAAATCTATTTGACAGATCGTAGTAGCTTGATGTGCTGGCGTCTGTACATTTCACAGGTTATGTTGAAGTCCCATGTAATTGGGGGCGAGCCAATTACCACCAACCGGGCACAAATTCAGACTCCGAGCTGCAATTGAGAAATTTGAGATAGAATAACACAATAACATTTTGCCCGGCCTCAAAGTCACGGTCAAAGGCACTTTGAACGTAAAAAATTACAAAAAAATAGAACTGACCTGGGAATCGAACCCAGGCAGTAGCACTTGCAATCACTAGACCAACGAGACAATCAGTACATACTTTAAAATTTTGTTTAATTTGAATTACATAAATAATTTTAATTGAGAGTTTTGTGATACACCCGCACATTTAACGCATTTATGCCGACGTAAGTTGGTACTTATAATATGTATTTTATGAATGTCGACCAGGCAGGTATCAGATGGAACTGCGTTAATTATCGAAATGACAAAGGCCATATTGTAATTGTTCGGTGCATGATGTGAATATCATACGCATTGTAAAAGTTATTTCAATTTTTTCATGCGTTAAATTGTGTTCATTGAATCTGATAGCAGTTTTATTAAAGTCATTCTTGGAAGTGGCTATCCACTTTTAACAGAATTCTGAATGAGAATGATCGAAATTATAAGCTTTCTAAATTGAGCGAATATCTGAATGATTGGATAATTCACTTTTAATGAGCCGGTACCAAAAATAAATAATGATTTACAAATGAAACTGTCCTACCCAAATTGACCTCTTTACAGTTTTTTTTTTTGTTTTTTTAATTTTTGACGAGAGTTTTGCTATTGACTTATTAGCTGAAAGGTAACTATTATGCTTTATCAACCGATATCATATCTACAGCATGTATCAGAAAAGTGTCGTCATATTTAAAATCGTGGTACAGAATATCAAACTGAAAAACTTATTCAGCCCTGTAATACATTTGGGTCGAGTAGGTATTGAAGTTTCGTATGGGACAGAGCAGCGGTGGCCTTGTAAGGTTGTAGGATCAAACCAAGTCAGACGCTTTACTTGAAAAACAGTGAAGGGCGAAACGGTGAAGGCAAACATAGTGAAGAAACCCCAAAAGAGACATGTAATGTCTACCAAGCCGCACTGGGACCGCGTGGGGATTACGGCCCACTCCCTGTCGCTGAGAGCAGGTCTGTGTCCCAGCTGTGGGAACATTATGGGCCGATCATGTGATAACTCTTTGGCGACTACGATGTTGTTCCCATGGAGGAAGTTTTACAGTTGATGGGCTGTACTACACCCTTAACCCTAGAAGCCTTATCTATTTCGGACGTACACAAAGCCTTAATATACATCTTAGAGGCGTACACATATAAATTACAATGTGTATGCAGAAATAGCCCTATTTTATAAATATTATTTAGCAGAAATTTAAATTTGGAATATAAACTAAAAAAAAAACAAAACTTATTATTTAACTGATATAACTAATTAACTAATATATATTATTATATTATATATTATATTATTATTTATTATAATATTATGAATGCGAAAGTAACTCTGTCTGTCTGTCTGTCTGTTACGCTTTCACGCCTAAAGCACTGAACCGATTTTGATAAAATTTAGTATAGAGATAGACTAGAGCTTGGGAAAGGACATAGGCTTTTATCGCGAAAAAAAGGCTGGGGGGGTTAAATAGGGTATGAAAGTTCGTATGAAAGTTCGTCATTACCGAAGATGACACCATGAAACTTTGTATTTAGGCACTTGATAAGGAATATATAAATAAATATTTGTTCTAGCGTTTTTGAAATTTCCACCTGTATGGGGATGAAATAGGGGATGAAAGTTCGTGTGGAAGTCCAAATAAAGTAACTATTTCACGCGGACGAAGTCGCGGGTAAAAGCTAGTAATTAATAAACAGATAAACGATATTCAATTGCGTGTACGCCTTGCAGGCGTAGATTAGGCTTCTAGGGTTAAATATGACCACACCTTTCTGGCACATGCTGTATAGTGGAAGGCACAGTGTTCCTTTCCCTTCTCACTTAGCCAGTACAGCTTTTAGCATGCTCCTAAATAATAAACAGGAGGTTCGGATCCGTGTCGGACCGGTACCGCTCTAAGCCGTGGTTCGAGCCTTACTTCGCCTTTAAGCTGCCTGTCCACCTGCGTTCGGCGTTTTCGGCGAAATCGGAGAATATTGCTAGCGACTGCACCGAAGATTTGGAAATTGGAGATGTAGTTTTTTAGTTTTCATGTGAATGCTTTGTTTTAGTATGAAATAGTTTCGATCATTAATTACCTTTTAATTATTTATCAGACATAATAATTATCAAAAATGTCAGTGGATGGACCCTTCGGTCATAACTGAATAAACTGAAATCATTTCAATTTTTTTCAGCAATACGCTTAACTAATTTATTTATTTAATTAAACATTTTGTAGACTTAACAGGTCAACCCAAGGGGTCTACAAACAAGTTACTTTAGTGATATACGCGTACAGTTAATAATACGTGTACGTATATACGCGTGTAGTTAATAATGATAATAACATAAAGTTATTGTAATTAACACTCAGTTAACCGTTCATGTTCATACCCGGAATTATTAACCGAACAAAATTACTTTACCCGGATTAACGTTCCGAAAAACCGCATACATTTATTTTCCCAAGGTATTTCAATATTGGCGGGGAGTGGCGTGAAAGTAGCCAAAGTGCTTTGGATCGTATTCACGGTTTTATTATTTATGACCTTGAAAATTGCATGAGTAAGCCGGCGCAGCGGTTGCGGACACGCCCGCTTTATGGCCACGCGTTAAGTGAACTTTCCGTTAATGCATGTGTTTTTTCATTGTTTTTGGCACTGTATGCGGCGTGCAATGTCTCAGATAAACTTGCTCTAAAAGGATTTTGTTTTCCAGTTTATGAAAAATCCTAGGGTGTTCATTGCATTCAGTTATCCCCTAAAGAAAAAGTCGTGAAGAAGTACGCGTGTCTGTAAAAACCAATTAGGTGTGTTTACTGATCCAGTTTATCCTTTATTGACTATGGCCGTTATACTTTAAGACTTTAAGACCATATTAATGAATCACTCTCATTTACGTGATCAAACTTTTTAACAATATTTTTGGATATTTACAGGGCAAGTTGGACTCCCTCGTTGGTCTAACTGTCGCACGCGTTACTGCTGAGAATAAGTGAGTTCGATTCACCGATTGAGCAAAATGTTATTGAGTTTTCCGTTTGGATTTTCTCATTAGAAGCCCCGAGTCTGAATTTCTACATTGTTGATGGAAAAAGGCTCGCTGCCTATTGCATAGGACTTAAAAAAAACGTAGCTAGCGAAATGTGACTGTATTATAGGCACACCTCTACCTATCCATTCGGGGATTACAGGCGTGATATTATGTTAAATTGAAAATGGATATTATTCACTAATGCTTTTCATTAATGGTTTTCTTTTATTTATTTATTTATTTAAACTTTTCGCACAACAAAAAAAAGTACAAATTGTACTAGTCAATCAAGGGTGGTGAAGAGATTAATTAGATAGACCTGCCATCTAATTAAGCTCTTTACCACCCTTGGTTTGGATTAAGAGCAAGAAAGAGCTCTGGTTGAGAGAAACAATGATAAAAAAAATATCTACCTACAAGTATATAAATAAACTCATAGGAGTATTACACGTAAATACATATTTACTATAATATATGCTTTTATTATTGAAACAACAACAACAATAAAAAAACTATTGTTATCATGCCACACTAAACTTTCAAACCGTCACAATTTACCTACGTGCAGTTTTACTAGATACTATCAACATTGAATTTACGATGTTACATCAGTTTCAAACGGTAACAATGAATTAATTTGGCTCGCACAGTGAAATATCAAAACTCAATTTAATTCACGTTTTACTGAGGTAGTTATTTGTTGTTGTTGTTAGTAGAACGTTCTCTGAAGGCAAATTCCCGTAGTTAAAAACGTTCAAAATCTAGTTGCAATCTCACCTCAGCGACAATCAATGTCAAAAACTTGTCAAAAATGTAGGGAAATTAGAGGTATTTTTGACAGATTGAGACTAAGATCAGATTGTAAACGTTCTTAAAACTACGAGAATTGCACCTCTGATCTAATCTCCAATTTCTGTGTCAATATTGTCTCTAAGTACCAGTGATTAACGGAAGATTATTATCGAAACGCTCGGGTTATGGGCCGGAGTGCGCGTCTCCTTTTTAAGGAAATATCTCACCGACTGGTCGACACTACACGTGACCAGATGGCTGGCTCATTCTTTGGCCAAACAATAGAGTTTTCATTCATAGTGGCAATGCTGCCAGTCTTATGAGCTCCGGATAACAGTGATGCGGACGACTACTTTGACGCCTTTAAAAAAAAAAAAAAAAAAAAAAAGTGTCCACTATGATATATTTTTGTATTTATTTTTTTGTATACCTAGTGTATTAGTACAGTCTTTTAATTTAGTACCTGGTGTAAATTGTTAGTTGTATAATGTTTGTGCATACGCTAAATGCATGTGAATGTTAACCCTTAAATGCATAGTGTTGTATATTTCCATCAACCAATCCAATGCCATATTTTCGTTTCCACAGAGCACGGGGATTCCCCAATTGTTAGAGATATTCAACTCATTTTGTTCCCAATAGATTCGTTCTGATTACAGAAAGATGTAAATTTCCACCAGGCCATTTAAAAAATAAAAAGTATTTTTATGAATATATTTTTTTAAATATTTTTGGACGTAACATTAGCTCTATAGGCTAATGTTACGTCCAAATAAATTTAATTTGCTTAAAAAATTAAAGTCAAGCATTTAAGGGTTAAATAATATTTATTATTTATTTATTTATTTAAGCTTTTCGCAAACAAAAAGGTACAAAGGTGGACTTAATGCGCTAGGCATTCTCTACCAGTCAACCAATGGTGGTGAAGTAGATGGCAGGCCAACTAAAGCACGGCTGAGTCAAACAATGATTTTAAAAAATCAATTAAAATGATTGAATTATAAATAAAAAACGTACACAAATACATAAATAGGTAGTATTAGGTGATACTATAATATATACTTATAATATATACACACGAATACAAATTCAAGGCAGAGAGGTGTTGACATGACTCTACACTATTCGTTTTGAAAATATTATCTGCAGTTTCCGCTTACATGCATACCGACTGGTGGCGGTCCTGATATCAAGAGGATGCGCATTCAAAAGAAAAATTAAATAAAAGGAAGAATGAAAAAAGACAGAAGTATGAGAAGGACAGAGTAAGAGAAGATTGTTAGAAGAACGATTTTTTAAATATTTTTTTATTTGTATTGAATTAAAGAATCTGTCTTGGTTTATCCTTTCCATTTTAACCATGAGAAAGCTTGTTTCAGTATTACATAGCTTTCACATAATATTTTAATGAAGAGTACGTTACAGTCTCATTGTTCGATATTTAACTGTACAATTATAATAATCATGACAACGATCCTGTAATTGGCTTTTGTATACTTATTTAATAAGCTTGTATCGCTATTAATCTGGTTTTGTATTTCGATATTTACTGGTACCTATAATAAAAATATTTTATAGAAGAATTCCTAGTATTTGGAAATACTAATTTAATGTATTTATTGTTTTACTAAACAATTCCTAGGAATTTATAATATTATATTATTATTTAGGCTACAATTAGCCTCTTTGGTGTGGCGGGGGAATTCTGGGTACTATCCTCAATCTCGGTCGCGTCACCTATACAGCCTGTCGATTCTGTAAAAATCTTACCCTGAAAACTTGCGTGGAGTGAGATGTCATTGTAAACCCACTGATGCTAGGGATTGACCAAGAATACATTTACAATCATAATCGAGATTTTGTTGAGATGATGTTTCACCCATGTTTCCTCTAGAGGTTTTCCATCTCTGATTTAAGAGCACATTGAATGTTGCGTTGCGTTATTAGAATTCGAAGACTGGCATAGATTTTAAGTTTGATATTAAGAATAAACTTATATGCGTTGCGCGATGGCACTTTTTGGCATTTGTGTTCTTAAAACTATTGTGTAGGAAAGAACAGGACACACCGCGCAGACCCCAAATGAATTGAGATAAGAGAGAATGATGATAATTGAGTTACAAACATCATAAACAGCCCATAATATTCCCATTGCTGGGACACAGGCATCTTGTCGGTGAGAGGAGTGGGCCGTAATCCACCAAGCGGGCCCAGTGCGGGTTGGTAGATGTCAGAAGTCTTCGAATTTTTGGTTCTAGGATATGCTGGTTTCCTCACGATGTTTTCCTTTACCGTTTTGAGAGCATTGGAGGTGAAATAATGTGCACCCAAATTGAGTATCTTCTTTTAATCATTTACTCCAAAATGATGAAAGACGTATTATAGTCAGATTATTACAAAATTTATTGTATGATCATCTTTCACATTAACGAAAATCAATGTTTGTGGTGATTACTACTGTCACTGAATATTATATGAGGCTGGGAGTGTTGTGGTAGCACGCCACTTGAGTTGCTAACTTTGGACTGGGACGATACATTTTTAATGCTCAAACTGTACCGTGGCTTTATTAGTTCGTCTATAAGAGGGACGGATCAATGTGAAGCCAAAACTTAATTTTCTAGATAGTGTAAAAAAAAAAACAACTTTTAGTCCACAACCTCATGGACGCTAGGCACGAAGTCCGTAGTTTCAGCCAAAGCTATGAACGTATGCTACTGCGTATAACTTACGGACATAAGATTAGTTTGGCTTCCGAACTAAGAATGAATGACAATACGATTTGACAGTTGTCCCTACGCCCGATGTGTTTATGCCAGTCCGAAAAATTGATTTTGACGCTTTTATTGACTGAACAATTACTTTCGGACGGGCCCATATCTTTGTTGACGGACGAAGAGAGTAGACTCCCTGCGCTGACTCACAATCAGTTAAGACTGCCACCGACAGCTTTTAGTCACTATTGTCGGTACTATGGTCGCTACTAGCCCATAGTTGATAGTCAATATAGTCATGTCGGCAGAGTAAAGGCGTAAAACATTATCAGTAGTAATGGATATCATTTTGACAGTTCAACAACATTCATTGCGTTATTTGCGTTGTTAAGCAGACACATTTTTCGAAAATATGGATCAATGGATTAGAAACATGCTTCAAAATGATTCAAATTGAGAGTAATAGTGTGTTACGCAATTAGGATGCTGTTATATGGTGCCTAAGCGTGATAACTATCTTCTACGGACAATTGTTATAAATTCTGATGCAGGTTTTGAAAGAAAACTTCTTATGGTTAATTCTGTTGCTTTAACTATAAGATTATGGCAGGATTATTTTAACTCGCAATCAAATACCATTTGTAGGAATCATTACTTGAAATATTACCTACTACCTATTTGAACCATTGGTACCCTCACAAATGGAAATAAGATCACACCTTCTTATTCGAATATTACCAACAGAAAAAAAGTACCACAAAAGTCTGCATAACTGAAATACCGAGACACCACTCACGGAAAACAAAATTAGACGATCATACAATGCACGGAAGTTATCATGAAAATATCAGTTCCCGAACACACGATAACACACCTCACAATTTTGCGAATGACGTAATATGAATACAAGATAAATCGCCCGTATAAATTGCGTGTCACGTAAACCAGCAAAAATGTTATCGGCACAGAGAAATTGATACGGCACACAGGACAAATGTTATGCGGTAGGTTAATGAATTGAGATTTTCTAGACTGTTTGTGTACTTACACTGTTTTTTTTTTACTAAATGGGCCTGTTCTTGACCTCGATCATGCCTAATAGAAAGCAATGGGTGAGGTTTATAAAGGAACAAGCGTGCTTAGAAGATGCATGTTTACTCTTGTTTTGAAGACAGACGGGTTAAATGTGGGAGGGAACACAGAGTTCCACACTTTGACTATGCTCATAATAAAGGTGGACGAGGAGAGCTGAGTACGGCTTATCGGGATATCAACCAAGTGTGTCTATGGTGGTGAGATATTGCGGAAAAGTCGTTTCAAATACAGATGAAAAAATTGCGCTTTGACTTGAGGACTTTCTTCTTTTTCCGTCAGTTAAAATTAGTGTAATTAAATATATATAACCCAATTGATTGGTATTTCATGAAATAGTCATTTAATAGGGTTATATAAACTTAAAGTGTTTTAATCTGTAAACACGTACTTGTTACGGTCGCGAATCATACATAATTATATTTTGTTCAACATAACGCACCTACGGTGCAATAACGTCTCTTATGCAATTTGGGAGGGTTGTAAATGTTAAACGTTATATTATTTTATTACAAAATTGTGAGATGTTCGCCTTAACTTTAATATGAAGTTCAAAGTTGTAGTTTATTACCAGTTAATTTCTTTAGTCAAGAAGAGGAAGAAGAACATTATAATAGGATGGCGAATTTTTAAACGCTTCTCCTGAAATATTACATCATTTGCATAAGTGACGTTATTGCACCGTGGGTGCGAATAAGATCTTACAGTGACCTAATAATTGAGATAAGAAACTTTTAATTTAAGTAGGTAACTTACATAATGAATACTCCGCGTTCTACATTAGGTGATATAAATAGTATAGTCATATTTCAAGAATTAAATTGGTAAGGAGTATTACGCTTTTCTAAAAAGCGGATTATAAATAGAATATTAATAGATAAGTAATAGCTTAACTCTATAAACGGAAAATCAGTAACTGGAATCGAGTAGTGGGAGGCTATATACTCTAGAAATAATATACTCTAGAAATAACTCAGTGATAAATATAGATAAAGATTCATTTATTTAATCACTATGGAATATAGTGATTAAATACATTATTATAAATTATATAGGGGCATACATGACACAGCTACATGACCTTTTATTTAAAACGCAAAATGATCATGAAATAAGATAAATTATACAATTGGGAGCACGTATGTTTAATCACTAACAGCTGATCGATTATTTTAATAAAATGCATAATATCATAAGAGACGTGTACCTTATTCATTCTTTTTTACCCGACTACGGCAAAGCCAAACGGAGGGGTTATGATTTTACCAGTCTGTGTATGTATGTATGAAAATAATTAATATATATTTTACATAATATTTTGGATTTTTTCCGTTTGTTAAGCGTTAAAATGGAATAGTATATATCCGTGCCAGGAGTACCTACAAAATTATAATGGCATGCGACCACGACTTTACCTTGACCTTTGTTGTATCTAAGTCTTGATTTGTGTCTGAAATATTTTCTTATTTCGTACTTTTTAGATCACTTTTATTTTTTCCTAGTCGGGTTATAGTTTTTCATCTTATTTTTTTTATACTAACGACTGTGTCACCAACATATTTGTTAAATAAAAAATCAGCAAAGCTTAACAACAGACTATTAACGGTACCAACCTTTATTAGTCTGTTCTTAAACTTTGCTGATTTTTTCTCTCAGTTTTATGTTTTTTTTCCTATAAAGACAAAAGCTCAAGACGTCTGTATACTATGCCAGCCAGTGGCAGGTCGGTTGGCGCAAATGCTAAGTGGTTGATATCTGTACCACCGGTGCCGGGTTCGATAGCCTCACGAAATAATTATGTATAGAATAGAATACTCTTTATTATGTACACCATATAAATTAAGACATAAATTTAGAAATTTTACAAAGGGTGATACAATGGGCGGTCTTATAGCTAAGAGCGATCTTTTGAACACAACCTTCAGATGGATTGAAAAGGGGATAGAGAGACAAATACTGTTGGTAGTCTGTGGTGTACCGTTTATATAATACAATAAATACGTACATAAAGTCACGCCTAACCCCAAGACCTACATATGCTCGATACAAAAGAAAAGTAAATACACATTTTAGTACTTAAAACAAAAGGCAAACACAAAACAAAAGTCAAGCACAAAAGTCTTCTTTCACAAAAACAAAACACGACTGCAACTAACACTAAAAATGCACAGGCGTTTTATTCATTTCTAGACCCGCATACAAATAGTGCTCGCAAACGATTCATAAATATTAAATAACGCGATAAAATTTAACAATGACATGAACAATAAATGGCTCTCACCTGAAATCCCGTCGTAGGTCCACCATTCCTCCCAGCTGACGCCGTCTACGGCTGCAATCACACCGACTCTAATTAAGTCTGCACTATTCACAAAATGAGCACTACTCCTTGTTATAACTTGAGTGATTTTATTCCCAGTTTGTCGACCTCGGGAAGTAAATGTAAGAATGATTTATCTTACATACGTGGGGAATTGGAAACTGTGCAAGGTAGGAAAGCATTGGTCTCGATATTGCCTGGCTGCGGTTTAATCGTAATCGACTTCTAGATTTTCTGTCGCTCTTTTAACCTTTTCGTTTGTAACTCTGATTCTACATTATTTTATTTTTTTCATTTTGTTACGTTCCCACTACTGGGGCACAGGCGTATCACTTGTTTTCGAATTTTTGGTTCTAGGACATGCGATGTTTTCCTTCAATGTTTTGAGAGCAGTGCTGTTGAAATTGGGATCCCTTCGTTTCGCATAGTGTTTTTTTTTCCTAATATACTTCGGCTTATATATTTTGGTATAATAATAGGTACTTTCCCATAATTGTTTTTGGAATAGCGTTTATGTTGACATAATAGGTTAGGTTCGGTTGGAGATATTTATGGTTAAAAATATTATGCGTAAGCTGTTATCCGTAAATATAATTAGGATAAACAAAAGTAGGCCATATTATATTATGTCTTAAAATTTTATGCAAATGGTT
This sequence comes from Eremobia ochroleuca, assembly GCA_949629135.1. NCBI lineage: Eukaryota > Metazoa > Arthropoda > Insecta > Lepidoptera > Noctuidae > Eremobia > Eremobia ochroleuca. The sequence goes on from OX451392.1 coordinate 12,060,819, forward strand.
AGTGATCCGTTGAAATTATTTACATTAAGTAAAGCGCCTGTCTGATTTCAAACCTACAACTCGTAAGACGCGGCCGTTCCTGCTGGGCCACCACTGCTCTCTGTCTAAATACTACTTTGATTATAAATAGGTTTAAATAACAAGACCTTTATCAATCAAATTATACTTGAGAAGGACGTCTTAAACGTCAGAATAACAAATACCACCTTCCTTCAAGTCTTAAAATGTAATTAATACGAATTGTAACTTCAGAGTTTCAATGAAAATCGTTCTCTCAAAATACGATTCATTGGGTATGTAGCAGTAAAAAGTTTTTAGGAAAAGTGATTAGTTTATATCAAATCAACTTATACCAAGTTAGTTGACGAATGTCTTCACAATTTTCCAAAAAAAAAATCTTCTAAATCATTGTTTAGTGTAACATTCAATTTTTATCTTTCTTCCTGTTTTCCTCAAATGAATCAATGGAAATGAAATGAGTGAGCCAATGGAGCGGAAAAGCGTTATTTTCTTTGAAACAAAACGGTTTTTCCTTGACGTGGTGCGATGTTTGACACCCGCTGCTTTTGTTTGTTTTTAAGTACCTTTGTACCGACTGCGAGGTGCTTGCATTGTGAACTTTGTCTGTCACTTGTTTCAATAAGATTATTTTGTCAGTTGCTTTAAAAAGTATTTAATTGTTCCAGGTTTAAATTACAACTTAGGTTTTATTTATTTTACTTGTCACCGTTCTTACTAGAGCCCCATATTCTTACTGTTTATTTTTATGAATGTTTACTAATGAATGTGTCTAGAATTTTTTTTTTTAAATAAAGATTTACTTTAAATATTCTCTTAATTAATGAAAATAAAGAGTTAGTATTCCTGAAATGCACTTTCAACTACTAATCCACTAATTGACTAGTTTAAATTAGCTTGCTTCGTAGGTGACGCCAGCTTTAATAATATATGGCAACATAAAAACGACATAATATTTATTAAAAAATACTTTTAACGCCAAACCCTAAAAAATCCGACTTCATAAACACCACCGGCCAGCGGGAGAAGGATTTACAAAAGATTAAAATTTCTAATTTGAGCTGGCTAAAGTTCTCTTAATTAAGATTATGAGATTATGATACTCATAATAATTTCGAAGCAATTAATTCAAAAATACTCAGTGGAGATTCTTACGTAATTATTTGAGAGAGAATATTTTCCTGGTACGTTGATTTCCCTCACTCAAGTGTGCACTCTTCCTCTGCCTTTGTCACGAAGCTGTTATAATTATGAACTTCATATTTATTGAACGCTCACTTTAATTAAAAATCAACACAGTTAAAATATCATAATACGTGTAGTGAAACGTGCATTCGAAATATACACCAATCTCGAAAGTTACTCGATACACGGCTGATTTATGTTTTTAATTTAAATTTTTGCATTCGCCAGGCGAAGTTCGCCACGGACGCGCCGCCTGCATCGCAAATATATGTTACAGTCGAGTCGAGAGATCGTTTCCAGTTTCGATTCGATACAGCTTGAGCGAACTGTCGACTTTTAATCTTTTAATGCTACTCAACAAACTTCAGCCTCACGGAGTACGCCCCCGTTTATTTGAAATAATATATTGCATACGATATTTTGCTTTTGCAAATATAGAAATAGGAAATAGTTTTTATGATTTTATTGCTACTAAGTATAGTAAGCTCAAAGCTTTTAGAATCGTAGAAGTTATTAGTTCTGCTCAAACGATAAGGTTCGCTATGTACAGCAACCTATAATGATTGCTTTGTAACTTTGGTAACAGAGATAATATTAAGTGAGCTCGCAAGCCTGCATGGACACTAAGTACAGCTCAGTGCGGCTTAGAGCAACTTTAGTGTCGAAAACAACACCTGAGGCTGTGCGCTCTTCCTGCTCAATCTATGAATTATCCAACTTTGAAATAATTATATCAGAACACCACATTACATCTTAGAAGTAATAAAAGCTTAACTTATAAATGTACCAGATGAAGGTTGATAAAACTAAACTTCGAGGTGACGGTTTATCAGATTTTAAAGACAAAGGCAAACGAGGGTGACTAAATAATAACAGCTGCACAGGTCGATCGATCAGGTTAAGCTACGCTTGCCGCGGTTGGTCTGTGGATCGGTGACCATCTACATACCGAGACCCCTCCGTGCCTCGGAAAGCACGTTAAGCCGTTGGTCCCGGCTGTCATTCGTAGATCTTTGACAGTCGTTACGGGTAGTCAGAAGCCCGAAAGTCTGAGAACCAGTCTTACCTAGGGGTATCGTATTGCCCAGTAACTGGGTTGTGGAGGTCAGATAGGCAGTCGCTCCATGTAAAATACTGGTATTCAGCTGCATCCGGTTAGACTGGAAGCCGACCCCAACATAGTTGGGAAAAGGCTAGGCAGATGATGAAAGACAAAGGCAAACAAAATAGTAACTAATTGCATTCAAAAATGGACTTTAATAAACTACCTGAACATTTAATTTTGCACCATTCAAACGTCTCGTATGAAAACAGAGAATAATAAATATTGTCGACGGTACACGAGTAAGTATATCGAAACAAATGTGAGATTGAATTCTTATGCATTGTTGCATTTTGCAGACGCGATTGCTACGTGAAGTAGGAAAGTGCTCGCGCGGGAGATGCCAGTCAGCGTCTGCTTAGTTTTAAGGCTCGACACAGTCTAGAAGTCGGCACACCTTCCAGCGCAACCCCGCGGGAAATACTTAGCTACTTACTATTGTATGTTTAAAACCTTGTTTACTTTGGAAAAAGATTTACCGCTATTCTATGACACTTTATAGTTTCCTCTTTACCCTAAGCACAGTAATTTACAATCAACAAAATTTCAAAGGTATTGATGTCGCAATCAAATGTTGAAAACGTGAGCAATTCGCAGCCGACGAACTCCACAAAGAGCTTCAACCATGCATCGGAAATGAATCAGTTTCCGTTTCGAGTGAGGCAAATGATATATATGTGTCTACGTTTGCATTCCAAACAGGACTCTACTGTCTACGTGGTACCGTTCAATGCACTGCAGGCTTAACAAATTTAAACAGGACGCGCTTCTTGTAGACACATTGTACAATTCGTACATTTTAAATGCAAAGCGTAAGTTCGAAAATGTTCAAGAATTAAAATTTAGGAGTACCCTCTGGGCTAATGAAGTACGGCTGAGAACAAACACGGATGATTCGGATGCATCGGGAGTTCCATAACGATTTTCCGATGCATTGAGCCGTAACAGAACGAATGGAAATGTCATCGATGTATGAAATAAATAAATAAAATCATGTGGAAAATAGGCAATTTCACGGTGCATTGGATGTTCTTTGCGTGAATGTGCAAGACTGCGATCGCGTCGTATCGCAAACTAGTGCCGACGTCCGCATAACAAAAGCTTCGTTCGCGCGAATAATTTTAATCGTGCGCTGAGTGCTTTTTACATACCGCATAATAGGCGCACCAACATGATATTTTTGCTGTAGTAGGCAGTTCGAAAACGATTTCCTTTTCTCAAGCGCTGCACTCGAAATCTTTGTGTTGTGTGGTTTACTTACGTTAATATTTAATTATGCTAAAACCAAGACTTACATTGGAACACACATTTATATATTACTTAGACAGTTTCACGCCTCTCTCCGTAGTATGAAAAAATGTTTTGTTCCAATAAAGGTATAAATGCGACAGTGGACACTGTATCACAAAATATCGTCATAAATCAATATATATTATAAAAGAAAGTGTACAATGTGCGTGCCGCTACAACTCTGAAATGAGTCCCGGTACGATCAAGGGAGTTATATGGTGTGGTAATCCTTTATCTCCTGTCCATGAAGAAGGTTCCCGTTTTAGTCTGAAGGGCATGCTTTTGAACATGCATGCATGCAGGCATGCTGGAATTTTCACCCTTTAGAAATTTCTAGAACAGTCCAGAACATTCGAGAGCATTCACAACATTCCAGAACATTCTGGAATCTCATATCAACTCCATGAGCGAAGCCGGGTACCCCAGCTATAGGAATATAACTCCTATACATAGCTACGTCCAGATTATTTTGGATAAATATCATATTTACATTCATCTTAGTTTTGTTCTCAAGCAAAAGAATGAGAATGCGTGGGATGGTTTACGTATTCTCCATTTTTTTATAAACTGGTTTACTCATAATTTATAATCCTTTCATCATTTTTCTGTAGAATTAGATTATTCCGAGAGCGTTATCAGTCTGCTACTTACTTAAGTGGTGGTACAGACACATCAAGACAGAACATCAAGCTACCCGAAACTGTCAAATTTTCCCAATCAACTTTGAACCTAATATTGTAGTGATAAAGTTGAAAATGTATTAAAGTTTGACAGATTGTAGTAGCTTGATCTGCTGGCATCTGTACCAAAAAGTTTCAATACTTTATTAAAGTGTAGGTAGATATTAGGTAGATACCTGATGATCACAGCTTATTGAATATCCTATATACTACGCACAAATGAGTCTATCGTTAAGAAAATAATGGATAGCGTGAACGTCCCTAACTATTGTTTTATATTAAATCATTAACTTAACAATGATGACCAGGAGGGGCTCGAGGCTAAGTAATAACAGCCACACGGGTCGATCGAGCAGGTTAAGCTACGCTTGCTGCGGTCGGTCCCAGGATGGGTGACCACCTCTACATATCCAGACCCGCCGTGCCTCGGAAAGCACGTTAAGCCATTAGTTCCGGATGTCATTCTTGGATCTTTGACAGTTGTTACGGGTCGTCAGAAGCCCGAATGATGATGACGCAGATGACGATACTTGTCGTTTTCTAAATCCTTTAAAAATATGTCTTTTAACGATCGTTTTTAGCTATAAGACCGCCCATTGTGTCACGCCTTGTAAAAATTCGACATTTATGTTCTGTAATATTTATGGTGTAGGTGCATAGTAAAAATTATTCTATTCTATTCTTGACCATGTTGGTTCTTGACCTTTTATGCAAAATAATTTGAAGTAGCCTGTGTAAATTCCGAAAGTCCAGGAAATTAAATAAATCTGATAAGTATTTCCCGAGATTCCTACCGAAAAAAAAACAAGCACACAAGGACATTTTGATTTGACAGTAACACTTTCGGAACGGTCTTTTAAGCTAAGCGCACATTTCAGTCGCTTTGGGCCGCAGCAATACAAAATAAGGGCTACCACAGACAAGCGCGACACGACAGCACGATGCGACTAGTAGATCAGTTTCTATGAAAACTTCTTGGAAATTCGCATCGCACCGTTTGCGGGAGCCTTAACACGGTGCGGCCCGCTTTTACTAAGCAATGGTTCATACAAGATGTACAGACGCCAGCACATCAAGCTACTACAATCTGTCAGATTTCTTTAATAGATTTTCAACCTTATAGCTAAAACATAAGGTTCAAAGTTGATTGGGAAAATCTGACAGTTTCGGGTAGCTTGATGTGCTGGCGTCTGTACGATAGAGATGTAGGAGGATTTTTGCAATGTGCTGCGGCCTGCCCAAATCTACGTCAGCCTTTAAGGTCCTAGCACATCGGGCCGCCAAGTCCATTGCCGGGACGTCAACGGTCCAATCCGTCACTCAATTAATCGCTCCGCGGATCGGGTGTGAAATTGCGACGTGATTTGTTGAGCTTTAAATAATACCGCTCTCGTTTATTTACGGGTAAGAAAAAAATTACTAGAGAGTTAAAATACATTGTAATGTTATTTACTGTATGAAATAGGCTCACGTAAATACAATGGGCGGAATTCGAAAACATGACTTTTCGATCGTGAATTTTAATTATTTAATTTATATTTATTCACCCACACCACATACATATTACCTAGACAAGTGCCTAGAGAAACGTTTTCTAAGCGCTTCTCATTGTAACAATATTGAGATTAGCTATTTGCTAGCTCAAGTCAATTTTATTTTTGACTTTGTCATCATCCTTTTCGCCAATAGATTGTATGTCCTTCCGGTTTCTGAAAGCATGAATATATAATTAAGTCATAGAAGTCTTCTCTTTAGGTACTGTCTATGAACAACATGATCTAAACCCCTTTGAGTAATAGTGAAATTGAACTTTCTCGAGGATTATTAAGGTTGAAAGGATAATGAGTGTTAATAAGTAATACATAGCTTTAGTATATACTACGCTAGTATACAGGGTTATTTGTAAAACACCAAAAACCTCTTAAGAGGTCATTGTACTCATCATTATGAACAACTTTTACTATGGGACCAAACCTGAAATCGCGAAAAAAAAATCAGCTGTTCCCTACATTTACGTTCGTACGAGTCGTCAAAATGTAGGGAACAGCTGATTTTTTTTTCGCGATTTCAGATTTGGTCCCATAGTAAAAGTTGTTCATAATGATGAGTACAATGACCTCTTAAGAGGTTTTTGGTGTTTTACAAATTACCCTGTATAATAAATTTATGCAGTAACAAGATTACTAAGATGTACCAATTTAGGGTATATGAATAAAAAAATTACCGAGCGTTAGTGACAAAAAAGTTAATTGTTTACTCAGTGATATAAAATTTTACGTAGATCACGAAATGTAACCATAGACAGTTCAATTGTTTAATAGTTGTGAATATATTAGATACACAATATATTAGGTCATCCCACTTCCAGTGTCATATTTTTTATTTCCAATATTTATGTATTGCGCAATGGTATGCAATAGTTAATACATGTGTTGTCTTGTACAATCATGTTAGTTTAATTTGGTGTGTTGTATTGTCAAAACGTGCATTGATTTAAAATGGAAGATTTAAAAAAATCTATTAATGTAGTGGAGCAACGTATATTTCTAAACTTTTGTGCTTTACTCAACTACTCTGGAGGAGTTGCGCACGACTTACTGGTAAAGTGTGTTGGTCGTATCGCCTTAAATAAAAGAACCGTACAGCGATGGCTTGAAATGTACAAACAAGGAAGAACCACAGCTGAAGATGAGCCGCGAGCACCTCGATCATTATCATCGACTAGATTAGAAGCAAGGGACAAAATCAAGGAAGCACTTCGTCAGTCACGTAGGGTCAGTGTCAGTGATCTCTCCACTCAACTTAAAATTCCTCATTCCACTATACATAGAGTACTCACGGAGGATTTATGTCTGGTCAATAAAAGTGCAGTGTGGGTGCCCCACACTCTGAACACGGATCAGAAGGAGTTTCGTTATGAAACTGCGCGTAGCCATTTATCGTGGTATCGCCGTAAGAAAAATATACTTAATAGATTCATATGCCTTGATGAAACTTGGGTCGAATTTTATACTCCTCGTCAAAGACATCAGTCACGATGTTTGGTGGAACCGGGCACTTCAGCTGAACATTTACCACGTGCAGAGCTACATGAACGAAAAATACTACTAATAGTAGCTATGGATGTCAGAGGCATTGCTTTTTAGAGAACTTATGATGAAAATTTAGAAGAAAATATTCCTATTTGGGCAGACGAACATCATATAACGAGTCCTATAATTTTACATGATAACGCCAGACCGCACAAATCAAAAATAGTTCAGAATTTAATTGAAGATAAAGGATGGATTGAAATTATTCAGCCGCCATATTCCCCGGATATGAATCCTTGTGATTTCAATTGTTTTGGCCATGTGAAGAGGAAATTGTCGGGTACTCGATACAAAAGCAAAAAGGAGTTAGATATTAAACTAAAGAGCATTATTGATGAATTAAATGAAAGTGGTACTTTAAATGGTGTTCAAGATTTGCCAGCAGTCTGGGAGCGAGTGATTAATAGTGGTGGAGATTATTGATTAGTGTCACAAGGTTATATAGTATAGTAGTCAGTTTTTGTAAAATAATAATAATAAAAAAATATGACACTGGAAGTGGGATGACCTAATAAAACAATCTTTCTGTATGAGAGGAATGTTGGAAACAAAGAGATTGTTCAGGGTGTATCTTTAAAAGTGGCCAAATAACAATAGTTTAAATTATTTTATCAAATAACAATAAATGTCAAAAATAAAAAAGACTAGTAATCTTAATTTGAACATCTTTAACCCGGTTATCTACTGTCACATAACCCGACAGCTGTTTTGATGGGTTCACCGAACTCTCAGTAGCCAATCAAAAGGCTTGACATGAAATTAATTCAAATATGCTTTCAGAAACCGAGGGTTAGCTCATTCATTTGTACGACTAATGTTTATTCATTCTATATTTAACCACTCCGTTTTCTTCTAAGAATAGTCACACCACGATTCCCGTGGGAGTAGCTGACTGCAGTCAGATACTCAAACTGTGGTTCACGTGGTATCGTGGTTTGTATCCTGGAAGTTTCATTAAAATCGGTTCATTCATTTCGAAAAACAAGGGCTTGAAAGTTTGTATGAAATGCCGTACGGCGTAAACGCTCTTAATTGGAATGAGATTTAGTATTTCGAGTGCTATGGAGATAATACCGGTATAATGACTTATGGTGCGTCGCATTTGCAACAGAATTCGCGGCATGAACCATGTTACGTACATATGTATTCAAGCGGTATCGTGGCTGCACCGTATGCGGTATAGCGTCTACCTATATGCTAATTCCTTTCCGTTCGAACATTCCGTTTGAACATTTCATACAGTTGTAGTTTATGATATTTTGTCTTTTTTTCAGTGTCTTTTGGCTTCTTTAGATTATTATTTACGATTTAATACAATGCCTGTGTCCTGTGTTACTATTGTTTGTGGATTTAAGTTTTACATCCTCATCTTTATCATCTGCCTAGCCTTTTCATAACTATGTTGGGTTCAGCTTCCAGTCTAACCGGGTGCAGCCAAACACCCGTATTTTACATGAAGCGACAACCTATCTGACCTCCACAACCCAGTTACTGGGAAATACGAGACCCTTGGTAAGACTAGTTGTCAGACTTTCGGGCTTCTGAAGACCCATGACGACTGCCAGAGATTCACGAGAGACAGTCGGGACCAAAGGCTTAACGTGCTTTCCAAGGCATGGAAGGGTTTCGGTATGTAAAGGTGGTCACCCATCCACGGACCAACTGTGCCAAGCTTAGCTTGACCTAATTGATGAGTACAGCTGTTATTACTTAGCCACAAGATTAAAGTTTTACATTAATGTAAATATTAGTTTACTTTATGTGTCCATGGATGTGAGTGCAACACTACTGCGGTATTAAAAGCCAATAACCGATGAAAAACTATGTACAGACGCCAGCACATCAAGCTACCCAAAACTGTCAAATTTTCCAAATCAACTTTGAACCTTATGCTTTAGCGATAAAGTTGAAAATCTATTAAAGAAATTTGACAGATTGTAGTAGCTTGATGTGCTGACGTCTGTACAGGCGTCTATCATCACATTTACAACATTGTATATATGATAATTCCTCAGCAAATTTCACAATAACTCTTTATTTTATTCATCCAACTTATTCGAGATTATGCAGAAACTTAGCTAGAGATGCATTAAGCGTCACGTTAGCTCGAACTCATACTTCAAATTTCAATGTAAGGACAATATTCAGTGAAGCAAAGTTAAATTAAAGTCACATGCGGATTTGGCTGCGGTCCGCCGAAGCTTAAGGCGGGTTGTGCCACCTGCGCTCAGACCTAACACTGAAAACACAATTTGTGGCGCGCCTTTTGTATTCTTGTTTACTTTATGCATTTTATTTTTAAACGATTTTATTTTTTATATCTTTGTGTAAGAAATAAGGCACAATAAAAAAAAGATAGTTTGTGGGAGATGAAATGGGAATGGTATACTGACATCATGACGGATGATATGATTTGAAAGATTCTATGCCAACCCGAAAAGTGCATTCTTTATAACAAGAGGCTCAGTCATTCATTCGGGTATCGTCACACGTGGAAACCATTTGCACCTTACATATGAAGTTTTGCACGGAATTCGGTCAGGAGCCGTGTTCTGTGCGAAATGAACGCGATATTGGCGTGATTAGCTACGGGATTGACGTAGTTTCGAAGTGAGGAATCATTGAGTGATCATAGTGAGTTAGGGCCCAGGAGTGACCCTCCTATCAGTTATCACTAAGGGAAGGTAGGCTGACCGTGCATTGTAGCGGTCATATGAAATAGTTCCACAATACATAATACCTACTTCCGGGCTTTATGACGTTGTGATATATTTCCACATATCATATTTAGGATATACATGTGAAGTTTCTAGCATTCTCGTTAAGTTTAGGACTTTACGACTGTTTGAGTATGTGAGCCAAAGTTTGGTACTGTCTGATAACTACTGAAGTGTACTTGTGAACTTTGAAATTAATTGTATTCAAGACTTTAGGATTAGCTTCCGCTTATTCTTATTTGTTCTAAACTTTTATTGTGAATTGTACATTATTTAAACTTTTAAACCGATCTTGTGGTGAAAAAGGGTGCTGAGTTTTTAAGTCTTTGAATGTTTAAATAGGTTTGTGTTGCCTTCGCCCTAAAATACGAGCTTGGCAGTAACGATATAATTTCAAAAAACATTTCAGGTAACAACATCGCCAAGAAAACGTAAACAGTAATGACAAAAACACACATGTGTTAGAACACAAGGCGACAGCGGATGTTGACACGAGAAATTCTCCGCCAATTTTTGTCTTGGGTTAAAAGGTGTGTAAATAAGGGAGTGCGATACAATGGGAGGAGAGCAAACAAAGTCATAAAGCACGTCACAGGGACGATCCTATATATAATCAGCTTAGTGATAAATTGGCAAACAGCACGCGAACGACACAGCTGCTTCCGGCCCGGTCCGGCGTTTCTCCGCGATGCCTACCACCGGCGCCGGCGCCGGCTAATGCTCACCCAGCGAAAATAATAACATTATCTCGACTACTAGTATCACTAACAACAAGATATGACGTCAATTAATTCTCACACAACTCACTCCGACACATTACTCAGGATTTGTTGAGAACTCACAATAGATACCCTCGCACTGGAGAAGTAAGTAATCCCCAAGTTTGTTCTAAAGTTAGAGTTTCAATTTGAAACGGGATTACCATACAATAATATTAAGTGTAGCTCTCCTGTAACGTCCATAAAGCCGAAAGTACGGAAAGGTATTTTATTTTCAGACACATAAAGTCTGTTTTCTTTTATTTTATGGTGAAATATTTTACTTTCTGCTTAACCGCAAGGGGAGGAGACGAAGCCACGATAAAAACACTAATTACGAACCTGCAATTTGTTTTTGTTGACCTGGAGCTTATTTTGTTTTTTTGTGGTACTTGTTATAATGACGAAAACGTTTAACACGTAATTATCTACCGGAATAGAATACCTATTTAAAATTTCTTAGTGGCCAGAATCTAGACTACGTTGATGAAGGCAACAAAGTCATCAACATCTGTAGCCTTTTCTCAACTATTTTGATGAAGGAAACAAAGCATAGAATTTATATTGTGCTAGAACAAAATTTCGTTATTCAAAATATTTATCTGAAATGTAATACTATTCATATTTACCGGTGTAGGAGAGCAGTATCTGCAGTAATGCCGACACTACAGCCGCTCCAAGGAGGTTGTGCATTGTCTATGACACGTTCTCTTTCAGACCCGGCATTGGAATTTGTTTACATTTCACCGCTGGAGTGTTCTTCCTTCTTTAACTTTTTCATGATAGAAATAAAACGTTGAATAGTCCTCAGTGGCAAAACTTTGAACGTTCTTTTTTACTCGGTTTCATGGTTGCACCTGAAACAAAAGAAAACGATTACTTGTCTCGAATTGTTGTTTTTAGGGTTCTGTAGTCAACAAGGATCCCTTACAGTTTCACCATGTCCGTCTGTCCGTCCGTCCGTCTGTCAGTCCGCAGCTTAGCTCAAAGATTCTTAGTATTAGAAAGCTATAATTTGGCATAGATACCTATACATATTTATGTTACTTTTAGACTTCACACATTCATATGTTTCTCTTCATGTTCTCGCACACTATTACATTTCTTTTTTACTTCTCCTTTCGCAGGTCTACTGAAAGAAATTTCTTAAGAAATAAGCAGTACCTTTGTACTCAAATTATTACTATGTCATATCCATATGTTTTTTACTGTGTGTACAATGTACATAAATAATAAAATAAATAAATAAATATTTATCACGCCGACAAAGTGGTAAAACAAAATCAGGTAAAAAAAATTAGGGTACCTCCTGTACACGTAAAGTGGGGATGTTTTTTTTTTTCGTCTACCCCATGCTGTGGGATATCGGTATAGGTATAGGTATATAGGTATCTCAAAAATATTGCAGGTTTGTGGGAAAATTTTTTCGATTAAAGTATCCGTTTGTGAAATACGAGTATTAAGCTTTAAAGTGCTAATTTTTGTTAGTCGACGAACTTACATTTGCAATGTATGGGAGAACATGATTTTCAACTACAAAGTGAATAATTAATTCCAACTACGGAACGAAATCCTTCATTTTGCGTGGTCTAAAATCGTTGGAATTTGCGATACTTTTACTTTGCGCGTTCGTACTGAGGTTGCTGGTTCCCTATGATTAATTAACCATCCCCTAAAAGAGGTAATTACACGTCCAGTTTCTACAATACTGGATAAGTAGCACAGTGCCAGATTGCTTGGCTATCGTGGACCCACGCGGACCGCAACGACCCATTTGCCTCAGTAGGCAAACATTTGGAAAATGTGCGAAACGACACACTACCTGTCTTTATGTCTTTACTAGGACTTTCCTGATTTTTAAAAAACTGGCCAGTAGTAAAACATTTTTCCATTTGTTAAGTATTTTGTTTTAATTGTCAAAGCTTTTTGTACTATTGTATTCTTGTCCTATTGTTTAATTTTCAAAGCTATAATAATTATGTAACAAATAATAATTCATTTTTGTCCTTTGCCTTGCAGTTTAAAAGTAGAGAGTTTTAACTCTGAACAGATTCAGTGATGTAAGGTTTATAAAATATAGAGTATATAATTTCTCTATGATTTATCTTTTCGAATAAATGTTATTACTTTTCATGTTTAAAGATAAATAATAGATACTTTGCACCGATTTGTATGTATTTTTTTCTCTTTTCATTTATTTACACACATGACCCGTCCTTATTTCTGAACAATAATCACACTGTATAATGTTTACTTACATGTAACTCGAAACGCCATTCTTTAATGCAGTCGTTAAACTGTCACCAACTTGTTATTTATTGTGAAATATGGCTTATTAATGAGCTATGGTTGTGTAAGAGTGTAACACAAATGTATCGTATCAGTAAGTATAATTTATTAAATAAGTACAATATTAAAAAGTTTGAGCCTTTGTTGGTACATGGTTAACCATATGTCACTAAGTATTTTGTTGTTTTAACTAGCTTGTGGAGGTCAGACATTATTCCACAGGAACGTATAACCGGGGTAGAAAGTCTCCTATATTATTATGTTAATTCAAGTTATAAAATATCTGTGTGCCAAAATTCATCTAAATTCGTTCAGCCGTTTTTGCGTGAATGCATAACAAACATAGTACAAATGTACAAACTTTTACGTTCATAATATTTTATAAATTTATTATTTTATAATTTCAATATTTTAAAAATATTATATAGTAGGATTAACTATTTAATTATTTTTATAAAATGTTTGTCAAGGTTGAGATAAGCTATATATTTTAACGAGTCTTGCACTGATAGTGTTAACTTCAGGCGTCTGTCTGTCTTCAGCAGGGTACATTTACGACCATGATTATTCGCTCGTAAAGGTCCCCCTGCTTACAGGCTTTGTTACAATGAGCCATCCGCTTGTAGATTCATGATACGAAGTAGGAACTTACATTTGCAATGTTTATTCTCAAGAATTTCTCATGAAAGGAGGGTTAATGTGAATTACCATTGCATTCATATCATTACTTATTCATATCAGTAGTGTCTAGGTAATTCTATGTGTAAAGATTTGAAAAAGGAAACTACCGGCTCGTAATCGACTTTCTTGAAACTCAAAAAATATGAAACCGAAAAGGAAGTTTAAAAAAATTCGGCAAGGCCATCGTTTGTTCCGGCGGCCGCTGATAATGGAGATTTGATATGTCGCCGGCCATGTTGTAACGGTTGAATGTCGAGCGTCGAGTTTGTTCGCCTCATCGTATAAATAAGCATAACGTTGTGTGGCATCACGCGAACGAGTCGTTAACCCTGCTCCAAGGCGCAGTAATGGAGAGGTGAGGGTGTCATTGAGACCACAACACGGCCACTTCAGCGCAGTCCGAATGACAGCTAAGAAAGGACTGTAATTAACAGTTGATAAACTTTTGTAACGTATATTTATGTTAGTGTTACATTTATATATAACTGGAATTAAGATATTGGATTTGGAATGGTTTCGTTTGTGATTTTACTGACGTAATTTAATACTAAGTTAGCAAAACTGTCACAGTTTGCTTAGAAAATAAGGATGTGCCTTATCTTTTGGCTTGAAACCGTGGGCAAGAAAAGAGGGAGAAAACCGTATGACACCCTGTAATGATGTGAGTTTCCAGCTTCAATGAACTCGATAGCAAAAAAGTAGTAGTATTGGTGGTGGAGGAAGGGTAATGATGATTACTACCTGTGTAATGTATCTGTAGTGAAATCATTTGCAATAAGCAGTATTGTCAGAAGCCAACATCGGAGAATATTGGGCAAGACAATCGATAGGAAATTATAGACCAATGTCGTTAGGGATGACAAGACATTATTATGTTGGAAAAAGACAGGAGAACTGCGACCTCCGATGCGTTTGCCTAGTATGGTGATTATATTAATGAGGCATTATGTTTTCTTCGAAGTGTACCAACCAATATGTTCACTATAAGACGCTAAGACGTATTTGCGAGTTTCTGCTATTTCTTTTTGATATTTCTACGAACTTTACATTTAAAATTAACACAATGGTTGGTTATGCAAACAAAAGCATTGCATATTAAAAAGTTCGTCTCGGTATTATGGCTTAAGACAAATTATTTCACCCAAAAATTATACGATTATTCACTCCTATGAGGAAAAACATAATATTAGGTTGTCTCATAAGTTCTATATTTTATTTTTGTCGAATTTTCTCTAAAGTGAATTCAAAAAGTTCTAGATCTTTATAGTAAGGATGAGTATCTTTTATGGTGAGGGTATAAATAGGCGCGGACGCAACGCAATAATTAGTCTTTAGTGAAAATGGATCAGCGTCAACTGCGAGCTATTATGCTATATGAGCATCGACTTAAAGTCTCTTCAACAGAAACGGCTAAAAAGATTAACACTGCATTTGGACCGGGTACTACTAGCGATCAGACTGTTCGTTTCTGGTACAAGCGTTTTGACACCGGTGATATAAGCTGCGAAGATCAACCTCGCCCAGGCCGACCCAGCTTTGATGAAGATGCTTTGCGTCACGAACTTGAGCTATCAGACTATAGTACGCGCGATTTAGAGAAGGCGCTTGGACAATCCCACACGACTATAGATCGTTATCTCAAATCGATGGGATATCGCAAAGTGATGTCACGTTTGACACCTCATGCGTTAACGGACCATGACCGGGCCGTTCGTGTGGCCATTTGTCAAAGTTTGTTACTTCGTCCGCACAGACGAGACTTTCTCAAGGACATTATTACATGTGACGAGAGCTGGATACATTATGAAACTAACACTCGTCATGCCTATTTAATTCCTCGCGGGGAAAACCCACCAGCCCAGCCTAAACTTAATGAACACGGTCGTAAGATTATGTTGTCTGTTTTCTGGGATTGGCAAGGAATGATTTTCTGGGAACTCCTTGAATCTCATCAGACTATTAACGCCAATCTGTATACGCAGCAGCTTCGCAAACTAGCAGAGATGTTAAAAATTAAGCGGCCAAAACGACTTGTAGTCCAACTTTTGCATGACAACGCACGACCTCATTGCGCCAAGTTAACACATAAACAGCTGGAGGAGCTAGGATGGCTGACTGTTCCACATCCACCGTATAGCCCGGATCTTGCGCCTTCAGACTTTCATTTATTTCGAGCTCTTAAATTTCATTTACTAGGAAAAAAATTCGAAAATTCTGGAAGTATTAAATTTGAACTTGAAAATTGTTTCGAGTCCCAGCCTGCCTCATTTTGGGAGAAGGGTATTCAAATTTTGCCCAGTAGATGGCTGACTGTTTTTGATAACGAGGGAGACTATATAATTGATTAAATGTATTTTTTATTAATAAAAAATAATTTGTCTTTTAACTGGCAATAATTTATGAGACAACCTAATAATTGAGATAAGCGACGATTTCGCTGGGTTATAAACTAAAATTAAGTTATAAAAAATTTAAAACTTACTATTCAAACATTATTCAGAACATGGTGCTTTAATAGCCTTTTAAAAGTTAATAGCTACTGATAAAGAACAGAGTGAACTAATAAAATTAAATATCATTGGCGACACGGCTGCATTATTGGATTACACGTACCTACGTACCTGTCACAACGCAGACATTAAAACCGTCGATTTTTTAATTCTTTACAAAAAGGCCGTGAATGAAACGAGCGCAGTGCACAGTGGAATGTCAGGAAAATATTTTTTGAAAAGGTCCGCTTTTTCAAAGCCACGTCGTCGTCGTATTGAATGCGTTTTAATGAAAAAACATGCGCCGATTCGCAACAGTCAAGGGAATTAAAACCTCCGAGCGCCGTTTGCGATCCCGAATGCATCGGTCGGAATTTTCATTTGTCCGAATATTATTTCCACGGGGAATTTTGCAGGCACTATTTTGTTTAAATTTATGACTGCCTCCTTTTGTGATTTCGTTTGATTAACGGCCTGGATTAGTTGCTTACTGCAGATTTGTTTGGTTGGTACCAGACCTTAAATGCTTAACCTAGTAGCAGTTGCAGCTATAAACTTTAATTACCATAATTTTAAGCAGACTTGCATCTTTATTCGCCTTGATTTTATTTATTTATTTATTACACACATATATAAACAGACAAGAAAAAACAGAACAGAAAAATAGGTACAAAGGTAATACTTATTTCTTAGGATGTCTGCAAAAATGTAGTAGGTACTATATTTATATACAATGTTATTCCGATACAGGTGGTGCACAGTGCACTTTATTGATATTGTTATATTTCCAATCTCCATTGTAATAAGTTCCAATGTAGTTTAGACTGAATTTATCTCGGTTATTACTGCAGACCGTTATTAATAATTCCTGGAGTACTATTAAAAACCCAACTGAGGTGATGATAGCTGTGCATTACCTAATTATTAATAAGTCAATCAACTCAGCCTATCGCAGTCCACTGCTGGACATAGGCCTTTCCCAGACTGCGCCACAACACCCTGTCCTCCGCCTTCTGCATCCTGTCTACCCCAGTCACCTTCTTTAGGTCGTCCGTCCATCTAGCTGGGGTTATTAATAAGTACTAGAGGGTTTTATCTGTCTTCAGTCCCATAGAGGACAAGTGATTTAAGTGATACCTAGAAGATGAAACTTAGTCGACTTTTATCTGATTGCTTGTCAGTCATTACCTGCGTACTTATGATATAGGCATGTATGACACATTAGGTAAAATATAGGGTAGAAAAACGATAGCGCTACATGAAACTATAAGGAAACCTTGCTTATTAGGAAGGGGTACAATAATATTTAAAAAAAAATATATTCACAATAATTGCCACAGTTTATTTATTGGTGGCAATAGGTATGCCTACCTATTTACGCAAAAGGGGATGCTTCTGCATTAATGAACATGTAGAAGTTGCATCAATTTTTTTTTTTTTAATAATTTTAGAGCATTCCTTTTCTAAATAATTACAGCTGTGTATTTAAAACTATAGGATTCATTTAATATTGTTTATGACGCAATATTATCGGAAATAAACAGGTTCTTGTAGCAACAAAAAAATAATAGTAATTATGTAAACCGGGAACATAATTATCTACCCTATAATAATGCTCTGAGTAAGCCCTCCCTGTATAACAACGGTTTAATTGAATTTAGGTTAGAGGGGAGGCAATTTCATAATTACCCATCATTTAATTATAATTACTGCGGTAATACTCGAATTACCACCTATTTTTAGTGGATTTTAATATGGTTGACTTATCCTAAGTTTTTGATCGCGTTACAGTTTATCTCGCAACTATATTTAAACGAAAAATTATAGTGATGTTATAATTGTAGTCTTCTATTCAATTACTACTACTTTTATATTTTACGAAAATCTGATCACCGTTCACCTTTCAAAAGTTCTCTTCTAGTGGGACAAAAACTTTTTATGTTAATTGATTAAAATATGTGCGTCTTTTAAAAATATTTCACTTGTGAAAGAGGATTTTTTAGTACCCGTATTAATTAGGTACAGGAATGCATTTGATATTTCTTAGCTAAAAGAGACGGTAAGAGATATCTAAGATAGAAAAAATAATTACAGAAATAGTTACTATCTACTTATTAGGGATTAATAACGGCAAAAGTAAATAAACAAAAAACGTGGTTAGAGTAAACATATACATTAGGTGCATATATAAAATATTTACGTACTTGAAAACATTCGTGTCAACAGGATTTAGTAGATTTTCAGTGAATCTTCCAACACTATTTTTATTATAACAAAACTTTAGTAATTAATTCATTAACACTCTTTAATTTTATAGTTTATCTCATATAACAAAGATATGTTACAGCGTGTTACGATACGAAAGTTATCGGAAAGTTCCCGCCATTTCGCGCAAGGTCCTAGATTTGAGTCCGACTACACGCGAGCATGTGCGCGCCGCGACTGAAGGCTTGTTTCGATACAGCCTATACAATCCTACTTGTCTACGTTACAAGTTTTGCACTGAAACTTCAGATGCAAAAGGTTCTAAATTGAACTTCGGAATAAAGGAATATCAACTTTATTGCAACGGGAAAGAATACATTTTGGAATGCAATAAAAATCTATATGACCTTTCAAGTCGTGGGCGAACGGAAGGCTCTTTAGCGAGAGTATGAAAGGTACGCAGTGGCGATATTTTGGTTAGGGAACATTGGATCGTTAGAACTGTGCAGCAGAGCTCAATATGGCAATGCAGTAAAAGTATGAAAACCATGCGGCACGTCAGAAAACGCGTGAAATTTTTCCTTGCGAGACAGAGACGGATAGTTTTTCGTGATAAAGGGAACTGCCTACACGTAGCAATGGTGGGGGTGATCTTAAAATGTTCTAAGAATCTGTATAAGAATATAGTCTTTTGGTACGTGTGTCTATGTGATTTGTTATATATGTTTGTATGGTATATAGTATCTCGAAATCAGTGTGACATCTTCGTTTTCTCATTTCATTCAAAATAGTACCCAATGCCATACACACGTAAGTGCATAAGAGCTCATTCATAAAACATAAGTACAGGGCAGCCTCTCAAAGGACCTAACTCCAAGTAAATGTTGTTTATTTTGTTAAGGAAGAAAGCTTGTACACAACGGAGAGCGCCACATGTCAGAACATGAATAAAAGAAGAGCTATGTTTCAGACTTTCAAAAGTTCAGTCAGTATTTTCAAAGCGATACCTATATTTTTCATGTAGCAACTTGGTCGTTAGTGCAAACTTGAATCAATAAACGTGTATCTTGGTTTTCAGTACTTTATTCATTTCACGACGCGGAACGTCGCATTTTAACATTTTGTATTTTATTTCTTAGAAACGAAAATACTGAATGAAAATAAATACTGCATTTTCTTGATCGCTTTCTGAGAGACTTGACATTTAGTATCTTGCAAATAAAATTGTTTCTTTGAAGCCGCATATACTTCATTTTTACTTTGTATAAAAGTCAAAGCATTATGCCCCAAAATATGAATATAGTAGTTATTTATACGACAATATATAATATTTTAGAGTTTAAAACACAGCAACCACAACCACTCCATAATATGCAACCATTAGTTACTGGCTAGTTATCGCAAATAATATACTAAAGCAATTTATGAGTCATGTGTTTGACCCTAAATATGCGCAATAAATTATGGTTTACTTTGTCGTTTATGAGGGCGGGTGCAGACATAACCCTGTGCGGGACATAACGCTGTACGGCACATGTGCCACAGATTGCGGCAATAAGGGAAATTGTCTTTTTTATGAACGCCCCACGACAACGTAAAGTATTCACGTGAACCGTGTCACTTAGGACAGAACAAGATCTGGCCACTAATAACGGTCCCAGGTCAGGTTTAGCGCAATCTTGCTAATGTATCATCGGTTTTATCGCGTTAAAATTACGTGCTTCGGGCGTGTGGCATAAATCACGTCTGATAATAACGCGTAATAAAATATACAGCCATTAATAGAGTTGTTAGATGCGTTTATGTGGATTTTGCATCCAAATAGGTATTTAGGATCTAATCACTGAAACTATAATTATTTGACTATGGACTATCTCAAACTATAAAAAAGGTAAGTCCAAGATGAGTGTGTTATGATTGCTTCTTATACAGTTATTTATTTGCAATAATTTTATCCGTAACTTTACATTATTTTTGTGAAAAGTACACACATGAAAATGAACAAAAAAAAAAAAAACAGTTTCTCAACAATTCCCCGATAAATATAAACTATATTTTCAAATTCGATTCATGAAAGTAACAGAGCTATACAGTGTGGCCCCTCCGGCCATTTGTCTCTCGTGCCTGCGAGGTGTCCAGTGTGAACTGAAACCTGAAGTTAATTTCACGGGGTATTTCTCCTACTGCAAGAAAGGCTCCTTATTTTAAAGCACTCTTGTGTAAAATAGAATTAATTCATTTCCTCTTGAAGCACTGTAGGTGGGATTAAGTTGGGATACCTTGCGACGAAAAATTAAGTTGAATTTTCTACTGGGAAAATAGGTTGGAGTGTAGAAAGTCGTGTAAGAAAATGGGGTACTTTTAGAGCTGTGTACTAAATAGGTATACCTACACAGATTGAATGTATAATTTTATATTTTAAAGCTGTATACTTATTACGTACAGCAATAAATATTAGTTAATGGCCAAATTACGCAGTTGGAATAAAAATCACAACTCACCGGTCAACTAGCATTGTAAAAATATTTTGTATCTATACAATGAATTATCCAAAAACTGTCTATTACTTAAACATCACATTTTGTACCTATATCAAAAATATCGGTGTCCTCGGATCTAATCTAATTCGAAATTTATTTATTTTATTTTTTCTCTTTTTAGTTATGCTACCTATCCCAAATCAATTCGTATACCACTCTTACTATGAACACCAAAAATTACCCAAATCGCTCTATACGTGTCGATAATATTTGAAAAGTTGCCTCAATTTCTCCAGGATCCCATCATCAGATCCTGACCTGATGACAATAGGCTCATCTAGGAAGGACCCTTTTAAATAATAAAGATTTATTCATATCGGTCCAGCCGTTTTCAAGTAATCTGGGAACATAATGCACTTCAATAAATGAAAAGGTTCCGACGAACTGAGAACCTTCTCCTTGTTTTGAAGTCCGTTAAAAATAAAACTACTCATAGCATTTGTCTATGTACCCGCAGTTAATCATAGGTTTACAGAAAACTCTTCCACTTCTGATACAAATTTCAGCGCTGATCTCCCAGCATTATCCGAAGGGCGAAACAGCATCTCCCCCGCTAAAGTTGTCAGCCATTATTTTCATGACATATTTCACAATAGCAGAACGGCGTACCAACGGTGTACCACTACAAAATTCGCGATGCGTTTAAGAGAAAGCATGTTCGTATAAAGGGGTTTTGTTTTGAATTTTGTAGACTTTTAATCGTTTTTGGATTTCTTTTAGATGTTTGGTTTTGAATTGAAAATACCTAATATACAGGGTGGTATGGACATCGAAGCGATAACTGAAACCATGAATTCAGCACATGATTCTCGATCCCCCAGCATAGAAACTTTACTTTAAAAAGAATCGACAGTTTCATAGAAAAGTGCGATAACTCCGCGGTCAAAATGTATGGCAGAGCAATTTTTTTTTTAAACTGACGATAAATTTCAACGAAGGGTATTCAGAATCATGTACTGAATCCATAGTGACAGGTTGTGTGTCGATCTCCCTGCCAATCTGCACCACACTATTACTCTCAATTTGAATCATTTTGAAGCATATTGCTAATCCATTGCTCCATATGATCGAAAAATGTGTCTGCTCTACGACATAAATAACCCAATGAATGTTGGTGAACTGTCAAAATGAAACCCATTGCTACTGATAGTGTGTTACGCAATTAGCTTGCTGTATTAAAAAAAGAAAAAAACAAGGAAGTAAATAAAATAATGCATTTGCCAAAATCTGACGTGGCTTTTATACATGTGTCCCTGGAAGTATGGATCAAATCAAATAGGGGCGTGGGGAAGGTCATTTTCAAACGTTTTAACCCAGAGAAAATCGGTGCAATTGAATAAAATTTTTGTTCGAAAATGGAATAAAATTTTTGCCAGAACGTAGCTTTTGCAGTAAATGTTTTTTTTTTTCTTATTGAACACATGTTTTCTAGCTGCGTAAAAGTAAAGGAAAGGAAAGTTCCACACTTTTACAAGGTCCTGAAAAAAAAAAAAAATAATTGATAGCCCTGATAGTTTCTTTTTATGATTTTTTCTTTGAGCACTATGCGAAGTAATTGAAAAAAACAAAAATTGATCATAACATATACAAAATTGAACCGTAAAAAAATTCGCCAACATTCTCAAGGTCAAAGAAGTTTGGAAATGATCTAGCCCACGCCCTTATAAGATTTGATCCATACTTCCAGGGACAGCCTGTATACATAAACCATTTTCCATAAGTGATTTCAATAACATGAACCGTCCCTTTATGAATAAATTGATTTTGTTAATATTGAAAACATTTGATAATTACTATGTCTATCAGACATATCGCCGTCTCGTCATGTCCCAAATAAACGTTCTAAATTACATAAACATTATGTAATAAGTTACGTAATTTCCCATAGTCAATCAAATGCTACCAATCATCTTGTATCACGACATACCATCTCGCGGGAGTTGTTTAATTAAACTTCATGAAATCTGGACAAAAGTGTCATGTCCCATGTCGAGGCGTTTCGGTCTTTCATATGACCAGATAACATGGCCTCTGATTCATTACCTATTTAGGCAGTTTTTGTTAGGACTTAAGGCTGGCAGGGTTCTAGTCTTGTTGGTGACGAATCCGTGTGTTTTGTGCTGGTAGAAAGAGAAGCAACAAACTGAAAACAAATCAACGATACGCTACTGCCTGGGACGTTTTTATTTTGTCTGCCACGTAATTGAATTTTGTGGTCAGTCCGATCATATAGCGTCGGTTCGCGATAGATTTGTTTACAAGTAGCGATGCAAATATCCCGAAGTCAAACCTGCATCGATTATCCATTCGGGTTTTAACGTTTTCGTTGGGAATTTAAAGTGTTCAAATAAAGAAAATATATTAAAAAAAAAAATACATGGTGCATTCGATCTAAGCAATATGGTGTATCAATGCTGATTTCTTTCATTCATTATGGAGTAAAGATTACGTTATAATTACTAATTAGCAAGTAAATAAGAAAACACACCACACTGTACACAGCATCTATTTCTGTTTTTTTTTTAGTTTATGTATTATTTTTTTTTTTTTTAATTTACTATAAGAGTTACGCATAAATACAGAATTTTATTTGTCTTTATTTTATTTATAAGGACACACTATGTTCAGCTAGATCACTTATTTCTGCGAAAAACTAGACTTACCCGATTTATTATGTCACACAGTGGGACGTCATTACGTCATTCTAGAGGTAGTTGCTGAAAATCAGCGCTGTTGACGATAGGTTCGGCCGAAGTCACAGCATTTTGCTGAGCAACGACCTATTCTTGCACAGATGCGACGCACGCATGGCACACATGTGAGACGCACGGCTTATTATACTTATAATTATTATTGTTTGTTACAAAAGTAGTTTTTTTTCAGTTTGTTTTGATTGTTATTATGTTATTGTTTAGTTGTCATCTGCCGCTGTCGCGGGCGCATCTTGATTAATGTATGTGTTGTCTTTGGTCCTTGGCCCTGACATCAAGCGCTTGAGTACGAGGCTTTTGGCTACGTTGTATATTTTGTCTTTTCATTTTTTTATTTTTTTTATTTTTCATTATTATTTTGTTTTTTATTTGTAACGTGCGTTTTGTTTGTGCAGAATAAACGTTTTTTCTTTCTTTCTTTTCTTTTCTTTTATATTTCATACAGAGTAAAAGTCGAGTTAGCCTAGTAATAGTGATTTTATCTTGGTAACTTTAGGGGTGATTTTTTATTAGCCAGGTGGGTTTTATCTGAAAAATAATCTAAAACTATCATGGTTTGATGTATTTTCCTTACAAAAGGTATCAAAGCACCATTTTTAGGGTTGTGTACTCAAAGGGTGCCAACGGAATCTTATTACGAAGCCTCTGATGTCCGTCCGTCCATCTATCTGTATCTCCTGAACCATAATAAGTTCATAGTTGGAATTTTTAGAAACTGCATATTTCTACTACCGCTATGATATAAATAAAATAAAGTCAAAAATTAAAGGGGGTCCCCCCTTTAATTTTACAAAAAACGTTTTTTTTTTTTTTAATATGTAGTTGTACAGACGCCAGCACATCAAGCTACTACAATCTGTCAGATTTCTTTAATCGATTTTCAACTATATCTGTAAAGCATAAGGTTCAAAGTTGATTGGGAAAATCTGACAGTTTTGGGGTCTGTACATATTGTACGGCTGTATGGAACCCTTCGTGTGCGAGTCTTACTCGCACTTGGCCGGTTTTTTATTTCTGTTTAACCCTATGTTAAAACGCTCTAACTAATGTTATAATGTAAACGCAAAGAATAGTAAAGTCACTTAACTTTCTATTGCATTGCAAACTACAACACATAATGGCAAGAAACTCAAACTAAGGCAATATAAGAGACATCGAGAGCTTACTTACTTGTAAAAAATAAAGTGGCTTATGAAAGAGTTATGTAAATACGTCTCAAATAAAGTGCACTTTAAATCCTCTAGAGTTGCGTCAATGTAACCACGTATGATGTATGTATGATGATGTATCTTGTTGTTAACACGTTCATATTTGCCTGTACTTCTATAAAGGTACTAATAAAAAAGCTAAAGAGTTTGTTTGTATATTTGAACTCGCTAATCTCTGGAACTACTAATACTAGTCAGATTTGAAATATTTTTTTCATTTGATAGCTCAATTCTCGAGGAAGGCTTTATTTTATTTATTTATTTATTTAATTTTTGTCGGGGGAACAAGAAACACGCGGACGAAATCGCGGACAGAAGCTAGTAAAATGCCTATGGCATTAAGTCCACCTCTGTAAATTTATGTGCTTGAAGTATTAAACAAATAAATAATATAATAAAAGTGAAAGTAACTCTGCCTTTCTGTCTGTTACCTTTTCACGCGTTAGCGGCTGAACGGATATCGATGTTTTGCACACAGATAAACCAACACCTGGGTTAGGACATAGACATAGGATACTTTTATCCCGGTAGTAGGATCCGTCTCGTACGATCGCCACGCGAGCGAAGACGCGTGAAAAGCTAGTTAATAACAAAACCAGCCAAGTGCAAATCGGACTTGCACACGAATGATTCCGTACCACAAGGCAAAAACGCCGAACTAAACACGTTTCTTGAAAATCAAAAGTCATTTATTCAAATTAGGCTGAGAGTCAGTACTTTTCGAACGTCAAAATTACAAAAGACGGTTCCCCAAAACACCCGCCCTTCACCAGTTTCTAGTGCTTTCGAAGTATGAAGACCCCTTTAATTAAAACCCCCCTTTAACTTTATTTTATTATTTGTTGTTATAGCGGCAATAGAGAAACACACTGTGAAAATTTCAACTGTCTACCTACTCGTATTACAGTTTATGAGATACAGCCCGCTGACAGATAGATGGACTGACAGCGGAGGCTTAGTAATAGGGTTCCGTTGGCAACCTTTGGGTACGGAACCCTAAAAACTGTTGCGCATTTATTGACATTTGTATGGCTACAGTTTGCAAGATAATGGTACCGGGTTCGTTATGACAAGGCTTATCGGACATCGAATGATACGGATTACATTAAAAGTGTCTAGCATTTTGGTGATATTATTTATCATTTTCATGAACCAATGTGTGGGAGATTGCAGGTAGTTTTTGCGTATTTTGCGTAGAGTACGAGTAGATCGTGCGTAGAGCGTGAATAGAGTGCACGTAGAGGGTACGTACACCTTTCGCAAGTGCATTTGCCGGTTTTGATATCAGTGGGAAACTTAACATAAATGGAACGATTTTAAAATTAAAAGTATTCGTTTCGCAAATAATATTTAATAAGTTTTCGGAAATTATTCATATCTGTAACATTTTATCTTTAACTCAAGTAGCGGTTGTTGGAGCAAAAACTGCCAGGTTAGTAGGAGTGGGGCGGACACGTCGTGCGAATGCACTCGGAGAGATGGGCAAAAATCGTCACTAGCTGGACGCCTGAGGGAGAACATCGCCGTCGGGGCAGACCACGGCGAAGGTGGTGTGACGATCTGATAAAGTTTGCTGGGTCAACATGGCCAGAGATCGCACAACACAGGGGGGAGGTTTGGAAGGAAAAGGGGAGGCCTGCAGTGGGACACAATATGGCCAAGAAAAAAAAACATACGAGGGTGTTACTAATTCAGCTTGCAGCATAAAGAAACAAATTGCTACAGGATATTTGAATTCGTTTAAAAAAAAGTTCGAATTACGTCATGTGTTAGGTCCCCTGGTTATCAATCGGGTTTCTGTCTTAAAAAAAGATACCCTGGCTTTCTAATTTACTCCTACAAACTATGACTGTTATAAAAATGAACTTCCAATAACCATCTGACTAGCCTTTTCCCAACTATGTTGGGGTCGGCTTCCAGTCTAACCGGATGCAGCTGAATACGAGTATTTTACATAGAGCGACTGTCTATCTGAACTCCACAACCCAATTACTGGGTAATACGATACCCCTTGGTAATACTGGTTGTCAGACTTTCGGGCTTCTGACTACCGGTAACGACTGTCAAAGATCCAGGAATGACAGCCGGGACCAACGGCTTAACGTGCTTTCCGAGGCACGGAGGGGTCTTGTTATGTGAAGATGGTCACCCATGCACGGACCAACTGCGACAAGCGTAGCTTAACCTGATTGATGACCCGTGCGGCTGTTATTACGTAGCCACAAGCACCTCAACTTTCATGAATCAAAAAAAAAAAAAAACAATGTGAAATATGTATATGGTGTTAGTCTTACACCAAGCTTGCTTAAAAAACAACTAAGACCAAAACAGATAGTGGTACACTTAAGAATGCTTCCCATACATGAATGAGTCTGAATACGTACCTTAAAGGCCGAAAGAAAAAAAAAAAAGCATGAATCACCACCTGCTTCCATTCACACGCTTTTGCTAAATTGCTTTCGTACTCGAACACGGAACGGATTTTTTGCACTTAAAAGATGAATTGTTTCAAGTGAGTAGGGATCTATTCAAGCGGTGTTTGAATTCATAAGCTGGTTAAATATATATGCTGCCAGTCGATTCTGTAAAAATCTCACCGTGAAAACTTGCGTGGAGTGAGCTGTCAGTGTCATCCCAGTGATGTTAAGGATTGACCAAGCATGCATTTACAATCATAATCGAGATTTTAATAAAAAAAAATATGCTAATTCTATTGATCATTTTATATAATTTCAAAGCTAGTATTTTATCTGTCAAAACATTACTATTTTATGGGGTCTTAAAACAAAATAGCAACAGAAACTTAGAATCGTAATGATGTTTTTTTTTTCCTAGACTATAGACCCGATTTACGACATTTCGTGAATCGAATTCATCATTAAAATTAATCTTATAATTTCTCTTATTAAATAGTTTGACTATGTATTTAAAATGTATAATTATGTTATATATATATTTTTTTTTCAATTTTAAATATTTATTAATTTAATCTTTTCGTACACAAAAAGGTACAAAGGCGGACTTAATGCCTTAGGCATTCTCTACCAGTCAACCAAGGGTGGTGATGAAATTAGATGGCAGGTGCTTTGGTAGAATATTTAAATTTCATTATTAATGTGAAATCTAAAATAAAAATATGTAATTCTTCCAATATCTACGCACCAACTGTCTACGGCGTAGCGCATGTTATTTGCTACGTGTAAATGTGTAGCTTGCGTAGCGCATCCGCTACGAGACCACTACATTGTCCGTGATAAGTTGGATCATGGGGACTTAGAAAGTAGCGAAGAAATTAATTCTACAGTAAATCCTTTGATACTGATAAATAGCTGATATTGCGATCAATTCTCCGAATCCTAATATACCTTTCATAATAATTGAATCTCCAAAAGTAAAGAAAGGCTGAATCGAACGTGAAACCAGACAATACAATAAATATAAAGCAATATCAAAACCCTTATTCCGAAGTACAGATATTATAATAAATAAGAAAGCCATTTGAGAAACGTAAAGAATCTTTTATAAGGAGTAACAAAGGCTGGGAACACAAAAGGCTCCATCATTCAGAAGTCATAACTCATCGTAAGCATGCAGTCAATAGCTGGTGTCAGAATACTCCTTAACTCCATTCAATACTGTCTGTTTATAAATAATTCAATATTGGCCTGACTGATGTTTTCACTTCCCCGCGCGAGTACGGTTTGGAAGAAAAGTTGTACTTGGTGAGTTGTTGGTGGTTTAATAAGCTGTGGTTATTCTGTAACAATTACTGAAGTCATAAGAACACATTGACCATTACAGATTTTAGGCGATTAAAAAATATGTTTTAAAAAAACTTTTTTGTTGTAACTTATTTTCGGCCACTTTATCAGGCTCGTGAAAAAGATTTGGCAGACAGAATCACTTTTGTATCAAACAAGCAGCTTATCATTATTAAAATACCAGTGAGTAACTTTTAACAATCTTACATACATTTACAGACAATATTGTTGTCATAATCTGCCTAGCCTTTTCCCAAGGGGTCAGCTTCCAGTCTAACCGGATACAACTGAATACCAGTATTTTACATGGAGCGACTGCCTATCTGATCTCCACAACCCAGTTACTGGGTAATACGATACCCCTTGGTAAGACTGGTTGTCAGACTTTCCGCCTTCTGACTACCAGTAACGACTGTCAAAGGTCCACGAATGACAGCTGGGACCAACGGGTTAACGTGCTTGTCGAGGCACGGACGGGTCTCGATATGTAAAGATGGTCACCTATCCACAGACTAACAGACATAATATTGTTGTATTACTTGAAAACTTCTAACAGCTAAGCCAAGAAAGATTACTTAAAAATTCGGATCACGTTACAATGTTTGCACCTTTATTTATAGTAGGTTTAACCTACGAAGGATACTGCACGGTATATTTCTCGCAACTTCGAACACATCCTTGGAGAATAAAACTAGATATTTTCTTCCTGATAAATGGCGTTGCTACACGTCTAAACATTTAAGGTCTAATTCCACGCCAGCTTCGGATAAGAATTTCTGAGTATAGAAATGATAACAATAAAGTTTTTCTTTCTTGCGTTAGTTAACATTGATAATTTTTATCACGTCTTTTCAAAATTAACTCTTACAAGCTTCCTTTTTCTAAAGTTTTGGTTTCTAGGAAAGCATTTACTGTCATATTACAACGACCGTTATGAAAATCGGTCATTTTCACCAGTATAGGACATTAATTTGTCAAAAATCGCTCTGTGTTTGGACAGCCGTTATTATGTGATTGTTGTCCGCTTTCTTAGAAAAAAAGTTACAGATTCCTAGAAGAGCGTTTCCGTCATATTTATGACAGACGTCATGAAACCTGTAATTTTTATCAGATTTTGACATTAATGTACTAAAAACTCTCTGGATTATTTGGACATTACGGCCGCTAGTTGCGGTCGCCGGTCTTCTAGGAATCCGTAGCTTTAGGGAATAGGCGCAAACAACAGAACGCCAAGTGCTTAGATCCCTTGTCTATTTATTCATTCCTGAAAATGTCCCACTAAATACATAAATATCAATTATTTTTAAATATTAATTATTCTGCCCTCAAATGCTCGCATATTTAAGCTGAGTATAGTTATCTAGGCAATCTAAACACAAAAGACGTCCGTTGTTTCCCACCGTACTTGTAAAAAAAAAAAGGGAATTCTCGTTTATCTTGCGTGCCATTTGAAGTGGGGTTCTCACAGTGATTATCTTCAGGTATCTTCAGGTGAACTTTGTGTTTGCACTCCTGCGTCCTTTATAAGAAGAATACTTGAACCAAGTGGTGTGCTCAGCAATATTTTGGTTATATCATTAAAATTAATAAGTACCCCGTAGTTTTTTTTGGCCGTAACGCGGTTTGATTAATTTCCATTGTTAGTTTATTATAAAAAAATATGTATTGTGTTTCGGAAACGAAGAGTCAATCGAAAATAGTTAATATAACAGAAGTTTCGAAATTATGTGAAAACAAGAATCCAATCTCATCTCAAATAAATCGTGTAGGTACATTTATTATGATAATTAATATTTCAAAATTACTTATCCAGACAATCATTTGTTATTTCTAAATATGCCTGAAGTAAGAATAGCGAAGCGTGTTAAAGTGCTTAAATAAATCTTATAAAGATTGTAGCCCAGTTTCGTTTTGTGTACATTTTATTGCAAGTACAATAATCCCCGTAGACAGCGTAGAACAAAAAACAGCAATTCTTAAAAGATTTACAACGATACGAAAAGCTTTATTCAATGTTAAACAATTTTATTGAGAAAATACTTCGTCGTTTTCTCTGTTGTACATAATAACTGATTACGTTTATTGTCATTTTAAATTACTTACACTCAAATAAGTGTGAAATTTTTACTGAAAACCAATGAATCGTTTTGTAATGGAACATTGTTAAAAAGATCTTTCAGCTGAAATTTAAATTATTTCGCGTATGTATGTTAATTAAAAGTGTATTGACTCTTTAATTATTATTTGCTGCTGTTTCGTGTGATGTGAATAAAAAAACCGGCCAATTGCAAGTTGAGCTCGCGTAGAGAGGGTTCCGTACGATGTTATACACCATGTTTATTGCCATTTATTTAATACTTCAAGCATATAAATGTACAGAGGCGGACTTAATGCCATAGGCCTAAACATAAATGTAATTTTCCTCCTAAGTAATCCTAATGATGCCCCATATTCAAAATTAGTTTATTTACGTTACACGTCCGTGTTTGGACCACAGGAGTTCATACTAGAGTAGATTCGGAGCAAATTAACTGTAACAGACGGACGGACAGACAGAAACACACACACGAGTGATCCTATCATGGTTCCGTTTTTAGTTTGTCATATTAGTTCCAGGTACATACTCGTACTCAGTTTTTATTTTGCGAAGAAAAATAGAGTCCTAAGTAAACAAGAAAATAAATGGTCTGCGTTCAACAATAGTTCAAAAGCAACAGCATTACTTATCGGCAATTGCAACGAAGTCAACAAACAAACAACAAAATACAACAATCAGAATATTTAACTTAAAAAAAACATTCACAGAAAAATTTAAAAGAGCAAATTCTATTGCTGTTTTAAGCCGGAGAAAAGCATTCGAGTACATGTTATACCGCTATTCAAATACAGCCGTTATTTCTTGGGAATTCTTTTATGCTGTCGCAAAAGGAAACGCTCCGATCGGTGTAGTCGCCTTTTAAACTGATATAAATATCGTGAGGAGCGTCGTGTGACAGAATAGATATGTACAGAAGGACGGCTCCATGCAACGAGCAAAAACATAGACGCACGCACACATAGACGCATTCGTACGGTTGCGGGCGCCAGACGCGACGGTGATCTCAATCTGTCTCAAATGAACGCCAGTCGCAAGGTCACCTGTGTTCGATGTCGGTACGTAGATGTCTGTCAATGTGTTCGTGCGTTTTCGTTGCTTCTATGGCAGTGGCGGATTTACCAGCAGGCTGAGTAGGCTTTAGCCTAGGGCGGTGGATTTTAGGGGGCGGCAAATTTGCCCCCATTTTTTTTTGTCTTATAGAAATAATAAATAAATACCTAAATGTTATTAGATTTCTCCACTTAACCTGTCAAAGTGGGGAATTTGACGTTTGTCAATCTGCTAATACTTTCTTCCACCTTCTTTTGTCCGTGTAGGGTATCGAAATGCAGAGGTCAGAAAGGGCGGCAAAATTTGAATAGCCTAATGGCGGCAAATGTGTTAATCCGCCACTGGTCTATGGAGCCGACCTTCTGTGGTCTATTCATTCTGTGGTCACGTCGTGTCGGTCGACCTGCCGAGTCATCGCAGCAACACTTCCGCTGCACCGAGTCGCCTACACTAGACATTTCGCACTTCTCTATAAAATTAATGTTTTGCGAGAGTTTATTACGAAAGTTTTGTTTTGATTGCTGGGAAAGGACGAGAATTAATGACTGGGGTTGAATTCAGATTTTTCGTTTGATAAGTTCAACCCACACTTACACTAAAGAAGTACCTTAGTAGAAACTTAGTTTGTTAATCAAATGACCATAGGCTTTCACCTCATCATGCGCTTAACCGACCGTTGACCTTTTTCTTTATAAATGTTGCTTAAAGTTAAGACACGTTTAAGCGTCAGGAATGTATGGTTATGCATTTATAAATAAACTCCTGAAGGTGAGGAGTTTATTTATAAATGCATTACCATACATTCCTGATGCTTTGTTATTTTTTTAAGTTGTTTTAAGTATTCACTTTCCGCGTCCGACATTAAGAGTCAACCGAGCGTGTAGTGGGGCGGGCAAAGATACTCTGTCTCAGGGTCGTACCAATATTATGTTCAGTTTAAAATAATTTTCAAAAAGCCGACTTTTCAAAGCCCTCTTGTTTGTAATGTCTTTTTCTACGAGCCTCTAATCTATCCAGATTTATACTAGCCAAAATAACATCCCCCAGTATTTCGGTAATGTCACACTCCCGAAACACACCATTTATCTTGCACAAATGGGTAAAAATGTAAAGAATGTTGTATGCGGGGACAACCTGTTACTACCTCTGATGGCTTCTTGATGCTTTTATGATGTCCTGTCCACGACAACGGAGCCGAATATTTTGGAACATAACATAGTTTTTTATTACTTTGCTACGCGCTGCATTGAAGTGGTTGAGTAGTCAAGCGATGTAAAACATCTCGAACATAAACTATTAAGAAAATGTATAGGTTTATCTTTTTATTTGTACTGAATGATTGAAATAAATCAAGTCTCTTTGGCAAAGATAAAGATTGTGGAGGCTGAACTTTTAGATAGCTTTCCAACTTTTTGGTGGCAAATAAACGGACTAAAAGGCGGACAGCTTGACCAGAATTCTTAAATCGTGCTGCACTTAGATTTGGGCTAACCTCCAGAAAGAGATTTAGTCTGATTCAAGAGTATTTACCACATTTTCAAAATGGCTTCAGTTTGTTAAATTTGTAATTAAAATGAAAACTAGTGCAGTTGATTCTCTTTGCTAGTTTTTTAAAGACTTGGCTGAAAAAAATCTTTGATACAGCTCTCCTGATCTTTGCGTTCTTACATATTTCTTTAACTGTTATAAATTATAGAAAAAAAAAAAAACAAAACATAATGCCGCACTCAATATTGCAAAACAGTTAACGTAATTGTCCAGTAAAATTCTAGTTATAGGTTTTGTAATACGTATGTAACATAATCATTGCATCATTGCAATATGTTCTCTATTATTCGGTATTAAAGTTGTTTTTTTTATAAAATGAAAACTTCGAAACAATAGCACGGTGTGGACAGTGAGAAGTATTAGTAAGATTTATAATTGTTATCTAGCAGCGGAGTAGGCGAGGCAGACTTATTGCGGGGTCGCGTGCGGGCACTTAATATATTACTATGCCTTAGCCAAAACGTCTCTGTTTGCCACTATACCACTTTGTTTACTAACAAATAAAAGCTTTTTAATTTCTTAGGCGAATGTTCATGTTAGGAATTGGAGTCTTCTTGGAAATGCTAAAAAATAATGAATTAAACTCCTCGCATTAGATTAATGAACATTTTTATTGTTTCGTTTTATTTTTTAGTTGGGACTCTTTAATACTCGTAGAATTTTGTGAGTTAAAATAATATGTTTGGTTTTGCAAAGTAATTTTCAAGTTTATCCACCAACCCGCACTGGGCATGCGTGGTGGATTACGGCCCACTTCTTCTCAAAGAGAGGAGACCAGTGTCTCAACAGTGGAAACGTTACAGGTTGATTATGGTTATGCTTTCAAAGTAACAGTTATTTGACGGGACGATTAGCGTAGTGTTTGGACTTCTGCGCTACACGAAGTGGGTTCGATACATCGACTCAGAGGCTGTAAAGTCGGTGGTTGGATGGCACTGTTTGGCATGTACAGATTGTTGTTTCTGGTACAGACTTATAAACAATCAAATATCGTGTAGCCACCTACATGATGTTTGATTGTTTTATGCAATTGTGTGTGTGACGCACCATTATTTTTTAAAAGAGACTTTTGACTGCCCCGTTGGTCTCGTGGTTGCAAGCGCGACTGCTGAGCGTGGGGTCATGGGTTCGATTCCCAGGCAGTGTTATTAAGTTTTTCCTTTAGCAATATCTTAGTTTGAAAGTTGGCGGTGTGATACCCCTGTGTCTCGGAAAGCACGTTAAGCCGTTGGTCCTGCGAGTCTCTCCGGTCGAATCGGATTACGTCCCGTCCCATCGGACTATGACAGTGAGAAAGTGCACCTGTGTCTGCGCACACACTTGTGCACTACAGTATCTACCGCACTGAAGAATAGTCTCCGTTGAAATTTGCCACCATACCCGAAATACGGTCTGGCGGACTATATACAACATTAGTTTTAATATATGCGAAACCCGAAACACGTGTCTAGTATTTTTATGTAAAGAATCTATGTACAAAATTTCATAAGTTTATCATGAAAAATCACAAAGTTATAAGCTTGTTACGATACCTGGTTGTCCGTACAAAAATGTACTCATCACGCGGCGCCCCCGCGCCACCCGCGCCTCTAAGGTCGCCTTGCGCTCATTGATAATAATTTGGCAGTAGGCACCTAACCGTACGGCGATTGTATTGTAATTGACTGGTGATAACATTTGCCATCACACTTGTAGGCTTTGGACTGTCGTAATGGTCAAGTGTAGGTAGATATTATTATGTACTTTATTCGTCAACCGTAAGTGATAAAATGTAGTCAATGCAATTTGTTGCACCTTATGCCAACCACTTAAAGTTTAAAGTGGATGAAAGTGTTAGACATCGCATTACTTAACCACAGCAGGCAGTAGGTACGGACGCCAACACATCAAGCTACCCGAAACTGTCACATTTTCTTAACCAACTTTGAACCTTATGCTTTAGCGATAAAGTTAAAAATCGATGAAAGAAATTTGACAGATTGTAGTAGCTTGCTGTGCTGGCGTCTGTACAAAAAATAACTTTTTCTATTAACCATCTTGGCGTGTTTAAAAATGTTTATCATCACTATTTACAATAATTGTCCTAATCACTATTTACAATGTTTTACTAATCACCCCCTACTTAAACATATCGTAACAATTGTTCGAAATGTCCCCCATTTTGTCTTTTGCACAGACGGGCGCGCTTACGCAAACTATTAAAATTACTTAAAACGTTATGATTATTTTTAACATTGATAAATGCACTTTCATTTGTCGGTTTTGCGCGTTATTTAACTGAACGGGAGCGCGACACGTGCGCGTGACCCTGTAACATCCGGGTGACTGAAGAGGTTGTTTCACCGCTGTGCGCCCGCGCCTAGTCGGTATGACCAGCCTTGACCTGTGTTGTGCGCATATGATTGCTGATATGTACTTAGTGTCGATCGGTGTCCATATTGTAAACTTTTTAAAATATTTTTGGGACAAAATATAACATGGTGTAAAAATTATTGGAATCGATTCAGTTACTTAGTCTGAACAAACTATTTTCAGGTTTGATATACTAAAAATAATGTTGCATATTAAAAGTTGACTCCTACTGAAGTAACGATTAAAAAAAACCGGTCAAGAGGGAGTCGGACTCATGCACCGACGATTCCGTACCATTTTATAGGAAGTTTTAATTTTTTTTTTCTGTAAAAGTGTGCTGTTTAGAGACATGGTTTTATTTTTCCTGTAATCTTTACATAAACTTTTATCACATCACATAGAATCATTTCAGATTTTTTTTTTAATTTTTAATCAAAAGTCGAAAGCTGTGCTGCCTAAAAAAATGTTTAAGTATGTGCAAAAAGCACTTTTTTCATATGATACCCCACATGCCCATTCCAAATTTCAAGTTGATAGCATTAATATTTCTTGAGATATCCAGCTGCGACAGACGGACTCACAGACAGACAGACTGAGTCGCACCATAAGGGTTCCTTTTTACCATTTTGGTACGAAACCCTAAAACAATCTTCCCTATATAAAATATCGGGTTGGTGCAAAAGTTATGACAAAAAAATGTCATCATCTTTTATTTCATAATGTTTTTGCATAGAGTTCTAAAGTACGCAATTATACAGGGTAAAATTGAAAACAGGCGACAAATCGAAATGGGAGATTGTACTCATCATTATGAACAACTTTTACCATGGGACCAAACCTGAAATTGCGAAAAAAAATCAGCTGTTCCCTACATTTTGATGAGTTATGCGAACATAAATGTAGGGAACAGCTGATTTTTTTTTCGCGATTTCAGGTTTTATCTCATAGTAAAAGTTGTTCACAATGATGAGTACAATCTCTCATTTCGATTTGTCGCATGTTTTCAATTTCAACCTGTATATGTATCGTACAATGTTCTCAAATGTGTTACTTGGCGCGTATAAATAGTCGAACAAACGCACAATTGATTAATGGTGGGTCCACACGATACAGACTTTCATACAGACTTCTATAGAATTTTGTCTGTGCGACTTTTTATCACACTGACATTTGTCTGTACTGCTTAGTTGCACAGACAAAATTCTATAGAAGTCTGTATGAAAGTCTGTAGTCTGTATGAAAGTCTGTATCGTGTGGACCCACTAT
The DNA here is from genome assembly GCA_949629135.1 of Eremobia ochroleuca. Taxonomy (NCBI): domain Eukaryota; kingdom Metazoa; phylum Arthropoda; class Insecta; order Lepidoptera; family Noctuidae; genus Eremobia; species Eremobia ochroleuca. The sequence continues at coordinate 12,097,859 of OX451392.1, forward strand.
AAATAAATAAATAAATAAATAAATCCCTGGACATTTCACACAGCACCATTTGTCCCAAGCTAAGCAACCTAATGCTTGTGTTATGGTAACAAGATGGCTGATAAACTACTTATATACAATTTTTTTTTTTTGTAAATACATACATATTATAGATAGAAAAACACCCAGACTCGGAACAAATACATGTAGGTCATACAAATATTTGTTCCGTGCGGGAATCGAACCCGCGACACGCAGCGCAGCAGTCAATCGCTTAACCACTGCGCCACCGTGCCGTCTAATACTATAATAATGACTTGGATCGCGAAGGAGTATCTACGTGCGATCTTTTATTACGAGTGGTTACGGGGTAATTCTGTGAGCGCAGCTGTCGCTAACATAAATAGTGCTTTCACGAATACGGTTGCGTTCTACCCTACGTATCACATATTTCGCCATCTGAAATCTTTTCTGAGAAACAATTCCAAAATTTCGAACAACTAAAGTCGGACGTCGTTATATTTTTTAACTCGCAGAATTCGCAGTTCTGGGAAAAAGGAATTAGCGACTTGCCAAATCGTTGGATTACTGTTGTAGACTTAGATGGTGACTAAATAGTTGACTAATGTTGAAAGAAATAAAAATATAATAAAAATTAAAAAATAAGTTTTTTTTATCAGAACTTTTGCACCAACGTGATATAATAAAGAAAACATCTACCCGACATGAGCGTACAATGTTAAAGATGATAATATAACTTGAATATTCATGAGCCTATCCGTGTGTTCAATGGTTTCTTGTGACATAAACGACGTGATTATTTATTCAGGCATGCGACAGAAATTTACTCGCCCTGTCAGGGTGATACATGCAAGAAGACCCATGTCAAATTTAGCAGTCAGGTGCAATATTACAAGCATTTTATTTTTATGTCACAATTTTTTGGACATGTTTCGCTATATTTTTTAGAATTTTTCATTACATTGTGTGTATGTATGTCGGTTTGCTAAACAGAATTATGTTTGTTTTGATTCAATAAAGTAAGGTTTTGTTACAAAAGACAAAGTTAAAGTCAAAACGTTTATTTAAAATAGGCACATAATAATAATAATAATAATATTCCACAACTTTCACACAACGCCATCTAGTCCCAAACTAAGCAGAGCTTGTGCTATGAGTACTAGACAACTGATAAACATACATATTATATTTCTAAATACATACATATTATAGATAAATTACACCCAGACAAAGAACAAATGATCGTACTCATCACACAAACATTTGTCCTAGTTGGGAATCGAACCACTACCTTGCGCATAGCAGTCAGGGCCACTGACCACTAGACCAACAGGCCTGTCAAAACATAAAAGGCACATACCCAAACAAACACAAACAGACAAACGGCTAAGAGTTTTTTTTTATTTTTTTTATGTACGTTATATTTTTGTACAGAAGCCAGCACATCAAGCTACTACAATCTGTCAAATTTCTTTAATAGATTTTCAACTTTATCTCTAAAGTATAAGGTTCAAAGCTGATGGGGAAAATTTGATAGTTTCGGGTAGCTTGATGTGCTGGCGACTGTACATATACTATACATAAAATTCACACCTTATTCCCTACTGTTTTTTTACCTTGAAGTTTTTTATTTTAATTTCACAAAACCATAATCATCCCTTTAAGAACCAGAAAAACCGATGATCCATGGTTTTTCAGCCACCACAGTAATCCACCCAGATTACATTCGAGTCGCACGTACAAAACTTTGTCAAACAGTGGGATTCTGCAACTATATTGCCAACCGTCTTTTTTTATTTTTGTTTCATTTAAAAATGCCTGGTGAAAAGTTAATTAAACCCGTAGACAGGTCAGTCCCTGAGAGGTTTAATTTATTGCATTGGTCGTATTCTTTGCCACGCCGCTGTACAGACGCCAGCACATCAAGCTACCCGAAACTGTCAGATTTTCCCAATCAACTTTGAGCCTTATGCTTCAGCGATAAAGTTGAGAATCTATTAAAGAAATCTGACAGATTGTAGTAGCTTGATGTGCTGGCGTCTGTACCCTGGAAAAAAGTTATCGAAATGGTTAATCTGTCACTCGCTATGAAATCAAATCTTTGATACAATTTTATTCGATGCAATCAAAGTCTTGTGTGGTTTATATGAATAAATTGAAACTGTTTGTGATTCTGTGCTTTTGTTGTTTTTATACGAAGTTCTTTAGCTCGGCTTGCGGTAGGGGTAAACTGGTAGAAATCGTCACGTAACGACATTATAGTTTTCATGGTTTTCGTGGGTGGTGAAACCAATAGTGAGGTCGGGTAAGGAACTTCGTTCCTGACGGGAGTCCCCCGATCCCACACGTTTTTTTCGTACTTTTACCAAGACCTGTGTGGATACTAAGGGAAGTTATGCAAAGATAATCGGAAGAAAAAACATTGTTTGTCGTATTATGCTGCCATTTCGGAGAGGTGCCCATGTCTATGTGTCCAAAAGTGATCTACAATCAGTTTACTGTTGGAGGTTACTCGGTCGTTGCAAATATATTTACTATAAAGTAAGATCTACAGAGAACAATATAAAACTTGTCGAGATTCTGTAAGAGTGTTGGCCGACAGTAGCAACGCCCTCGAAAGGATCTCAAGAAGGTACTGGATGGGATAGCTTTTTTTCTACTGGCTTCTGTGTGGGAACTTCGACATTTTTGACCAGCTTTACTGGATAAAAGACACTAAGTGGGTCTTCTGTTCTAATCAATTTTCAAGCCTCTCGAGGTAGCGCAGCGAGCAGTCCTGAAGGTGGTCATTTTTCAACCAATACTTTATCCAACCTTTGTCCTCTACCAGAAATGCAAGGTCCTTACCATCCGCCAATTGTTTATACTCAGCACGATTTTGCAACAGCACACTAACACTCCAATTGCGCGTCGACCGACATTAGTCAGAGGAAGAAATAGGGTCTGTACTGTACCTCATCCATACTTTGCTTTTACAAAAACATTCTTTTTTTATTTCTATTTAATAGAACAAACGCAACAACTACACTGCAAACTTGTTGTAAGCTAACATGCAAACAGCGGATTATTGAATTTCTTTCTACCAAAAATTATGATGATACCGAATCCGAAAATGAAGTAACTCATAACACAGAAACACACACACTCTCTCACTCACACCTACACACACACGCGCGCACAAATACATACACACGCGCTCGTACTCACACATTCTTGTACTGGACTTTTATTTGTTTAAAATCTAATAATTATGTAACAGTCTAAGAAATACTCTTGTCCTATTTTCGGGAAATGAGGGCTGTTTGTCCTTAATACACGCTACTATGTAACCTAGCTAGGACATCAGATCGTAAAATTGTATTGTTACCTACTCATCTCAGATGTAAACTATTTCTAAGTTGTCATCCTACTTTGTAACAGACTGTACCACTTATTTTATGAAATAAATTACTATGTCGTCTATTCATTTATTTATCTTATTTTATTATATTTTAAAATATTTCTTATAATATAAGTACAGAAAAAAAAAGCATTTAAAAATATAAAAATATAAAAAAATAGTGTTCCGCCGGTGACGGGAGCTGGGTCCAAGCTACCGGTGGTTAGGGCTCCAGAGGCAGGAACCTCCTCGCAATGCTAGCCGTATCGAGGAGAGACCGCCCAACGAGAGCCTCGATAAATGTTGATCGAAAAAAATAATAGATTATTATTATTATTACTATCATCTGTTAGATGAAATGGTCAGCATGAATTAGCTTGCTTTATCGAATAAATAAATAAGTATCATCTCTGTCAGTAGTCCGTAATCTATTTAACTTAAAGTTTCCTAAAATTTCTAACAGGAACACTTCATTAGTTATATGATCATAAAATATCGTCATAGTGCGTTGTTCATGTTATCAGCCTAGAAATAAAATAACACATATTTTCAACGAGACCTATGAATATTTCCTTTATTGATATTTCTCTTCTAACATTAGCCTTTTGTCATGCCTTTTCTAGCAGCTCTATATCCTCGCCAAGCGAAATCGAGGCGTCCGAAACGTTCGGGGCGCGGCGGGCGCAGTTAATTTCACGGAGTATTTGTTTGCTGTGCAAAACACCACTTACGGCCATCCAAGAGCTCACTGTATTAGGGGCTAGTCGCTATAGGGACTAGACCTTTCTGCAAGATACAACGTAAAACGTATACTCATAGGAAATGTGCTGTAAAAGTTTCGGAAGATAAATTATCTTGAATACGTCGGAGTTCTTACAACGGTTTCTATCGCGAGTTTTATAGAACCTTTAAGTGTCCACATTAATGATAGTGAACGTCTATTTCGTCTATGTTTAGTCTGTAAACTGCGTTAAATTCTAACTTCCCCATATTGAAGGCGAATAAAGTTTTTTAACCCTCGTTTGCTCGTGTAATCAATTAACAGAAGCTCACGTAAAAAGCTCAGCATTTCCTTCCATAAAATAAATAGTTGGAGAACGTAAATCGGCAATTGGATATCGTTTGCATTTTCAGCTCGCTCCAGTCTTAAATCAAAGCTGTAGCAACACTAGCCTATTACTATCGCCGTTTAAATTTATGTGTTACCTATCGACGCCGAACACCTTTGAAAATTATATTTGGAATGTAGCTGCAGTGCGGTAGGGGTTAAAGGAAATAGCGTCATTAGCTTTTCTCGTATTTCTTGCGGGCAGACGTTTACGCTCACCTTGTAAGAGTTGCGCTAGTTAATTGTTGTAGGGTTCGGTTTTTAAGCAACGTGCTCTTTGATGTGGAGGGTTTTTTCGGGATATTTTACCTGTCACCAATTGAGCAAAAGGTAGGTATAGCGTTTCAGTGTACAGTTCCTGCATACAAAGGGTTAACTACAGTTGTAATCACTATGAAAGTGGCTAAGCGAAGTGCCTATAGCAAGCAAAGTATCTGTATCTTTTGTTGCTTTGTATTTTGCTGCAAGTTCTTACTTATTCTATGTTCTTGCGGTACTCCATTTTTATGATATCGACATTTTAAGCAGTAGATTCCTTCTTTTATATCCCAAAGCACCTGCAATGAAAACCTGTGAACGTTTCCGAATATCAAAACATCATGGAAATAATTAACAAAATCTATTCTTCGAATGTTTTGACACTAAAAATAACGACACTCTATGCGCATTTTTATTTATTTCCTCGATCAGTGCGAAGTTTCCTCGAACTGAAATTCAATTACTATTTCTACTTGATGTATGTTATTCAATTTCGAAGAGTTTATTGTCGACAAAGTGAAAAGCCGCAGTAAGTATCCCAAGTTTCTTAACTTCCACAAGTCGTGACACTTTTTACCAGAATTTACGATACTGGCTGAAGCTAATATACACGTACAATGTAGAGAAATAACTATATATTCTCCCTTAGTAGGGTGGATTCTTCAAAAGTGGTTAAACAGGGGTGGAATCTAGTTATTTCGTTTAAAATCGCTCCCTGAAGGTCGACCAACGGCTGATGCGCGCGCTTTGTTGCAAAGGAGACAAAGCCAAGGAAACATTTCCTTAAGATAAGAAAATATAAAACGGTGCACTAGGCAAACGTTCAGAAAGAAAATGTTATTGAAATAATCCGGGGATTCAAAAATGCTGCGTTACATACCCTTTCTGTAATAGTTTATTTTTATGAAAGTCAGTAAAAAAATTGTGTTGGGTTTTTGGTAGGAATAATTTTGACAGCCAGATAAAAGAGGAATTCGGTTGCGAATGTTCCGTGGTACCTATTATAACAAAAGACTGATATATTCATAACATCGTTTCGTAGCTACATACGAGTAGATTTGTTCAGACAGAGTTATAATAATAACCTAATTTCATAATTAGGTTTATTATATTATACTCAAGTCTTTTCCGCCATTCTGTGGCTCGTTTTTGCAAATCATACCGAGTACCTAAAGCTTTGAATTGACTACAATAGACTGATTATGACGGTAATGAAGCATTCTCATTTATTGGCTAAATACCTCCGCAGTCTTCAGAATGATATATAATGATATATCTTCACTATACTAAGATACGAGTACTTCTATATTTTATACCTACTTCGCCATTTTTGTTACCTTTTCTTACGATACACCACATTCAATACTTTTCAAAATTTTCAAACCAGAAAAAAAAATAAACCAACATAAACAAAACCACTCAAATGAAATCCTCCTCACTTTTACCAGTCACATGCCATACGCGTATAACACAATCGCAATTTGGTACAAACGTAAAGCCTAAAGGAATTCAACAGAGCCCGGCGGAGCTCGCGTTCGTCTTCCTGAGTTCCGGAGCACAGATAAACCGCTTCCCCTTCCTGCCCCTTTACCTAACATGGTGTAACGGACACACTACAAAAGACGGCCAGTAAAATACACGTCTAATGTGCCAGGTTTCACCTTTGTATTATCGTGTGGATGATGTTTGGAGGAATTTTTCGTTGTAGTTTTGACCTGATGTTTGGATTTTAAACGAACATAGGTTTTTTTTATATAACTGATAGCATCACTGTTATTTCTTTGAGTTATGGATACACCTATTTCGTTTTACAGCTTTCAGCGTGTGCCAGTGTAGGTATTGTAAATACGGTTTGAATTCAGGAAAAAATCGCTTTTCGAATATTTTTGTACCTGTGACAAAAGCAAATAAGACCTAAACATTTTTACACTGAAATTGGCAATCTGATTCCGATAAAAAATGAATGTATTCCATACCTAAAACGCCAATATAGGTAGCTGACGTTTTCCACAAATTCCAATCCGCACAAATTTCCCAATTTGATTTCGGTTTACAGATCTGTTTGACATCCGGCAAACGAATGTACGAGAAAAAAACAACAAAAATTTGTTAGACTGGCCTGAATCCGAATACCAGTCCACGCGCCCGCACGTAATTTAATCTTGTATCACTTTGACGAGGCCTTGTGTAAAAATTCATCACTGCACGGGCTCTGTGACGGATTAAAAGTAAACACTATGCATTACTAGCGGATCTTCTTTTGCTTTTCATATCTGCCTGTAGGTTACTCTATGGGTTTTTCTGTAAAATCTAAACTCTGCAGTATCTATCTGTTTTTATTAATTCCTGCTAATACATATTTTAGGATATCTCAAACCTCTGTAGGTATGCGGGTTTTAACCCTTAAATGCATGATTTATTTATTATGTATCGTATTGCAAATAATGCTATTGTATAGGTATTTATCTATATAATTTAGAAAAAATATATATAATAAATATTAATATTCATAGAGTATATATATTGTTTTGACATAAAGAGGTGCGTTCAGACACTCACACCTATCACATTCTTAAAAAAAATAAATAACGTACTTTGTTGCCATATGGCAACATTATGCATTTAAGGGTTAAAGTTTGAGACTACTTTCATCTTATTGCCATGATTACTTAGATCTAACATATATCAGATTCCCCGTCAATTCATTTAATAAACCCCCAAATATAGACTTAAGCATACCTCAAACAACATCATCACCGCTCAAACTGCTCGTACAAAACCGAGCTTAATTACTGCCTACCCTCTTCATTATTAGAGCAATGAGTTAAAGCGTCGAACTCGAAGCAATAACTAAAACTAAACACGTTTGTAACAAGTTGTTTGTTGTGTTATCAGCATCGTGCCAAGCGTTCCCGCTCGCACACTCGCCGCAAACTTACGCTCGCTCCTAATGAAAACTTTGTCTGAGGTGAACGCGAACTGCCGAATTTTATACCGATGTTATTATATATTTAATTATGGTGAGGTTAACCTTCAGCTGAGATGTTTGTTAAAGGGTGGGTTTATTATATCATCAAACTTTGGAGTATGAACAGATGAGATGTACAGTCAACTGATGAGACTCACGCAATAACAATGACTACATATTTTCAGCGTAGTGCTTATCATCATCTGCCTAGCCTTTTCCCAACTAACTTCCACAACCCAGTAACTGTGTAATATGATACCCCGTGGTAAGACTGTTTGTCAGACTTTCAGGCTTCTGAAGACCCGTAACCATTTCCAAAGATCCACAGCAGAGGGGACAAACGAATTAACGTGCTTTCCGAGGCACGGAGGTGTCTTGAGATGGTCACCTATCCTCGGACCAACCGCGGCAAGCGTAGCTCAACCTGATTTAGCGACCCGTGTGGCTGTTATTACTTAGGCACAAGCTCCTCTTTCTGCGTAGTGCTATGATGTTTAACTTCCCTGCATGGCAATCTTTTTTGTTGGCTAATTATTTTGTAGCGATATACTTTTTGTGAAGTATCCCGTGGAACACGTAACCTAACATTTATGTTCCAAATTATTGGTTTCGGTTACCAACGAAACTGGACGACACTGACCGACCGGCCAACCGGGAGACACGTGGGTCAGGCACGTGTCTGTGTGTGACCTCGACACTTCGTGAGACAGTAACAAAGTTACAAGTATCCTGTAGGTAATCAATGGTTTTGATACATCCGTGGACAACTTATACAGTTGTCCAGTGTGTGTTGAAATCAGAGGGGCGATTCCCGTACTTCTTACGAACGTTAGCATTCTAATCTGGGTCTCAATCTGCCACTAAAACCTCTTATCTCTCTATATATTTGACAAGTTTTTGACTTCGATTGTCACAGAGATGAGGAGTGTGACTTCAATTTGAACGTTTTTTAAGTACGAGAGTTGGCCTTCAGAAGTATGCTCATTTGTTTCTCTGGTAAGTATACCAATGACGTCATCAGGAGGCATTAAAAAATAAACAAAACAAGTCAGTGTCGTGCAAACGTGTGTCTGTAAAGTAAATCAACTGAAACAAATGTAAGACATCAGTCAGTTAGGCGCGGCAGCTCAACCTTGCCGCGTGCGCCCGTTTGTGGTCGAAGCCTACTGCGATAAATCTCTGCGCCACCTTGAGAACCCTCGCCGATCGCTTGTACTAACTACCTAAGTATAACTTATTAAGTTACCTAACACCAAATAACTTATTAACCCGTAAGTATATTTATTGGAACTACCACTACATGTAGCATTTATAAGCGAAGATGTACGTCGTGATCATGTAGTGATACATATTTTAATTGATTGGACACAGACTGTCCCGCTTACCTATTTAAAAGCGCTGCTTATAAGTTAAATATAACCGCACACAATGCTTAGTGCTGGGCCCATGTGATGGATTTATAGCCCATTCCCTCTCACAGAGAAGAGGCCTGTGTCCAGCAGTGTAAATATTAACTGCATATTATGCTACAAACTATGTATATTTTTTGACGTTTCAGCTTGTCATAACATTAAACACCGTCTACTAATTCAATAAAGACGTGTATGTGTAACACAATCATATGAAAATAGTTACTTCTTTGGAAAACGATTGCTGCTAAAACTTTTTAATACATTTTTCAATTCAATTAAATTATTATTCAGTAACAATTCTCATTGAGTTCGAATACAATCCAGTATGAAACATTAAAATTAACAACTTTATTAGATGTAGATACAAATTAATAATACATGCAGTTCAATTTAAATTAGAAAATATTATTTTATACAAAATAAAAAAAAATGTACAAATACGATGCAAACAAAAAATAAAAACCATATATCAATAAATTAATAGCAATTTAAACGAAAACAATAATAAAAAAATAAAAGTCATATGAACACGGAACACAATATAACACCATAAACAAATAATTACCTACACGTGATTTTTAAGAGCAAAAAGATTATTACAAATCATCTAATGAGTAGAGACATCTTTCCAACAGGAATGCCTTGAGTCTTGCCTTAAATGAGCCTGTGTACAGTATGCTTTTCAACTCAATGGGTAACTTTTTAAATATCTTAGCTGCCTGACATTGTGGATTATGTTTGACTATACCAAAACGCGGGTTTTGTTTCCAAAGTCTTTTCTAAGCGTTTTTTCACTTACCAGCTTGTCCTCGTCTGTTTCGTAATAATATACATATTTTTTAGTGTTTAAGAGTACTACTACGTAAAGGCTAGGTACTGTGAGAATACCAAGTTCTGGTCGACAGGTGTCTCTTTGAGAAATGCAGGCAATGGTTCGGACCGCTCTTTTTTGGAGAACGAATACGCTATGCCAGTTATAATGGTAGCTGTTTCCCCAAAACTGTATGTTATACCTGAGTTTGGACTCTATACACTATTTTTAATGTGTTATGTGTTATATTCACTTCATCTTTCAGAGTTCTTAAGGCATAACAAGCAGATGATATAGACGAATCCAATTCTGCTAATTCTTTCATTCAAAACAATTCATCAATATAAATACCTAAAAACTTGACTTCCCTGACAAGCCCAATTTGAACTTTGTTAAGTTCAATGTCCATATTGTTTCTAGTTTTAAATAACATAATATTGGTTTTAGTCGTATTTATTATAAGCTTATTAGCATTGAACCAAGAATGAAAGGCCTCTATTCACCTTAAAAGTAAGGTCTTGAATGTCGTTAGCTGCAACTATAGAATTTGTGGCTTAGCTTCGTAAGTCAACATCACAATTATAAAGTTCATTCCATAGCTCAAGCATTACAGACGACTAATACCATTATTAAACACCAAGATATATATGATAGAACAAATAGTAATAACGACGCAAAAGCATTCGCTTTGATCTAGCGCAAAACGGACAAATGAATATGAAACCTGAAAATTACGGTGCAATATATCCCTGGTGTGGGCTACATTTATTTGTAGGTGAATGGTGTGCACATTAATCATAGCGAGCACTGGCGTCAGTGTTGCGAGTGCATGTGCATTGAGAGCCGACCCCACGCTACCGCAAACAACTGCTCCCGACTTTTAATCTCACCTGAGCACCGAACGGCCACCGCCGCGGTTAGGTCCGTGATCACACGCCTCCCTGGCTACCCCTTGTAACGTTTACACTGCACTTACATTAAGAAAAAAAAACAGCAATTATGTTACATCCTTTTCATTAAAAACCAAGGAATTGAATCGTGTAATCGCAAGTATAAATCTCCTCTTAATTGGCAGTTTAATAAACGATTCTATATTTCTTGTTTGCAAAGCTTGCTCGACAGATTATCTGTTTTCTGCAAGGCTTTTGAATTTTATAGGCGTCCTGCGGTCGCTTGAACAAGCGTCTTTTCTCGTCTGTCTGGATAAAGTGTCGATGGTAGACTCTAGCAATATCATTGTAAAGCGTGGCTTTGTAATGATTGTCAAGCTTGGGACAATAACATTGAAAATCCATAAAAGTGAAAACTTGAAATCGACTTCAGGTTCACTATTAACATTCGATTAAGATTTTTATCTTCTGCGGGGTAATTGAGTAACACACTAACTGTAGTAATGGTTTTAATTTGACAGTTCAACAGCATTTATTGGCTTATTAACGTGGTTGAGCAGATACATTTTTCGGACATATGCCATCTTTAGCAAGAATCACTATTGATTTCATTCTGGTTACCTACTTACTTTTTCAACTTGCTCTATGTAAACAAAGCACAAATTTTTTAAATATCTTCATCCCTGCGTGACCAAACAGATTGAAGCAGCAGATAACAGTAACTAGACATTTCCTATTTCCTATTCGATTACATTTGTGGTCGGGCCGCACTTGGAGCCTCGTTTGTTTCCAACGAACACAGTCACTGTACGAGTACGCTGCTGAGAAATATACCAAACCATATTCATTCGTGGAACAATAACAATTTATTAATACGCTTGTTTGGATTTATTGTGGAATTGTGAGAATGAGTTTTATATCATGAAGGTATTTGAAAAGAAATGTTTACTATAAATTTTTTTTTGGCACGTTTCCTATTGACAGCGATGCGGACGAAGTTTTTGATGCCCTTTCAGTATTTTCCCTTCTTTTTATATACTTGTAGATATTATTATTATTTTAAGACTGTTAGCTTTTTAAATTATATAAATATAGTTGTTTGTTTGTCAGAAAAAAAATGTTTTTTATGTGTCGTTTAAAGCGGGCATGGAAATGCTTTCTCTCTTCGAATAAAACTATTTAATATAGGTAGTATGATTTCAAAATATATATATTGCGCTAAAATAAGCACTTTAACAAGAATACCCAAATGACGGAGTATTTAAGCAGTGAACCTATAAGACTAACTTTTACACGAAATATCCATAGAGTTGAAAATTTAAATATATATCGTATTGAAATGGATATTGCAGGAGCGCGCGCCGTAAAGTGCGCCAATGGGACATATGGCACTCACTAATCATACTTTGCTTTCTGTTTTATTTCGTATTTCCATTACCGTATTTCAAAAGGTATTGACATATGAGGCACTTTTACGAGTTTTACCTCCTCACTCCTCCATAAATTTAATGCTACCTTGTTCGTGGCCTTAGTTCCAGCTTTGTTTTGTAAATACATATAAAAGTGAACATTACAGGCGTATTGTATTTAGCAAGTGAAATATTCCCGTTGCCGCGGTTACCAGGAAGAAATATGATAAATAAAATACCTTTTGTTTTTGTGAACAGAACGGTGACTGCGTGTCGATGGGAAGCAACACTCTAATAAATTAAAATAAATGTGTCCTGGAAACATTTTTGTTTTTCCTATTTCCTTGATTTGTGAGATATATTTTGCATTGAAACGTTTGTATTGAATGATTGTTCTAATTACAATATATGGTAAATTAATAACCTGTTATTCACAGTATGTCAGACGGCGTCGTCGACGTCTGTCTTCTGTCGGTCGTTTGAAGATTATTATCTAGTAGAGTTGTCGTACTGACAGGTGTCAGGAACGCGACCTCCCGGCGTCGGGCTGTAGTACGTTGTAGTTACATACATGATGCAGAATGATTTCGTTACTTTACAGAAATGCATATACTACTACTAAAACGAAAAAGAAAAGTGATGAAGGTGGAGAAATGGACGAATAATCAAAATCCTTGAATTATGACGAAAAAAAGTAAGTTTATTAAGTTGATTTAAACCGACTAAGTTCCAAATGTAATTTCACCTCGTAATGATCTGAGCTATTGAAGTTCACGCGAATATAATTGCCCTTTTGAACTTGAACTAGTTCCGTGAAGTTATGTTACCAATTTGGTAGTAATTTGCAGAGTCCGCTGTTCTGACCGATAACAACATTATAATTCTCCCCAACACCAACAACCAGTTGAAAATGTTACTTTAATCACTTCATACGACCCCCTAAATTATACGTATTGGTCTATTTAGAACTAGCCGTGTTTGTTACTGAAATGATTTACAGGCTAAATTTTCATATTTATATCTTTGCTGTTGTCGTACCTCCATGAAATACTGTTGTTTTGATTTAGAATCCTACTAATATCCCACTAATATTATAATTGTGAATGTTTGTATGTATAAATTTCGGATGTTTGTTACTCAATAACGAGTTCGATGAAGTTTTGCACACATAGTTTACTAGCTTCTGCTCGCGACTTTCGCCCAACTCCCGAATCAATTCGAGTTTAAAATTTCTTTCAGTAGTACAGGATCGATATTATTATTAATTGTATGATCTACAGACATTTGACCCCATCATTGTTTATGCGTGCACAACTCATTACTAAAATAATTTTAAAATTGAAAAAACATTGGAAAAAGTATCCTTAAGAAAAGAGAAAAAATCCAACTTACAACGAAAACCTTTTCATATTGGGAAATATTGATTATTTTTTTGCATCAGATGATTGATTCAAGCGATAAAATAAAGTAAAACGAGTGGTTTAATTAGTATTGAAAGATTTTACGTATTAAACTATACCTACATTTATGTGGGAAGACAGTTTACATCGAAAAGCTTTATCTCTAAATGTGTGTTGGTTTAATCGTGCGTAAACAGCTATAAAAGTGCAATGGGCGTTCCTCGCTAAACGCGTCCACGTTTTTCCTCTAAGCGGCGAAAGCAAAGTTTTTCACAGCTTGGATTGCATTTTTATCTACATCTTACTTAAGTGCGTGAAAAAGATTAAATACTTTGCTTTAAGGTGCTCTGTATGTTGTAGAAGGAGCTTGTGGCTAAATAACAACAACCGCACGAGTAGATCGATCAGCGTGTCGATTCTGTAAAAATCTCACCGTGAAAACTTGCGTAGAGTCAGCTGTCAGTGTCATGCCTCTGATGCTAGGGATTGACTAAGCAAACATTTAGAATCATAATGGAGATTTTAATAATATTTTGTATGCTAATTCTATTGATTATTTTATATAATTTCAAAACCAGTATTTTAGTTGTCAAAACGTAACTATTTTTTAGGGTTTTAAAATAAAAAAAATAGCAAAACAGAAACGTAGTCAGAATATCAAATTTTATTTCCTGGACTAGTCCTTATATAAGGACTAGTCATTTTTTTCCTAGATTAAAACCCCACAAAATAGTAATGTTTTGACAATTAAAATACTAGCTTTGTATGCTTTAAATTGTATAAAAATATCAATAAAATTAGCATAAAAAATGATTAAAATCTCTATTATGATTGTAAATTTATTCTTGGTCAATCCCTAGCATCAGGTGGGATGACACTGACAGCTCACTCCACGCTCACTTCACCTAAGTATTCACGCTGAGATAGTTACAGAATCACACTGCAGGTTAAGCGAAGCTTGCCGCGGTCAGTCCGTAGATAAGTGACCATCTTTACACACTGAGACCCCTCCGTGCCTCAGAAAGCCCAATAGCCGTTGGTCCCGGCTGTCATTTTTGGATCTTTGACAGTCGTTACGGGTCGTCAGAAGCCCGAAAGTCTGACAACCAGTCTTGCCAAGGGTATCGTGTTACCCAGTAACTGGGTTATGGAGGTCAGATAAGCAGTCGCTCCATGTAATATACTGGTATTCAGCTGTATCTGGTCAGACTGGAAGCCGACCCCGAAATAGTTGGGAAAAGCTAGGCAGATTGATTGGGAAATTTTGCTATACGGTATCATGCCATTTCTTTTAAGTGTTTTAAGTGGTACCTAGGTAGCAGTTGCATTGTCATGTGGGCAGGTTTAGTTAACAACATAACTCGTGTTCTTGAAATAAGACCTCAAGCATCTTGGCGTCAATATAAGCATTCAAGCATACAATTCGTTAGTAATGCACAAAGGAGCATTGACACAAATTAGGCAAGCACATCAATAGGTAAACACTGAATGGAAATTAATTTGTCCGTATTAGCTGCGGTGGGTCGGGTAGTTTGCCAAAAGGCAACCAATGTAAACAAGGTATAACCTAATGTAATAAATAATGTATGGAGGCCAAACATGGAAGTTATCCATGCCATGCCGAGAGGGATCGGGCTAAATTTTCATGATCTTGCGGTTTGTGATACGTGCTTGTTAATATTAGTTTATCAACCCTCTCGCCACATTGTGTACAAGATTTACCTACCTACCAAGAGGTACCTACTTGAGACTATTACTCAAGTGTTTTGCTTATCTGACCTGTGCGAGGTGGGAATTACGTAAGTGCTGCGGCCTGTACACAAGTTTGAAGGTATAGATATAACCTTATTTAGATATTCAAACCAATACACTTAATCCTCCCTAGCTTGTGGCTAAGTAATAACAGCCGCACGGCTCAATAGATCAGGTTAAGCTACGTTTGTCGCGGTTGGTCCATAGATGGGTGACCATCTTTACATACCAAGACCCCTCCATGCCTCGGAAAGCACGTAAAGCCATTGGTCCCGGCTGTCATTCGTAAATCTTTGACAGTCGTTACGGGTCGTCAGAAGCCCGGCAGTCTGACACCCAGCCTTACCAAGAGATATCGTATTACCCAGTAACTCGGTTGTGGAGGTCAGATAGGCAGTCGCTCCATGTAAAATACTGGTATTCAGCTGATCTGGTTAGACTGGAAGCCAACCCCAACATATTGGGGAAAAGGCTAGGCAGATGATGACATTTAACCCTCCCTACAGTCTTGAGTGGAGTTTTCTTATAACATATTGGAAAACTGCAACGGTTTATGAACAAGTTCGTTTACTCACGACAAGGGATTTGCTCAGACCCCAAGTACACCCAAGTTATACGAATCTGTATAAGAAGTAATAATCATTGGGGCGTGCACACGTGTTTCGTAGAAAATGCTTCGAATAGTACACCGCCGTCGGGTAGCAGGATGATATTGTGTATGCTGCCCCGCGAAACAATATTGAGGAGAGCAGAAACATGAATACATATTCAAAACAGAAAATAAAACGGATTCTGTATGATTAAAAATATAACATTTCGTTGTTAGGTACCTATACCATATTGTGTAAGTTGTACATTGTAAAATGGGTCGTGAACAGTTTTGTTTGATTCAAGAATATACATAAGTAACCAGAGGTCTGGCCTATTTTTTGAATCAGCATTGCCATACAACGTGGCAGTGCTGCCAGCCTTTTGTGCACTTCCTGTTGACAGCGATGCGGACGAATTTTTTGATGCCCTTTGATTATTTCCCCTCCTTTTTTATATACTTGTACATGTTTTTATTATTATTTTAAGACTGTTACTTAGTATGTTTTGATCAAAGTTTGCAAAGACTATTATAACCACTTGACTGCGTATACAGTGCCCCGACGCACGAAAACTATTAGTATTTTGTCGCCTATGTATAGGCTACGGTACTAGTAGCAATTTTAGTTGTGTCCAAGTGTTAGACCTGCGTGCACGCTAAATTAATATATTTTTTTTTTAAGTTTATGCAATTATAACGCATCAAAATGCCTTCATGCGCGGTGAAGTGGTGTGGGAAACATTCTTAGACATCTAGTTACAAAAAGGATGACATAACTTTTCATCGGTACATAAACATTACGAAAAATTATTTTTGATTTAATCAGATTATAAGCCACTGCAGGGGTCTATTTAAAATGGTGGTTGGGTAAACGAGCACACTTTTTGAGTCGCGCGTTGATGTCTTTTGGAAAAGTCTCTTTCTTGTATTAGACAATTCTAATGCTTCTATCCCTTTCTTTCCTTTTGTATGTTTATCGTAAAAAATAGTGCTGTTATCTTTAATAGCTGAAAGTTGATATCGAGAAAAATAAAATGAATACATTTTTTATTCAATTCACATACTTTAATAAAATAACTATCTACTATTAACCGACTTCAAAAAAGAAATACCGACGAACTGAGAACCTCCTCGGTTGTCAGTTCGTCGGTTTTTTTTTTTTTTTTTATAATCCGGGATTTTTTAGTTCTTTCTGTCCCCGACCGGGGCCGATCAGCCCATTTCCGGGATTTTTTTTTGTAATTGATTGATTTTGATTAAATATTATTTCTATGATTTTGATTTAGTATTTATTATAATGTTAAAATCCATTTTATCGATATCGACTATTTTCTCTTAATGAAGTAAAGCAGCCCTAACGATGCAACTTGACCTTGAACTGACCAATTGCAGCCGCGCGTTCTTCCTCATCCCCCGGCCCGCAGTAGTGAGTCGTGTGCTTCGAAGAAATCGGCCCATACGCTCTCTAGTGGTTATATTCTCTATGAAAGTTTGCAAGCTGAATTAAAACTGCTTAAATAAAAATTATATAAATGTTTACTCGTAGATGCTTGATGCAATATTGTCGAAACCCAACATTAGGGGTCGTTAAAAATGGAAAATCACACCTTGCGTTAGGGATCATAATTAAAAAGTTGGCGAAGTGCCGATAATATTTCAGAGGGGCAGACGGGTCGCCATTTCAAACAATATGGTTGCAAACAAGGTGAGGGAGGGGGGCTTCACGTCGCGTCTGCGGTGACCTCTCATTAACTGTGACTGAACGCTCGTTGTCACGTCGCGGCCCGGGCCCGGCAATTTGTTCGCCCTTAACGAATTCGCCAAAGTTATGTTTTTCATAAAATTAATTTTATTTTCCCTCATTGTGTTATGAATGTTACCATGTAAATGAGAGCAGAGAGTTAGGACGATATTTTATTGTGGGCAATTTCATGAATGTTTACATGAGGAATGTGAATGCAGTTTGTAGCGTGCTTGTAAAATATTCGTGGTGAAACAAAGTTAATTGCTGGGGCTAAAATAAAATGGTCGCTGTATGAACATGACATTAAAATTAATGACAGATATCTATCTAATGTTCTGAATAACTAACGCGGCTTTACCATTATTATAGGGTAATATTGCCTGGGATCTAGCGGTAATTCAAAACTTGCTAAGTTTTGAATTACAGATAGATCCCAGGCTAACCCAGCGTGGCGCGTGAGACGCAATATTGTTCCTACAATGTCGACGGATATTTCCGCTTGATGCATTTTTGATGTTTTTCTGATGTGGGTCTATCGGCCTCTGCTATCTAAATGTGATGAATATTCAACGTTGGTTTATGAGAGATACGATCTTAGATACAGTTACTTTATATTATGTATTTAATTAGGTTATTTTGCATGGCTAGTCAGACTCAAAGGTAAATTAACTATAGGTATTTACTCTTTAGAATTAAAATTTTGAAAATGAGCTTATGCAGAAATATTTTTGATTAGGTATTCGCAAAAGTTAATTAGGTAGGTACCCACGATAATATTATTAACCAACCTACCTACATTATTTTTGTGTTTTGCGTAGAAAGTTATCATTATTTAGATTTTTTTAAATGCAAGATATCTACTTATTTCCGTGGGTGCTAAAGGCATCGGGAAACATATGATAAAACTCGATTAACCTGATAACATGGTTTTAAAGTAATCCGTAGGTATTAATTTAGTGGCTTTGATAATATTTATCACAAAAAAAAAAGATATTTATTGATCTTGCCTAAGGAGAGTTCCTTCGACAAGACCAATAGATATCTTTTTCAAGATCATTGGTAAGAAAGCGTGGGGAAAAATATTAATATCTAATAAAACCACTTATTTTGTGTAACTAACAGACAAAAAAATCATTTCTATGACATGTTTTAAATTAGCGCCTGAAAGTGGCCGTCGTTTTCATAAAAGTAGCACACAAAATTGGCAGTAATTGTATAATGTATTAATCATTGGACTTTTTATTATGAACTTTTTATCAGATTTTTTGCGATAATGGTATTTCTAAATGACAAATATAGACGAACACACGTGTTTATAACAGAATTACTTTACATAAAAAAAAAAAAAAACTTTATTTCCAATTTTAAAAGCGATAGGTTCATACACTATTGTTTTTAAGCTGTCTCCACTAGAACCCAAGCTAAGATTAAACTTGAAAGAAAATAGAAACATCCTTACAACATAAAGGATGTCCATACTTTTACATTTCCCGTAGATCACAGGGACACGGTATCCCAGAGAGCCCATCAAATAAAAGAACCTTCTGTGCATAGATAAAGGACATTCGACTGTCGTCGACTAAATTGAATTTTGTAACGATAAATTCAGCACCAAATAAATATTAATGTGTCGTGAAGAGATCAAGATAATATTGATATTCTTGGAGGACGAGTGGGATTACAATAATACCAACATGTTGAGACTAAAAGTAAATGTAGTATGTTGAATATTTGATATCTTTAAGTATTATTATTTCTTAGCTTGTTTTTTGCAAATGCTGAGTTTTATGTTGGTAATAAAGATACAATACAGAAGAAAATAAAAATAAGGGCTGATAACACGGTTAATGAGTCAATGGTCTGATTGTGCAGTGATAAAGTACGTAATAAAATTAATGTCCTCGGTCATAACTGTAATTTACATAACATACAATTAACAAAATTACTCTCTAGATAGTGTTGGGGGTTTAATAATAATAATAAAAATAAAATTAGTTTATTTATAACTTAAACAACAAACAAATTTGAGATTGGAGCCTCCTTTTAAGCTTTAAGCAAAAGATGCCTGTATTAGGAGACTCCAAAGGTAGGGTTTGATGGCAATATTGAAATCGAAAAGAAAGCGAAGCCTTTTTCGCCTAGAAAAATTAAACCCAGTACTCAATCACGAAAGCTTTATCCATTTCGTTAACAAACATCAATGAGAATCTAATTTTTCCCCGCATGCGGGGCGGGGGACAAACGTTGAGAGAGCGGCCTGCATTTGCAACACGGGGAATCAAGAGCTGAGTCAACCCCCGACCGCTCTCTATTTACACGTTCCATTCTGAAAGGTTAACTTCAGTTGGAGGACAAACAAAGACGCATTTTGTTTAATTAATCACTATTTTATGGTGGAATTTTAGAGTGGGTTTTTATTTTTTTTTGGTAAGCTATTTGATTGTGTTTTGTTTATTCGTGCTAAGTAGTGCCTAATAGTTATTTTCTTACCAAACCATAACTACTATTATTCTGAAAAGGGTTAACTTACCTACTAACTGAATTAGAATGTTAGCTATAACGTTATTGTAAAATTAGCCGCGTAATTTATCCGAACGAAAATAGGTAAAAATTTGGTGTTTTAAAAAACTTGTTTTTTTTTTTTACAGAACTTAATAAATATATCCTTAAAGATTATCTACGCGTTGCTGTCATTTTATTTTCCAAGTGCTGACCTACTTGAGACCTTGGATAGCTATGAAAGTTTAACTTGTTTTATTAACATTATTGAATACTTTAAAAAATCCTACAGAATTACACCAAGATTCCAGAAACTAAATGCGAAAAATCTATTCGGTTCGTCGAAAATGAATAACGTGTTCAGGTATCCAGATTTTTTGCGGTTTAAATATCATAATCCGGCTGTAAAGCCCAGCGGTAGCATTGAGCGTAATCAAATGCTCTCGTAACTTGCAACCTATTTATTCAAAAAATGTGGTGTTACAAAAACCTTCAAAATGTCAAATATATTTTTATTTTTCAAAAAACGTGTGGCTTTATAAAGTTTAGTTTCAAAAAGTAGTAAACAAAGAGCAATACCAGGAATGTCCAACCAGACATACTGACATACGTTGGGACAAGTAAGTACCAAAAGGTAGGTATTTGATATGTTCTTTGTTTCATTGACGTCTTAACCTCAGGACTGCCTTATTGTTGCCTTATTAGAACAGCATACCTACATACCTACGGAGTAATTGCGTGAGACACTAACAATGACAATGCCTTAAATTTTGACAATTCAACAACATTCATTGCGTTATTTACATTGTGGAGCAAACTTTTCAAACATATGAAGCAAAGCAATGGATGAGCAATTTCCTTCAAAATCCTTCGTATTGTGATTGAAAGTGTGTTACAATTGCGGTGTAGATCAAGTTTCCTCTCAAGAGTACCTCCTGAGTTAACTCGAATCGAATTTGATTGGAAATAAAATGATTTTTCATTAATTTGACACTTATTATTTCAATCCAATTAGCTTGGCAAATAATTAAATCGACTTCAATAAAAAACATTCATCATTTTTTTATTGTTCCATCATTTTGATTTTCAGAAGAGTTTTAGTGTTAAATACCTAAAGCTTGCTTTTCGTACGTAGGTGTATAATCAGAGATGCTGCAAATAAATGGTGGTAGTTAGCCGAGCACCGCAGAGGGCAGTATCCACGATTTATGTGCGAGAAGCCTCCGGGGGGAGACGTAGGGGGCGCTAGTTGTTGCGTCTTCCAAACTAGTGCTCTTCCTTTGTATAAATTACTTACTTTATCTCTCGTGCTCGACTGTGAGAAAAGAAATACTAGTGGATCTTTTAGAAACTTCACGTAAAGGTGAATATGCTGCTTAGAGCTGTAGCGCTTTGAATATATTTATGTTCGTAGCTTTTATTGGGGGTTTTAGTATTCATAGACCACTCGCAATTATATGTAGATATCTTTTGCTAAACTGCACTATGATTTATACTTTTGACCACATCAATATTTTTACCGCTTTTACTACTGCTTTTGGCCAACCGGGTTCAAAGTCGGTTTAACCAATTCAAACTTCATTAATAGTCAAGATCAAAAAAAAGAATTAAAAAAAACTGCATGTACAGGGTGGCAGGAATATCGATGCACAACTATTACCATGGCCACCATTCAATACATGATTCTGAAACACCCTGCGTTAAAATTGGGTATTTAAGTTTTTGAACATTAGAATAGAATAGAATACTCTTTATTGTGTACACCATATAAATTACAGACATAAATATAGACATTTTACAAAGGATGACACAATGGGCGGTCTTATCGCTAAGAGCGATCTTTTAAAGACAACCTTTGGATGGATTGAAAAGGGAAGGAGAGACAAATACTGTAGATAGTCTGTGGTGTACCATTTACATGATACAATGAGTACATACATAAAGTACATTATACTAATCCAAATAAATATATAAATATAAAAATAGACATAAAACAGAAGGAAGTGTGACATTTACTTACCTTTGTACATTACACATAGTAAAATAACCCTATGATTGTTAAGCAGCGTATAAGTAGGTAACGATCTATAACTGAAACAGCTAGCCCTGAACCCCTCACTCGCAATCCTACAGCTCCCCACCTCATTGTCCGTATGGGAATCATTTGCTGTATTGCAGAACCACTCCGAGTAAACCTAGCCAGAGAAGTAGTGAATGTGGTCAATGAATATTATACTTACTGATGTAAATCATCATCTGCCTAGCCTTTTCCCAACTATGTTGGGGTCGGCTTCCAGTCTAACCGATGCAGCTGAATACCAGTATTTTACATGGAGCGACTGCCTATCTGACCTCCACAGTTACTGCGTAATACGATACCCCTAGGTAAGACTGGTGTTGTCAGACTTTCGGGCTTCTGACTACCAAACTACTACTATTTACTGATGTGAATATTAGCAACAAATTAGGCAGAAACTCTGTGTTACAATTGTAATTCAAACATAAAATATTTATTGGAAAACTATTATTATTTATTTGTCAAATTAGTTACAAAACATTAACAACTGTATCAAAATCAAAATCAAAATCAAAAGTCATTTATTCAAACTAGGCTGAGAATCAGCACTTTTCGAACGTCAAAATTACAAAAGACAGTCCCCCAAAACGCCCGCCCTTCACCACTTCCTAGTGCTTTCGCTGGGAAGAAGAAGTGGCGCAACAAACTCCCCAGCAGACAAACTCCCCAGCAGTATCACTGTACGATGTCAAATATCAGACTAAGGAATTCCATAAAGCCTGTTACTACTATAAATTAAACAATACCTAATAATAACATATCCTGCGATATGACAGCAAACCGACGAGCGATACAAATAATTTAGTTATTCTATACAAACAGAGTCAGTGATCGCTGCAATAGCGTATTCGATTACATGCGGCATTCGCGGTGGCTGTCCGATGACCAAATATCTGATATGTTTCGGTTTTCCATTCGAATAGTGGATTGAAAAATGTCGTTGTATATTCCGATGCATGCATACAAACGTACACATTATAAAGATTAAAAGTTTCGCGCTGGGAGCCAGCTAATTAATCCGACATAGATATCCTACACGACGGGACGGCAATTACTCTACCAGCAGTCACGGTGTATTCTCACAGGACGTCGTCTGCACTTTTAAATTATATATAAGTACTAGTGTACTACCTTCTAGCTAAATGAAAATGGTTTTGCATGAGTTTAGCGAAGCATTTGCAAACCCGTATAGTCGGGGCACAGTCAGGGCAAGATTAGCAAATAATCAAGCAGCCTTTCATTCCTGGCAAATGGCGTTCGCCAACCGTTCGATTGGCAATCGACATGAGCAGTAGAGCCTTCAGCAAATACAATAGCTATTGCAATGGGACTTGAATGGGACCGATTGTACTGCGGGTGGAAAGATGAGAGACGAGTAAACAATATTTTGTTGCTCTCGTTGGAATGTTTATCGGGATGATATCGTTTTCTTTGTCCTCGTTAATATGTGATCACTTTGTGATATTATGACAGTGGTCAAAATGGGTAGGTTCTCAGGTATTGTCATTTTTTTTTTACTTTAGAAAATATCATTCAACATTATTTAGGAATAGAATATAGTATAACTGTCATTGCGTCACCCTTTGTAAAATTTCTATATTTATGCCTGTAATTTATATGGTGTACATAATAAAGAGTATTCTAATCAATTCTACTTACTTTTGGATCCATGTTCGACGATCGCAAACTGTTTGCATCTGAAAGAGAAATAAATATGTTAGAACATTAAGTATTTGTAAATATTAATTTCACTTCGATATAAAATATTCTCATCGCTAAAATAAATTCAAATGGATTCTTATTCCCGGCTTGCAAAAATGATATATATTTTCCCCAGGATCACCTGAAAGAATTCCCACATATTCTTAAAACAGCTTTATCCGAGGATTCGGGCGATGTGTGTTTTTAAAATCCTTTCCGTAATAAATTATTCTGAGCGTCGGTGGCGGATGCATTTGTAGGATTTTTTTGCCACTTATCACATGTGGGACAGTTTGCTCTTTGTGGGCATTAACTACTGTCTTATACAAACGTACTTCGATGATATATGGCATCTTATATAAGCATGAGTGTATTAGAAGATATGACAGTATATATTCAATTCTGTCTTTAGATAATGTTGTCCCGTAGAATAACCCCAAAAAATCCCATTTCTAATTACTATAACTAAAACTTCTTGTAAACATACTAAAACAACTTGTACATACGTCTGTTCGTGGTGATGAAGTGTGTACGATTCCGGGCTATATCACACACTCTTAGAAAAAGATGGTGTTCATTTCCGCACATCGATCATACTAGTGACAGCGAAAGGGTCTTCTAATTCTGATAGATCGTTCTGATAGATTCATTACACGCGACCTCGTAATTTGTTGAGTGTTGTGGGAAGCTGTTTTATGCACTTTATAGAACGGTTTTAGAGTGCAGTAGGTTATGTGAAAGTTGTTTCTTATTGTACTTTTACTTTGATGTTTAGTAATGTATAATTTACGTATAAAGTTCAGGATTTAACTTGTGTTGATTAAGTTGTTAAGCAAACTGAAGGCTTGGCATGAAATAAAACGTTTTCAGCTTGTTTACAAAACATGCTTATTTAAATACTTACTGTAAGTTGTGCTGTTTTTGTGTATTGTATTATTGTATTCTATTTTTGCTGTTGATATTGCCCACCAAATAATTAAGTAACTATGATTGAAGGTCATTTTACCGGAAAGTAGATATTCACTATAACATTTTGGTACACCTTTGCAGTGTTTTTAATAATTAAGTTTACTGGGGCAATTACGATAGTTGGTACAACGGAATACCATTGGATGATAATTTCTACCAAACACTGTGGCATTTTTACATAGCTAAAGCGAAAGGGACGGCAGGGGATAAAATGGCGTTTAATCAATATGTTGCCAATATAAAAATGCCGCTGCGTTTGGTAGAAATTGTCATCCAACGGAATATAACCAAAATGGAAATTACCCCAGTAAACGCTATTGTTATGTATTCGTTATGAAAAAAAAAAGGTTATACAAATAAATAAATAAATAAAACCTTAACTGTTATAACCACAACATAAGATACATATGATAGCTACCTAATACACAAATTGAACATTTTATCCCCGAAGCGTTACACTGTTTTACCAGGATTAAAAAGAATCAAAAGGGAGGAATTTGACGTCGTGAAATTTTCTGGAGTATGGACCGGACTGTTTCAATTTCACGCGGCGTTTGTTGGGCGACAAAGATACCCAAAGGTGTCATTTCACAGAGAGCTGCCCGAACTTATGAGATAAGATGTTTATTTTTTATGGTTGTGAGTAAAGTTTTCTTTTCGAGTCTATGCTGTAAGTAATTTACGCGGTCTGTGGGATTGATGACACGGTTGGAAATATTAAATTGGTGTGTAGGATAAAAGAAGTCATTTATGTTTTCCGAAATCAATAAAATATTCGAAACTATGCATAGGTTTATCTCTCAGTTGAGATTAAAAAAAAATAAAACAGTAGCGTAAAGATTCTCAAACTCGAAACATAAGACGCCTACACAAGATCTAAAGTAACTGCCGGACAAAATCCACATCTTAAACTGTAAAAGTGTGTAAAAATATTGGCGAAGAGAGGCACTAGGGTACACAATTCCACTTCATCCGACGCCAGTGTCTGAGTGCAAAGGCGTGTCGAGATGCCAGCCGGCCTCTGCTCCGTGAAAATTCAGCGTCCGCCGGAAAATATGGACGCTGATGGGACCTTAATGTTTCCGACTTGGCCCCGCTACTTGCGGTCAGCGGCGACAGCCTTCGATGCCTATAAAACTTGGCCCAATAAAGATACAGTGATGTGATGTAACGTTTTGC
This sequence comes from Eremobia ochroleuca, assembly GCA_949629135.1. Lineage (NCBI taxonomy): Eukaryota > Metazoa > Arthropoda > Insecta > Lepidoptera > Noctuidae > Eremobia > Eremobia ochroleuca. The sequence continues at coordinate 12,124,004 of OX451392.1, forward strand.
GACGGTGTGTTTTTGTGTATCTTTATGGGTTTTAAGTTAGAGTAAGTAAGCTAGTGAGTAAGTAAGCTGCCATTTGGCTTATTTTTTCATTTATTCTATTTGCTGTACTCTAGACGTTTTTACGGTTTTAGCACATATAATCATACTACACATAAAAATCATCTCAACACCTCTCTCCCTTGAATTTTAATATATATACATAAATATATATATTATAAGTATAATATATTATAGTAAACAGTATAACCTTTGTATGTATTTGTGTACCTAGTGTAAATAGTTTTTTTTTATCATTGTTCCTCTCAACCAAAACACTTACCATCTAATCTCCATCCTTGATTGACTGGTAGAGAATACCTAAGGCATTAAGTCCGTCATTGTAGGCCTACCTTTTTGTGCGAAAAGTTTAAATAAATAAATAAATTCAACATTAATAATGTAATATAATGTGCTCTTTGAAGGCATGGTTGGCGCAGTGGTTAAGCGATTGACTGCTGCGCTGCGTGTGGCGTGTTCGATTCCCGCACGGAACAAATATTTGACCTACAAGTAGTTGTTCCGGGTCTGGCTGTTTGTGTATGTGAGTTTAAATGTTTGTAAACGCACCCACAATACAGGAGAAATTCTTAGTGTGGGGCAAAGTTTAATTAAAAAAAAAAAGCTAATAATTTTGGAACAATATATTTTAAAAGAGTGTCCGTGGAGTTTCTTGCCCGTTCTTCTCTATAGGTACCCACTACCCACTACGCTTTGAGATGACCAACTAGCTTCATATTTCTGACTGGCCGACTCCTTGACAATTCCAATGTGCATTTAAACGGTTTCATTGAAATAAATGCTTTGAGTTTGATTTTATTACGCCATGATAACCTAAGTCCGATTTGCTAGTTTTAAAATGAAGTTCTGAGAAAGCCGCTTCCCAGAAGGTCAGATTCATAAATTAGGCTACCAAGTAGTATAAAATAACTTAGATTAAGTACACCCAACAACTTTCAGAATTTCAATAACGCTAGTACTATTTCCAATTTTGTGGACCACAACACGCAATTCTAGATTGATCTACTTTACTTCTATGTACCAGACAAAAAATAATTAAGCGGCCAGTTCTCAATCTAGATGAGATTTGAACTGGCTCGCGAACTCATTAGCGGACGTATGTAGACGGACAGGACGGCAGCGACGTGTGATTGACGCAACGGAAATGATTTCGCCCGCCGCCGGCGCCGGTGCTATCTCTCAAAAGGTAATACCCTCTCATTTGTTCAGTATATTTGATATTTATACATGATACCGTAAACAACGCGGTTTGCTATTTACTTTTGTGTATAAAACAAACCCACGCAGTTCAACTTTGTTTAGTAGGTAAGTACTCGAGTAAGTTTGCTAGCTCGATCAATTATTTATGAACCGCTCTATTACAAATTTTGAATGGAAACTAAATTTTTAAGCGGTAAACGCAAATTGAATAGTCGACGCAACCTTCTAACATTCCAGCTCATAATTATACGTAGGCGCTGAAAATTTTGGATTGGTTTATATTCAACTAATTTACGCTTTAACAACCAAGCACGCCCACTTCAAAAATAAGACAAGGATTCTCACTGTACATACACTAAAAACTTTCCATATAAAACACAACGCGACATTCATAAAAGAAACGTATGCTAATCCAATTTGAAACAATTTCATCAGCTCCTAAAACAAATAACTATAAACACGGCAGCCAACAAGCTTTTTGTTTGCACAAAGCCCAAAAGGATCCATGGAAACAATTTCCTAGAGATGATACCGTGGGGTAAAATAAAGAGTAACAGCAAGTGGGTAAATCCGTAAAACGATTTCGTGAAAATTAATCCGATCGGCCACATTCGCAAAAAAACACGCTTCGCTTATGATATAGACAGCTCTACTACACGCTATACGAGCCGCTTGTAGACACGATAGATTAAATTTTCTTTTATAGGCTTACGTAGGTGACCCTAGATTGTAGTTATCATACTCACGTAAATTCATATGCTATTTCACTGACATTTTTTATATGGAAAGCATGGAGGAATATTTCTTTTACAAGATTGGATTATTTTTATATGTTCCTATCTCAGCCTTATGCATGTTTGTATGGAATTTTTGGTAATGACATTAGTGCCATGCCCAGAATAAGCTGCAGCTTCGACTGAATTGATAGGAGTACACTCCTATTCATGTTGGCGATCCATGTCACATGATTGTGTGCAGAGTGGCTAAGTTTATATACCTCATCTATAATAAAACTACTTTGACATTAATCTTACGTTACTGAAGGTTTAAATGTGCATAATTGGAATAAAAAGTCTTCCCCAAATAACAGTCAACAGTCTTGTTCACAAGAGTGAACAGGCACACACTTGTTTCATCATAAACCTCATCCATCGCTTTCCACCAGAAGTGTTCGAGGGAAAGAGTAGGCCCATTGCATTCGGCAATAAAAAAAAAAATAAAAAAAAATGAAATAAGTTACAAAAAAGTTTATACACTTAAAATTAATCTCATCGCCCACAATTGCCAAAAAGCTAGCAATCCAAGTCGAATTTTAACTAGTTACAAAGGAACGAGATCTCGACTCGGCCGCAGAGAGCATCAACATTTAATAAAAGGGGATTAACTCGTTTAAAGTACGATTGAACTTCCCGAGACTTGGAAAGTGGCAACCCTGGTAAGTTTACACCGCCTAAGATTATATTTTGATTGCTGTTTATTCATTATGCGTTATAGCTGTCTGCTGTACATCTTTTAATTATAACTCAGGCTGTTTGTAAAAAGTGTCTGTGATGAACTTTTTATTTTTTTACTAGCGAGCCGCCCCTGATTCGCATGGTATTTAGGACTTGAAAAAACATCGAGATTTCTTTATTATGCGTAAATGTAAAATGCTGAGGGAAAACATCATGAGGAGGAAAAAGGTATGTCCTGAATCAAAAATTTTAAGAAATGTGACAACTACCAACCCGCACTGGGCCCGCGTGGTAGATTTCAGCCCACTCCCTCTCGAAGATAGGAGGCCGATGTCCCAGCAGTGGGAACATTATATTACGCTTATTATGCTATGCTTGTGCTTCACATAAGCCTTCCGGAATAAATTATCTAAATGATATTGAGAAACAGTATCAAATTCCGTTGCGTAGTTTATAAAAACAACGAGGTCACGCAGACAGACAAGAAAAGCGACTTTAATTTATATACAGCGTGTAACGGAAGGGGGGTATCAACCCTGAAGGAGGTGAATGTGCTCATGAAACTCAACAACTTTCCCCAAAGAACATAGGTCGAAATATGAAAAAAAAATTTGGCCCTCCCTTACAAAACTGACTACCAGCTGATTGATTTACTATGGGAGGGCTAAATTTTTTTTTCATATTTCGACCTATGTTCTTTGGGGAAAGTTGTTGAGTTTCATGAGCACTTTCACCTCCTTCAGGGTTGATACCCCCCTTCCGTTACACGCTGTATACTAGCTCACCCGGCAAACTTCGTGCCACCACAGAATCAATAAGAACGAATGTTTGAGAAAATATATTATCTTTTTTTGTGAATATTTCAAATGTTTTAATAGTTATACTGCTATTTGGGGCGCAGACAAATCCAACAAATCAAAGATCATGAAAATCGGTCCAGCCGTTCTTGAGTATTATATATGGTGTAACTAACGCGACTCTGTTTTATGTATTTAAGAAGATATAGAAGTCTGTTTTCTAAGCATCACACTTGTGAGTACGAAATATACAGTATTTATTGGCATTACTATGAAAACTGTTGAGCTATTCGTTTCTAGGTTAACAACAACTTTCTTGGCCTAGAAATTGAATAAATTGCAGGCAATATAATAATTACATAAGTAATGCCCACGTTTTATGTACTTAGTTTAAAGGTAAGATCGCTCTATTTATAAGCCTATCTGGTATTTTAAACTAGTTTCAGAAAAACAAGTTATGTTTTTATATTGTGTATCTTTCAGTTTGTTCTTGCGATTTTCATGCTTTACGGATTTATTATTGAAAGAGAAGTTGAATATATTGAACGGCCGAACAAACAGTTGTGAAATCAATAGAAAGAACTTCTGAGTAATAACGGGCGTCTTTCGAATGGTTATTAATCATGATTATGATTTTTATCATATTTTTAATTGCTTTTATACTCTCTACGTGTTGTCGAAGATAAAATCTTCATGCTAGAATACTAAGGGCGAATTTTACTAAACGATAAGACACTTAATAATTATCTTGTCCTGGGTGACCTGTCAGCTGCACGTTACAGGAACAGTAGTGCTATTCTGTAAAAATCTCACCGTGATAACTAGGGTGAAGTGAGCTTAAAGTGAGCAGTCATTAGTGACAATTTCTAGAATCAGATGGTTTTCAGCTAAGCTATAGCTACAGCTCACTTCACCTAACTTTTCACAGTGAGATTCTAACAGAATCGACAGGCTGGTGTACGCTAGTGATGGCGTCAAACACGTAGCTGAATTCTGGGTCAAGTCTATTTAGATTGCCATCGACACGCTAAGAACAAGACCAATGAAACTAAACACGATCAGCACATCCGAACCGCAACCAACAGTGTCATCATTGTTGTCACCAATATTGACACTAACAGCTTTGCACGCGGGAAATTTGTTCTAACTATTCCTTCTTAATTCAAATGCACAAATAGCCAACTTGCTTTACCTCCAGATGGGCAACTTTAGCGTGTGTAACGTGTAACCCACACAAGTCCGCCAACACTAAGGAACACAATATTTCTCGCCTTCAAACAAATTGCGGTCGGGCGTTAGTTTGATTGGAGGTAGTTTGTTGCCTTTACAATGGACATTAGTCCAGAATGTGTGTTTTCACCTTCAATAGTTAATGTTGGACGTATCTTTACAGTGCTCGCATGTTTCACGCTGAATTGTAAATAATTATGTGGTATTTATTCTGGTGTTAGAGTTTAGGTTATTTTGGGGGCTTTTAGTGGAATTTCTTTGTTGTTCTGGCTAGAATATGACTTTAAGACTTTTTAGAGTGACCTTTCTTAAATGATAACACATTACTTACATGAATTAATAGAAAAAAAACATGGTGCCTACATACAAAAAAAAAAAAAACTATTTTAAATAAATGAAGTGACATCATGACTATGACAGTTTACATCAAAAAACGAATATACAAAGTATACCCGCAATTTCAATAATGTTTTATACAGTATAGCTTACTGCTAACACTGATATCTACAGACTATACAGATTTTCTGTCCAGTGAAAAGTTGCATTATGACATGGTGCACTTCGCCTAAGGATAAACAATAAGGTCGTATCCACTTGAAAAAAAAAGAACAAAAATGGTATTGTTTTCTTTTTACAATTCTTTGTTTTTTCCTCAAAATACTCTCACACCTCCTATGAGGAGTTAAGCTGATACGATGTATACTTTCATTACATTCGAATACCAACATGTGAATAACATATTCATTCCCGTTCACGACTCAACTCCCCCGTATAGTGCGTAACTCAACGAAGGGGTAACCCTCGCGAATCTGAATCGATACTAACGGTTTGAGCACATGATCGGTTTTCTCGAACAATGAGTTCAACAATCTTTTGAAAATGTAATGTGTTCATTCAATACAAATGTGCATTAGCCGAATGTAAACTGTAAATGGCTGTGATTAAAAAAAAGTTATTTTTATAAAATATAAGAATTTATTGAAGATGATCTATAATATCTCAGTAAATATCATACTTAAGAAAGTATGATGCTTACCGAGATATTATAGGTCATCTTGAATTAACTTTTTTGTCGATATAATTACTGGACGTACAAACATCCAGTAGCTATACAGACATAGATTTCTGCATGGAATAAACAAAGCAGTAGGAAGTAATATAATATAGACACAATTACCCTCTTACATTTTTTTAACATCAAATTCATGTTAACAAGCATAAAGGGCATGAAAATACATTATTAAACTATTATCGGCTACTGCTTTAACACTAATTTAGTCAGTTTATATTAGTAAGTAGATATAATTTTAGAGATAAATTCCATTCCTGTTTATTCCAATTATTAGAGCTTACTTACTATTTTTATTTCTAGTGTAGTGTCGTGAGGAAACACAATGATTTGAACATAATAAATAATTCCAATTTTATAGTATTATATTCATACTTTAAATTACTATCCGATGAAATTTCTGACTTTTATCTGCCAAAGTCACTAGGTTCAGATAAAAAATCGTATTATAAATTTATTCTAAAAATTCCGTGTTTTAGTGAACTGTTTTGATTATTATCTGTACCGAATGCATAATTTCACCTCTATTTCGTTTCGCTACTAATAACCTACTAACTAGCGTTTATAAATAAAGAAAAGTTAAGCATTCATTAAGAGCTAACTAAATGGCAAGCTAAACAGTGCCTAATTACTGATTAGCAAGATTTTTATAAATAAGCCTGCTGTGTATTATAGGTTTTTAAGCTATTTATGTATTTGTGTACTTTTTAACGATAATTCAATACTTTTAATAGTTTTTTTATCAGTGTTTGGCTCAACCAAAGCACCTGCCATCTAATCTCTTCACCATCCTTGGTTGACTGGTAGAGAGTGCTTAAGGCATTAAGCACTTTGTACTTTTTGTGTGCGAAAAGATTAAATAAATTAATTAATTCTTAAAATTTTGAGCGTAAACTATGATAATTTATATAATCATAATAAAGCGAATTCAATCAATCAAAGAAATACCTAAATTATATTTCACTAATTATTTATTTTTAAATTTAATTATAACTGCAAAATTACTGTTATTTTGGTAGTAATACGATTCAACTAACACCAAACGCATCGCTGTTTTTCAGCCTTATTTGTTGCCGCGATGTGCTATTTTCAATTACCTAACAATTTGTTTCTTACTGTGCCTTAAAACAACGCTTGGAAAAGCAGATATTATGATTTTAAAAAGATTGATACAATATTTTATGTCATTAGGTTTATTCACTTTTCACAAAAAAATCTATCACAATGATGATACTTATTCTAAACTATAATCAGCAATGCACATGAAAAACAAACAAACAAAAGTGTAGAATGTCTTTATGAGGATTCATCCATTGTGCGATAATTTGACAAGGGTGAGGGCGGGCACTCGCCCAAACTCATTAACATTTAATGAATTAATACTCACTATAAGACAAGAATGTAAGTACACAAACGATCAGGGGTGTCAGAAAAGAACTGGTTTTGTATAAAAGACTTTATATAATTGACCGGAGAGTACCGAGTTAGTAAACATATATTTACCTAAACAACCATATATTCCATATATTACAATCATATATTTAGTAAACATATATTTACTCAATATCAAAAATCTGAAAGGTCAGAAACAGAACCGATCAGCACCCTAATTGCGTAACACGCTATTACGCTCAATTTGAAACATTTTGAAGCATATTTCTAATCCATTGTTCCATATGTTCGAAAAATGTGTGTGCTTAGTAACGCAAATAACGCAATGAATGTTGTTGAACTGTCAAAATGAAACCCATTGCTACTGATAGTGTGTTACGCAATTAGGCTGCTGGTCTCGAAACTTGAGAATAACACACTTTACATAATTTCTAGGGCGTCTGAATTAAGAATCTTTATAAAGTTATTTCAATAGTATTGATAACTCAGTTTATTTTTGTTTTATGAATCTAGGTTACGAAGATATTCGCCTGAAAAATAAAAAATTAAAATATTTTGAAAACAATCAATAATTCATATTTTATTTAATACTGCGCCAGTGTTTTCATTCCCATAAGTCTCGACCCAGTAAAAATATAGGGATAGTAAGTATTTTATGTCTTAATCCAGGTCATGGTCTGCCCATATGGCAAATTTTATTAAAATCCGTTCAGCCGTTTCAGAGTGACAGCGTAACAAACAAACATACAAAAAAATCAGCGCTTTTCTCCTTCTCCTCCAACGCAAATGAAATAGACTTTACTATGTTTTCTAATTTTACATGACTTACATTAATTGTAATAACGAATAGGAAGTAAAATATCAATCCCTATATATAATATCATTCCATGTAAAGTTGACATCCCTGAATAGAACCACGCAGAACCATGAAAAGGGTTAAGAATGAATGCAAATCATTGTTTGAAGGAATTCTGACAGTAATGTAACAATAATAACTAGAATGAATCAGGGTAATGAATATCACTGAACTGAAGATTTAATTTTGTCTGTTAGGAATGTTTTTATTATTTACTAGCTGCGCCCCGCGGTTTACCCGCATAAGTGTCGATCCCGTAGGAATTTCGGGATGAAAAGTATTCTATGTGTTAATCCCGGTTATAAACTATCTGTGTACCAAATTTCATCCAAATCCGTTCAGCCGTTTGAGCGTGAAAAAGTAACAAACATACAAACATGCACACACTCACAAACTTTCGCTTTATAATATTAGTGTGACCTACGACTTCGACAAAATTTGTTTTAAATCTGCGGTTAAGAGTTCGTGACTAAGGACAAATCCAACTCTCCGAAACCCAACGCTACTTAAACAAAAGCAAGTATTTTTTTTACAAAAAAACACTTACAAGCAGAATTTGAACGTTAGCAATATCTCACGACCGAAGATTCATAATAATCGATGCGAGCAACAGTTGACGTCGTGAGACCCCATTGAGCCATAACGCGGCAATTTCCCCCGGCCCGTAACCGATCCGTTCCGATCACACACGGAACGGAACACTTGGGGGGAAATCTCTGGAAATACCTCTACATTAATACAAGACATAAGCCGATATTGCAGAAGAAGTATGGGAAAAGCGGTCGAAGTAAAAGTTATAAGCTCAATTTCATCTACGAATAATGTTGGATGAGGGGCAATCCGGCAATTCTCGTTATTTTAGATCATTCACAGTCTGATCTCAGACTCACCCCCGTACTCAGAGTCATTACTTAAAATGAATCAATCATTAACTTTAATTGATAAGTATAAATTGGAACGCAGTCAGTCAAAAATATGTCAGATTGAAAACATCTTTGTTGACATTTTGTGCCAAGATATGTTGGTTAATAAAAGTTAATGAATTATTAATTTTAAGTGAAGTCTCTGATTGTGGCAGTAAATCTGAGAAAAATACTTCTAATTATTTTTAGAAGTAAAGTTTACATTTTATCAATAACGAAAACATTTCCCACGCTTCCACCACAAAAAGAACAAAGATAGCTTTTCATTGGAAGTGACCTTCATTCCAAACAGCTTTTGACAAACCACTATCTCATAAGCCACCTCACATTTACATCATTCATTTGTGCAGTCCGATCATGCGCTGGCTCATCTTGCTATTCATCTTTCAGAGCTCCGTGTATACCCTCATCCTTCATTCTATCAGGGTTGCTCAACCTGCTGTCACACGTCTAGCTATGAGTTCTACCTTATGAGCTCCTACCCTAAGCTATGTAATATGCGGGTCTATTCTGTAAAAACCTCACCATGGAAAGTGAGGTGGAATGCTGTCATTCTACCTGAAGGCCAATTCTAGTAATTTCATCAGAGTTCATCTCAACGACGATCAATGTCAAAAACTTGTCAAAAATTTAGGGAAAATTGAGGTATTTTGACATATTTAGACTGAGATCAGACTTTGATGATCAGACAGAAATGACGCTATTGACAGCTCAGTTCAACCTCACTCCACCTAAGTTTTTACGAGTTTTTTTTTTTCAGAATATGTCGTCTGGAGTGCAAGCGCATGTTTTTATTGGCGTTGGTAGGTAACACACGCATAAATAAATCATCCGCACAATACGTCATAGTAAAAGAACATTACATCATTCGAAATTGTGCTTTCAACCTTATTTCAGTTCCGGTGACATTTCGGACTCGGTTTTTTCCGTTCGGCCAGCTGTTGTTCACATAGTTTTCAGACTATACGAATTATTTATCTTTTATGATTCTGTTATGAAATGGCAGTAGATAAACTTGGTCGGGATAAGGTGAGCACGCCACTTTTATCCGGATGATTATACGAAGGCACGTAGACGGGATTTGATGCAGATAATATGGAACTTAGGATTGGGATCTCCGTACTTTTAAATTTTAACTTGTCCGTTATCGATTTTCTTTGAATCGAGCAGACAGGCATTAAAAAGGGTTTAGTTGGAACTATCTTCGGTATTTATACTGGGAAAAATACCATACCTAACTACAATTTATACTGCGCTATATTTTATTTATACTACCCACCTACGCAGTACTGTCGATTTTATTACCTACTTGTATTTTTGAAATCTGGCTAACTATAGTGTGCTTTTTTCTCATATTATGTCACTTTTTGTAAACAAACACGCTACAACAAGCACGTGTTTTCGGATCGACAACGCACCATTAGGTTTGGTAACTTCTTGATATTTGTAAGACGCTCATTTGGTATGTATCATATTACATCAAGAAAAACTCCTTTAAACACGTTGATTTGGTCAACATCAAAATCGTAGTACAACGCAATGTTTGTTCACCAATTGAGTAGGACAAGTTAAGAAAAACACACTTGAAGTAGGTACATATTTATTTTTATTTGGTGCTATTTCTATTCTACAACTGATGTTCAATGGATACAGTATAAATACATAACCTGTATTATATGTATATAGCGACCTAGTCCAGGTATAATTTCCAGATTGTTACATATTATGCATGGGAACAAAGTCCCGGGGGTAATGACCTATGCCAATGACTTGTGTGTCAATCAATTTCAAACAAACATAGTTACTGTTGGTGGACATACGACAGATTACATAATAAGTACTTAGCTGTATAGTTCTCGCCACTTATGGCTTCACTTAGTGGTTACTCGAAATTGGAACTAATCTTGTTGTCTTCGGCGATCAAGTGCTGATTAGACATTGCTAAGCTCTTATTGGACATAATCAGAACATGGACAAAGCGCTTCAGTGCTTGGAATATATAGTTTTAAAGCTTATAGTATTATTTCATGAGAACACCAGCAGTATCGTCCTTTAAGTCAATTCTGGTATGTATAATAAAAAAAATATAATAAAAAATCGTTTATTTTGGAACAAAAACAGATACAATCATAAAAATAGTTAAACGATGATAACTGCAAAATGATGCAAAAGGATGTTTCCATAATTATTATTATGAAAGTCGCACGTATGAGGAATCTATCCATTCTATCAGAAGATATATATATATACTTGACAAAGATTTATGATTTTCTGACATAATGTTCGCATTTCGCAGTCGAAATAGTCCCTAGTCCAGACAAAATATCATTTGAAAGTTAGTTTTGACAACCATCACCACTACTTGACTAAGTAGATACCTAGAAATGGTAGTGTTTTTCACTGAACTATTGTCGCAACGAACCACCCAACATTCCTCCAAAATCAACCCAAAACCATCACTCACCAAGAAATTAATTAAAATTAGCCACGGCTAACTAGATCAGATAATGCAATGCGAGGTGACGTCACAAGGAAGCTTCGGATTACGTCACGAGCAGATGGCAGCCATTGTCTCAGGTGTGTGTGAAGCGTGGTCAGAGCTGGCAGCTGGCACGCCGTGAAATGTGGCCGCGTGGGGACATGGGGAAGTAACTGCGATAAGAATAATTGTGGTGGTTTTATTTTAAGGATTTGTTTTGTAGTTTATTTGTAGGAATAAACTACTGTTGAGGAAAGGTTATGTAGTCGTGGGATTAAATGTTTTTTTTTTTTGTTTATGCTACTACAAAACACGTTATACGTTTAGAAAGAAACGAATTTAAAACATCGTTCTGCCTCATTGATAGAAAAACAACAACATTTTAAATTCATTTAACTCTAATCGCAATTATTGATTTGTGGTGAACAGGCTTACATTTTTTTTATGTTAATCTAAAAGTCTAGCTGAGATAAAAGTGCCGCGACCAAGCTGGGGTACTGTCAGTACCTCAAATAGTGTAGTGTAATAAATGATATTAAATAGTGCTCTGAGCTGTTTGGTTATTGCCGTCTTCAAGTTGATTATTTGCATCGGGATTTCGATTCTCAAGCAGAGTAACATTTCACTATTTTAGAAAAAAGAAAGAAAAATATTTTATTTGTAGACATATTACAGTGTAAAAGTAAGTATCTAAATGATTATCTGATTCAGGCTATGACTGGATATTAATAGTTCTCTCGTTGGCATCTCTTTATGCTAGGTTATTCATTCAGTTTTTATCTCTGATCCATTCACAAATGGTTGCTTTTTGTAAAAGCTTTGTAGGTGAAAGCTATTTCAAGGAATGTTTGTTTATCAATTCCATAAGCTATGTGTGTGTGTGTTTTAAGAAAAGCAGGGCTAATATTTCGTTTTATATATTTAAATATAAAGCGTTATATTTCGTTTTAAACTATTTTTTATGCAAGAAAAACTGAGTGGTGTTCATGGTAATTCTTTATTTGATGCCCCGCTAGCTGCCGTGGCTTTGTTCGCGCGCGTGTTAGAAGCAAATTGGATTTCATGGATTTTAATTATCTGCGTGGAACATTGTTTTTTTTTTAAATTAAAGCCTAGTTATTCCTTGTAATATCAGCTAGCTTCCAGTGAAAGTGCCGTCGAAATCGGTCCCGCTGTTGCGGAGATTAGCCGGAACAAATAGACAGACAGATCACTTCACCCGATTCACGACATTTCGTGCATCAGGTGAAGTGAGCACGCCACACAAACTACGTGAGATTAAACGTGGGTTTCGACAACTAGAATTAGCTTTGAAATTATATAAAAGGTTCAATAGAATTAGCATAAAAAATATTAATAAAATCTCGATTATGATTGTAAATATTTGCTTGATTAATCCTTAGCATCAGTGGGATGACACTGACGGCTCACTCCACGCAACTTTTCACGGTGAGATTTTTACAGAATCGACCGGCAGATTTGTATAGATTTCAAACAGTAAATTTTCTCTACACTACCTATTCTAACAAAGTTATTGCGCCTCGATGTAATGCCTACTAGTACCAAAAAGTCTATTCAACAGTATAGAGTGACGTAAGTACACAGAACAGTGGGGTTATGTGTACAATATAACATGTCGACGGAAAAAGCTTTTAGTGGCCCAGCAGACATAACGATATCTGCTGGGACCTATAAGCGTATACACATAGAAGTATCTGCTGTAAACTAGGGCAGGCACGTTAAGAATGTTTTTTTTTTAGAGTTCTTTTGCTGCCAGTGCTGATGTATCTATTTCGTAAGATAAGATAAGATAATGTATATTTGCCAAAACCAGTGCTTTACATTTCCGTGGCTAGGCTTACATAAAAAAAAAAACCAGTCAGCTGCGAGTCGGACTCGCGCACCGAGGATTCCGTACAGATTTACGATTTCCGTTTTTTTTTCTTTACTTGTGCTACATGACATTGCTACCTGCAAAATTTCGTGAATCTTGGTCAACGGGAAGTACCCTATTGGTTTTGATTCCCTTAGTTTAATTTTTCACTGCTTCAGGGGATTGCAGTCTTGAGTATTTGATATTAAATTCAACATGATGACTCCAAGCGTTCTTGAGAAAAAGGGTCTTGACAGACGGACAGACAGACGGACAACGAAGTGATCTTGTGACGAAGTGATCTTGTGACGAAGTGATCTTGTGACGAAGTGATCTTGTGACGAAGTGATCTTGTGACGAAGTGATCTAAATACAAAAGTAAGAAGCAAAGAAAGTATTTTGCTTATGAACTCCACACTAAATCGAGCCTATCTCGTGGAGTCAATGAATGGTATTACGATATCGTGAAAATCGCGAAACCGCATTACATTAATACTTATGGATTGTTACAGACCAGAGGCACCTGAAAAAGCGTTATTATTTTAAAGTTATTAAAACGTTGAAGCATTGTCTAGATTTAAAACAGTGAAATTATCATCATTTAGAGAATTTGTCCCGGAAGGTTTATAATCATCATCATCTGCCTAGCCTTTACCCAACTATATTGGGGTCGGCTTCCAGTCTACCCGGATGCAGCTGAATATACATACCCAGTATTTTACATGGAGCGACTGCCTATCTAATCTCCACAACCCAGTTACTGGGTAATACGATACCCCTTGGTAAGACTGATTGTCAGACTTTCGGGCTTCTGACGACCCGTAACGACTGTCAAAGATTAACGAATGATCACTGAGACCAACGGCTTAACGCTGTCCGAGGCACGGACCTTTCTTGGTGTGTAAAGATGGTCACCCATTCACGGACCAACCACGGCAAGCGTAGCGTAACCTGATCGATCGACCCGTGCGGCTGTTATTACTTAGCCACAAGCATCTCTGTCCCGGATATGTATGTATGTGTGTGTGTGTGTGTGTATGATACCTTAATATTAAACTAAAAGATAACAAGGAAATCTCAATGTTTTGTAAGTCGTAAAAAACGTAGCGGCAGTGCGATTCTGTAACCATCTCACAGTGAAAACTGAGATGGAGTGAGCTGTCAGTGTCATCCCACCTGATACTAGGGATTGACCAAGAATATATTTACAATAATAATCCAGATATTAATAATATTTTCTATGCTAATTCTATTGATCTTTTTATATAATTTCAAAGCTAGTATTTTAATTGTCATGACATTACTATTTCGTGGGGTTTTCATTTAAGAAAAAAAAAAACAAAATTGATATTCTGACTAAGTTTCTGTTTTGCTATTTTATTTTAAAACCCCAAAAAATAGTAATGTTCGAAATAGTAATGTTGTGTAACAAATAAAATACTGTTTTGAATTTATATAAAATGATCAATAGAATTAGTACAAAAAATATTATTAAAATCTAGATTATGATTGTAAATGTTTGCTCCTATGTTTCCCTAGCAACAGTGGGATGACACTGATAGCTCACCCCACGCTTTTTCACGGTGAGATTTTTACAGAATTAACATTCAGGAGCGGCTCGCTAGTTGTAATATCGATGGTCTAGAAGACAGATGTTATAAGTGCAGTTTTTGTAATTTTCAAGAAGAGCAGTAAAATAAAGTTAAAAGTTTATTACGCTTCGTGATAGTGTTTTTATTATTCAACCATCATGTGGAGTACTTATCTGGGTTATCGTGAATAGAAAATAAATATAGATAATAATAACAACCAAACAACAACACAACAATACAATGATAATAATATGACGATGATAATATAACTATCTATCGGAAAGACTGATCTTCAGACTTTTGCGCTTCTGACTATCCGTAATGACTGTCAGAGATGTAAAAATGGCGGAGGGGACCAACGGCTTATCGTGCTTTCCGAGGCACGGAGGGGTCTCGATATTTAATGGATGGTTGCTCATGCACGAACCGACCGTACCGTGCGTAGCTTGAAATTCGTTCGACCCGTGTGACTGTTATCATGGTGTATTCTAGACCATCGACATGTAAATAAAAAAAAAAACGAACAAAAAATATAGCCCGGGTTCTATAAATCTATTCAGTATACTTAAGTTCATATTAAAAAAAAATATTTTTTTGTTACATTGCACGAAAAGATTTTTGCTAGCTAATTCAAGTTTCTATACCAGTATAATTACTCAAAACTGCTTGTTGAACATGCTCAAAACTGCTTGCCATGTCCAACATGGCATTATTTGCTCAGTCACTGTTAACCTACTGTATCACTGTCTGGGGAGGTGCTTCGAAAACTACAATTATTGAATTGGAGAGAGCCCAGAGAGCTATCTTAAAAGTGTCCTCATTCCTGCCCTATCGTTACCCCACAGAGCTCCTATACAAGGAGGCTAAAGTTTTGACAGTGCGTCAACTCTTTATCTTAAATACCGTATTAAAACAGCACTCACTAACTACCCATCATCCCACGACCTCACATCGCAAAAGACGTTACGACCCCGTAGACCGCCGTCAAATACACCAATCTACTAAGAAATTTTCAAAGCGGTTTTTTTGCCACCTAGGTGGTTTTCTATACAACAAAATTAACAGGATGTCATCTATAGTCAACCTCACTAAAACTATGTGCAAAAAGCAAGTTACTGCCTTACTACAACAGCTAAATTATGATGATACTGAGAACCTACTTACCTCTATGGTGTAATATCAGCCATTTATCACTAATCAGTCACACAAGCCCAAAAGTGACCAACACACACACACACACACACCCATACGTCGTTCGTTCTCACGGACCCACACCACTTCACACATACACACACACTCATCCACCCTTCTACATACGTATAACATAACCTTATTAACAAAAGTTTAGTTTACGCTTAGTTTATATTAAAGTTTAAAATGTCCACTCGAGCCACTCTTTTTATAATGTTGTTTTGATATCCTTTGGTTGTCAGTGTACAAGTAAATAACAACAAAAAAAAAAATATTATATATTATTGTAAAAGGGCGGAGACCTGGTGTCCTGAAATACAGGCTTAGAGCCTAGTTTAGGCACCAGTCTCCCACAATATTAAAATGCTGTCTGACTCTGATACCATCTAATATGTATTTTGTAATATTGTGGTGAGAAAATAAATATTATTATTATTATTATTATTATTATTTATATGAACCATTTAAGGTGACATAAAACTTAGTGTTGAGGTTTACTTTATTACTATATTAGTGACCCGCCGCAGCTTCGCATGGTGTTAATTTGTTGTCAAAACTTTGACGTTTCTTAATTATATAAAAGTTTAATGCACATAAACCTTTCTGAAAACAAACCGCATCAAAATCCGTTGCGTAGTTTAAAAGAACAACGCGGTAACACAGACACACTCGAACAGCGACTTAGGTATTAATTAATAATATGTATAGATATAGAAGTTCTGCGTTAGCAATAATTATATTATTATTATTATATTATATTATTTCTATGGCATTAAGTCCGCCTCTGCACATTTATGTGCTTGAAGTATTAAATAAATAAATAAATGAATAAATAATTATTCTCAATTTTGCCTTCTTTCAATACTTTCCCGACATGATAAAACAATATTTCCATTTTTCGGCGAGCCACTACGCATACTCTCCGTAATGTTTTTCCATCCTACCTTTTTAATACCCAACTAAGCGTTCACCTTTTTCGCCATGCAACTACTGAAACAGCAGTGACAATTAATTCGACTATCAATATTAAAAGCTTTCAAATGTCTGGTCCAGTGGGATAATGTATCGGGCAGGATTCAAAATGTCAGCCAACTTTTATGTAATTGGCCGTGGCCCGTGGGTCGTGGAGGTAATCCCGCTCGCATTCATTAGTAGCAGTGTTACTGCAACTTGTAATCTGCTGTCCACTCGCTGTTAGCGTATATTGTAGAAATAGTAATCCCGCGTAAATGTTTGTTGGAAGTTTTTGATTTTGTGGGGGTTCGTGGTGAAAAGTTTGAGGTTCATGACTTTATGAACGAGCAGTGGTGGGCCAGTGGCAATGGCCGCGACTTACGAGTTGTATGTAGGTCGTGGGTACACACGCCAGCTCATCAAGCTACTACATAATGACCAATTTCTTTAATAGAATTTCAACTTTATTCTTTAAGTATAAGGTTCAAGGTTGATTGGGAAAATTTGACAGTTTTGGGTAGCTTGACGTGCTGGCGTCTGTACAAACCCAAGCAGCCACATTACTTTGTGTAAATTGTTTCATCACCACTGCTCTCAAAACGGTGAAGAAAAACAGCGTGAGGAAACCGGCATACCTATCCTAGCATAAAAAAATCCAAGACATGTGGCAACCCGCAATGGGGCCTGTGTGGTGGATTATGACCACTCCCTCTCACTAAAAGAGGAGGCCTTTGTCCCAGGAGCGGAAACATTCTAGGCTGATTATGATGACTTTCTGAAACGGAAGAAAAATTGGAAAAGGTGTAATACCGACTTTTGGGGTCTGTTAATCAACGTTTTCGGGATTTGACGATCCATTGAGAGTTCTTTATTCGGCCAACAGGGTTTTAGAGATAGAACCCAATAGGCCTAGTATTTTCATCTGTGAACGCTTGTGTTGATGTAATGTACAAGTTAATGTAATGGCTTGGCAACCTTTCATTAGTACGTGCGGTTTATCGGCTCACAGCATCAACTTTTAATCCAGTATATCTGTGCCAACCGCGGTTATGGTTAGTATTTTGGCTCTAATTGGGACTGCGTTACGTTAACGGTTACAGGGCTTTTTTGACACGGTTCATATATCAATATTTTCAGCCTTATCAAACTTCTAGGATTCGACAACGTGATGACGAGAAGGAGAAGGTGGCTTTTGCTCTGCAATGGGAAATAATACCATTATAATAACTAGGAATTGAAGATTTTTTCTTCTATGCAATTATCTTCTGTATCTAACCCACATGATGCTAATTTCATCGCACTTGGCCAGGCAATAAATGTTAAGTACTTACTTGAACCTGTAGAGTACAAATTGTAAGTATACGAAGTATATTTAGTTGTAGGTGGACTAGTGTAAAATATACACTCTAGCACGTTGATACAAAATTAATCCGGCCCTGTAACGGGCAGGTTTGTTTTTCTTAACGAAGCACGAGAGACGTTGCCTTATAATGCACTTATGATTTATTGCATCAGAATCTCGCTGCGCCGGCCTTTTTTAATATTTTTGCTGTTATTTTACTTGACTTGAGTAAGCAAGGCAGGGTAGGGTAGCGTGTCCTGTGGGATAGTTGGATGTTCCAATGGCAGTGAAGTGACGAGTGCATTTGGGTTGGTGGTTAGGGAATGGAAAAACTTTGTACGATATTGGAAAAAATCTTTGGTAAAAATGTTGAAGTAATAAATGTAGGTAGGTATTTTATAGCAAACTTTAAAAAGAATTTCATGTATTTTATGTCTTATATGCAATCAATTCATTTAAGTTTCTAAGAAGTGCCTTCTTATAACCCAAACAATATTTAAAAAAAAAATTCAAGTTAGGTTATGGTTTGTCCCTACACAACACGATTGTTGAGTACCTACCTGTCCATCGAAGATGAACCCTATTACAAGCATTCTTAAAAAAGCCAAAAACATCCTAACAAGCTAAACAAACAACAATAAAACCTTAATATTCTTTATTGCTTCAATAAATGTTCATACGAAAACAAGACGGTATATAAGATGTTCGTATAAAACTCAAAATATCGCCGAAGAGACGTTTCTTGTGAATCTGACACGCTGAATTCTGAGATTAAATTCATACCCCGAGGTACAATTCGTTCAGAATAACGTCGCATCGTCCACACTCCTACCGAGATGAAAAATGGTGGCATTATCACGATTTCACTTGTCAAGTGAACAAAAAGAGGTTTTACTGTAGTACTTATTTAGTTCAGCTATCTAGATATCTTTGCAAACAATTGAATAGTGGCAGCGGAAATTGAACTCGCACATAATTTTTGAAATGCAAATATTGTGGCAACAATCAGGTAATATTATGCAATGAAACAGCACACATAAATCTAAACACAATTAAACTAAAACTTGATTACAGACAATTCTATAGGTAAAAAATATTTATAAAAATAAAAAAAAGGTTATCAAATAAATTGTTCACCGAAGCAACGCAAATGAAATAACAAAGCACAATTTTTACGAGCCATAAACAATTTCGCGCGGAAGCCAATGTTAAGCGTGGAAACTTCTTCAGTGAGACCGTTACACAATGAAATTAACAATAAGCTCGGCGGAAACAAAGAAAGCACCTAAGTTGATAAATAAAAAATATGCCAAGGGACAAATGGAGAGAGCAAGTACCTACCAAAATTACAAAAATCCCGGTAATTTTTGTGGCTTTCCTCCTGTTTTGTTACCAAATCCTCGCGAACACTAATTTTAACAAACGTTATTATTATTTTTTTGTTTTTTAACACTTCAAAAATAAATAAGTTATATTAAGCGTTAGTATCACGCTACTTATTTATGTCGTTCTAGTCTTAAGTAGACTCTAGCTCGAGATGACTGGAAGCGTGTTACAAACAACAAACGCACGAATCACTTAGATTTTATGGATTCAAGACACACATAAATTACTTCACTCCCTGAATACTTTTTATAGGTAAGGAATCTCCAAATTCCATTTTGATGTAAATAATTTCCTTTTAAAAATGGCAAATACTTGTGTTTTCAATCAAACAATGAATGCAGGTTGTTTAAACAGCACTCTGTATCGTTTTCACCGCATTCTACTGTTTGTGTGTATACAAATTAGTAAATATTTATTTAACAAAACAAAGAAGAATATTACAGTATTATATACGGCATAATACAGCCGAGTTTACTCGCTGTAATCTAGAGTAAATTAACTTAAACAAATTGTTATTCAAAATCTCAAAACATTGAATAACAACTCAACTAAAATATTCATAAACGTAAATAATTGTGATATCCGTTTGGCTCGGCAATTACGTGGTGATATTAAAACTTAATTAAAATTTGTTTATCACGGCTCGAAAGCGATTAAAAGTTTAAACGAAGCTCGGCGACGTAGACCGCCTTCGGAACGAGTTTATTTACGTAAATAGTGTTTCGGTTCAACACTTCTGCTCCCAAACTGACTTTGTGCATTGGAACTTTATATTTGTTTCATTGAATAGTTTATATTGTAAATTTTGATGGAATACGTGGAGTATAATGAAGAGGTGATTGCAAAGGAATGTAATACCTTCTAAACGTATAAAAAAAACTACATATCTACGAAGTTTTCACCACATTTCCAGCGTTTTACCCAAAAAACAATACCCCTTAATTTTTTCCACTACACGAAAAGAGAATTTAATTATTTATTCGAGTTCACAAACGAGTTCGTCACTTGGGGCGCATTCTAAAGGGCTCTACTTATTTGGACTTCTACTTGTTTGTTCAAGTTATCTCTGAATTTATGTTAGGGCCGCACGAAGGCCGTGCCGCGGGACATACTAGTGGAAATTAATGAGGACTCCAAGCGGAGTTCAATACTCAGCCTTATAAACTAACTGAGAAAAATAGACCGTGAAATATGTTATAGAGTGGGATGTAAAATAACTATTTATTTTTTGTTGCTATAAATCTTTAAATAAATAAAAAAGTATGTATCATGTTGAATCCTTAGAATTATATACAATCATAAAGGTACGTACAAATAATCACCACTTTTAGAAGAAATAAGTATTTCAACCAAAAAAATTACACTCCTGTCTGAAAGGACATGGCATGAACGGCTCTCCTCCCCTTTCTTCCCACTTCTTATGCCGAGGAAAGCGGTTAGCACTTTCTCTAACGATGAGACAATAATTTTAAAAAATAATAATACCGACTTAGTAGTGCTTTTGGTACTTTGTTTTATAGGTAGATCGCAAGTACCTTTTACATTTTATCATATAAAAAAAAATAACGACTACATACTTTGTAACCTTTCAAACTACGCCATTTAACCATAAAACAAATAACTTACTAAAATTAAACTCAAACCTCTAAATATATCGCTGAAAGCCACAGGGTGTTCAAACCACAATTTCACTTAAACAATCATACGTTACGTTTCGTGTACACTTAGCATAATATTCGGAGTAACGTCACTCTCAACTGTAACTCGGCATTAAATATAAGTTAGGCTGTGGCCCGATTGATCTCAGGCTGTATTTTATGTCGATAACACTAACGGGGATTTTTATAACGAGGGCAAATACGTGCCCTTAGCGCTGTTTATTTCAAGAGGATTTGTTTGATACTACCATTCTTCTTCTTTTTCCATCTCTTAATCCCAGATCTATCTGAAGTCGGGTCTTCTTGTACAGCGGCGCCAGGACGACCTGTCCTGGGTTGTTTTAGCAGTTAGGTTCCGCGTTTTCATCTCCCTCTCGATACTGGACCACCATGTAGCGGGGGTCTTTCTTCTTGTTTGACAGTACCATGGAATGGAAATAACAACGAATTCGAAATCAACATTGGATGGCCTAATGCACTACAGTGCAGTGGCATACCGTCAAAAGACATACCTATTGTTCACAAAATTTGAATTTGTGCCTTGAAAATTATCACAAAATTAACAGTGTTTTAATTAGAAAGACCTTCGTAACTACCGACTGGAGGTGGTGCACTTTATACGTTTAGGCCTCAATGATAGCGATTTGTAAGTAGCGATAATTCCAATGTGTTTTTACTTTTTACCACCAAAAAACTAAAAAATCAAAAGTTGAAACGAGAGAATGATGAGTTGAGTTGGTTGAAAGTTGATCATTTCAGTTGTTGAAAAGAAAAAAAATCGATCGGTTAAGCTTTGATTTCCTAAGAAAGCGGTGAACGGTCATACATTAATGGCTGTCAAAATACAGAGCGTTGTTTGACACCTTAATGTCAAATATTGGTGAAAATTAAAGATTTTCGGTCGAGCAGTGGTGGCCCAGTGGAAACGGGGGCCATTACTACTAGGCTTGTTTGAGTCTTACAAGTTATAGGCAGTGGCTTCGTACCCAGGCAGGCGCGTTACTTTATGTAAATAATTTCATCACTACTGCTCTCTAAGCGGTGAAGGAAAACATCGCGAGGAAACCGGCATGTCCTAGAGCAAAAAAAAATCGAAGCCCACTCTCTCTCGGAGTAAGGAGGCCTGTGTGGGACACAGGCCTCCTCAGGGGGAACATTATAGACTGATTACGTTTATGCGTAATAATATGACGGCCACCGCTCTTCTGAAAACCGTAGCTTTGGTACATAAACTTGGCCATCTTCTGTAAGTTGTAACAGGTATCCAAATCTCAGATCTGCAGTGCGATTCTGTAACCATCTCACCGTGAAAACTTAGGTGAAGTGAGCGGGGAGTGAGCTGTCAGTGTCATCCCACCTGATACTAGGGATTGACCAAGAATACCTACATTTACAATCATAATCGAGATTTTAATAATATTTTTTATGCTAATTCTATTGATCCTTTTATATAATTTAGTAACTGTCAAAACTTTACTAATTGGTGGGGCTTTAAATCCAGGAAAAAAAAAATATAAAAAAAAAACAAAATTGATATTATAAGTTTCTGTTTTGCTATTTTATTTTAAAAACCTACAAAATAGTAATGTTTTAACGACTAAAATAGGTACTAGTTATGAAATTATATCAAATTATCAATAGAATTAGCATAAAAAATATTATTAAAATATCGATTATGATTGTAAATGTTAGCTTAGCCAATCCCTAGCATCAGTGGGATGACACTGACAGCTCACTCCACGCAAGTTTCGCGGTGAGATTATTACAGAATCGACATGCTGGTCACCGCCATTACTTGTGAACCACACGAGATCGCACCCTTACTGCAAATCGCCGCAAGGGCTCGCTCTTCGTGTTTACAAGTTACAGGCCCATTGTTTGCCTTTAATAAACAGTGAGTAGGCACCACTATTTGTTAATTCTGCATATCGATCCAGTACATTAACAAAATCGATCAAATTAATGTTTATACATAATTAAGTTCATTAGGTCTGTCGTTATGTTTTGGTCAAAGAGGCAAAAATCCATAAAAATGAATAAAATTGAAATGTCTGTTTGTAATGTCAAAATAACAGCTTTGCACTAAATGCATGAAAGAATATACGGTACTCATAACAAAAAAAAACATTTTTAATTTTTTTGTCTGTCTGTCTGTTTGTTACGGCTAATCTCTGAAACGGCTGGACCGATTTTGACGTGACTTTTACTAGAAGATAGCTGATGTTCTAAGGAGTAGGTAACTGAAGATTACTTATATTTTAGAAAAATGATCAGGGGTCCTCGCAAAAAAAAATACCCGTGAAATCCAATTTGTTTTCCAACATTCACGCGAACGAAGTCGCGGCCACAGCTAGCTAAAAGATAATATCTTTATTTACAAATTAGGGTTTGGTTTTTCATATAAAAAGTTGACGCGAGAGCTGCAAAATCACGTTCAAAAGTATCTCATGAAAGTGTTTACGGTATGGAAACCACATATATGCAATAAATTATACCATATACTTGTTATCGCCTTTTCTGACGATATACAAAAAATGAACGAAATCGGTCGCGAAAAAAAGTCAGCTGTTGAAAACATGAAAACTAAAAAAAAAACAAAACTCGTTGAAATGTGGGTGATTTTTTTCGCGACCGATTTCATTCATACCAAGACCCTCCGTGCGTGCCATTCGTAGATCTTTGCCAGTTGTTACAGGTCGTCAGAAGCCCGAAATTCTGACAACCAGTCTTACCAAGGGGCATCGTACTACCCTGTAACTGGGTTGTGGAGTCAGATAAGCAGTCGCTCTATGTAAAATACTGCTATTCAGCTGTATCCGGTTAGACTGGAAGCTGTCCCCAATATAGTTGGGAAAAAGCTAGGCTAATTGATTGAATAAAGGAGGTAGTAAAAAGAAGGTTTCAACTTTATATCTCACCAGCTTTTAAAAAAATTATTGTTTTAATAAGTAACTTGAAGCTTTCAAATAAAAAAAGAGAACTTTTTAGTTAGAAACTCTAGCTCACGGATGTGTCTATTATACTATTATTATTCATTTATTCATTCGAGTTACAAAGACAATACACAAAATTCAATACATTAACAGTATGATACAAAACAAAAGCCACCTTACCTTCAACCCTTACAAATTGAATGGCAACTGTAACCTGCAAGTCACTTGTGTACGGACAGTCGAGCCTGTTCGTTATCATCACGCTGTTGGGGCTAACGCGCACACTGCGCAACAAAGACGCGCTCCGCTTACGCATCGTTGCATAAGGGCTCCCGCAGATAAGCGCGACGCGACAGTGCGACACGATTCTGGTAGAACAAATTCAACGAAGTTTTCATAGAAATTGTTCTACTAGGATCGCGTCGCGCTGTCACGTCGCGTTTGTCTGCAGGAGGCTTAAAGCAGTCGACGGCAGCTTCGGCAAACATGCCCGAGGCACTACAGTGTCGCGGCAGCCCCATCAGCGCTCTGAAGAATGAATCTATGAAGATGAATGAAAATAGTAATAATATTCCACAACTTTCACACAACGCCATCTAGTACCAAACTAAGCAGAGCTTGTGCTATGACTACTAGACAACTGATAAACATACATATATATTTCTAAATACATACATATTATGGATAAATTACACCCAAAAAAGAACAAATGATCGAGCTCGTCACACAAACATTTGTCCTAAGTGGGAACCGAACCCACGACCTTGCGCACAGCAGTCAGGGCCACTGACCACTAGACCAACAGGCCTGTCAAAAAATGAATCTATGAAGAATTAATCTGTGAAATTACTATTCATAATTCCACACAAATGAAGAATTAAACGAAGCACAAAACTTTTAAGGCCTTGCACGAAAATAAAACAATGCTGAGTTATTTCAACTATATTCCGCTAACAGGTTTTGCCCGCGTCTCTCTCTCACTCGCTTGGAATGGAATCGGGACGGGGGTCTTTTTGTTCATCCCCATTGTATCTCATCCCTATCGCAGCACGATAATTTATATCTCATATTTTATAAACAGTCTCACGAATTTATAAAATTCTATTGAAATCCACTTAGAATTTTTGAATGAATTGTGTGCAGATATGAAATTGGATTGCTGTAGATAAATGATTGTTATGGTGTGTAGTACTCGCAACCTGCGTGCGTGTATGACCAGCAGGGCAATTGCGTAATACACTATCAGTAGCAATGGGTTTCATTTTGACAGTTCAACAATATTCATTGCGTTATTTACGTTGTTGTATCAGACAAATTTTTCGAACATTAGGAGCAATGGATTAGCAATATGCTTCAAAATTATTCAAATTGAGAATAATAGTGTGTTACGCAATTATGGTGCACATGTATGAACGTAAACGAGGCAAAAGGAGTATGAAAGGATCGTAGCAGGTTGCGTTTTGTAGTTTCTGCCTACCCTCATGAGAAAAAAGCATGAGTTTATGTATGTAAATAATTTTTAATCTGATTTTAAGGTGTACACTCTGAACTCAGCCGGTGGATTCTGTAAAAATCTCACCGTGAAATCATAAGTGAAGTGAGCACTTAATAAGTGTTAATCCCTAGCATTAGGAATGAATGACAGCTCACTTCCCGCTCACTTCACCTAAGTTCTCACGGCGAGATTTTTACAGAATAGCACTGCGGTTCTTTAAAACAGTAATCTGGCTACCGCAGCGAAACTTCAGAAAATAAACAGTCAATTTCCCAATAAGAAACAACGAGTGGTCAAAATTATGTTTTAACTAGCTGTTATTAAAAAATTAACAAAAACAAAATTATATTTGAATAGCTGTTATTAAAAATCAAAATTATGTTTAGAATTGCCGTTATTAAAAAAAATAAAATCAAAATTATGTTTTGTAAATTGTGAAAAATGTGTTCTGGAACAAAAAGAAGCTTCATTTTTATATTTTATTGAATTTTAAGATTCTGTATAGTCTCAATCAACGCATACGCGCTCCGCTACCCGCTGACGCTTGAAGCAAACCCTAATCGCAGTTATTACCCCACAAATTACAAAACTTACACGATTCTTGTCACGACACTATTGTTTCATACAAAAAAATTCATATTCCACAGCAACCAACAATTGTAGACAAACGTTGTTTCGTACACGAACTAAAGGCATGTCCATTTACAAGACCGAGGCCCGCCGGGTACTGTCGTAAAAACACTATGAAATGTTTACGATGCTAGCCGACGCAGCTGCTTAAATCTTTTGAATTTTTCATATGGACAATGCAAATAACATTAGGTAATGTTATACGCCTGACCCACGGCCGCAACTCTTTTTAGTTTCAGTAGAACAGCTTTTGAAGATAAGCGATCTAAGAAGTTTGTTGCGACTATAGAACTTAAATATGACTCTATTATTATAAGGAACTGCTAGCTAAACAAGGTCCATGTTAAGCAGTGGCTTATAAACCTTATAGACTGAAATTAAAAAGTGGTTAGGGAATGTTGTCATTGCACGATGGGCGAACGAATCGGTGATTTGGTTCAGTCACAAGAACTAAGTACTTATGTGGCAGTAAGCAACATTGCTCGCAGAACAAAAGGCCGTAGGGGTCGAATAGTTCTCAAAAAAAAAAAAAAAAAATCAAACATCGTTTATTCTACTAGGCTGAGAATCAGCACTTTTCGAACGTCAAAATTACAAAAGACAGTCCCCCAAAATGCCCGCCCTTCACCACTTCCCAGTGCTTTCGCTGGGGAGAAGAAGCGGCGCAACAAACTCCCCAGCAGCAGCTGTCTGTTCAGTTAGAAAACACTTGCTTGCTTACTGGAGAGGCGACCGCATACCAGAAGACCTAGCATTGGAAGTCCTCCAACAAGGTGAACCGATGACCGTGTGAGGCCCGCAGGAATCCACTGGATGCGGGGAGGACAGAACCGGTGGAAGTGGCGGTGCTTGAAGGAAGACTGTATCCAACAGTGGAAGTCTTTCGGCTGGAATGATGATGATGATGATGACCAACAATAATATGTTTACACTTAGCTATTTGTAAAGGTAATCTTACTGCATTGGTTGTAAATTTATAATAATAATCAGTGATCGGAGTAGGTAGATTGAAATGGGGTCATTGATCCGAAACGTATATATTAATATGGACTTTCCTCTGTAATTTCGGAATTGGTTGATTATTACCAAAAAAAAACCGGAACTTAGGTAGGAATTGTGTTAAAATGAGCAATATTATATTCTTTATATTATTTTTTTTTAACGGCACGGTCACGTTTTGACACAACCCAGCGACGAATCAGAACAAAGGATCATGGGTGGTACACTAACCGGTTATCAAAACAATGCGTACGCCCACCGACGACATGCCAGGTAGCTCACTCATTTACTTCGGTTCGTAGAGTGCGCTTCTTTGTTTGTTACTGTGTTGTTAAAGCGTTACTTGACCCTCACTTGTGTACATACTGACTTCTGAAATCTGCTCAAAAATTGTTTTTATTATTCAAATAAATAGTAAATGAATTTAGTTTCGATACCTACCTTTAAATTTTGAATTGAGTAGTAATAATATCACTACTAACATTAACAATATTCAATCGGATCCGGAAATACCGGAATTGCTTTCCGGGAAAATAGCTTATCCATGTTATTCTTTCTGTGGGCATTTATGATACAAGTACCAAAAAACAATCTACCTATTCCGATCACTGATAATAATAGTGTTTTGGATCCTCTACCTACTATTATGAAATAGGTCTTATCTCAAAGTTGCAATCGGTATTCCACAAGAATCCAAGAAAATCGCTATTGACGTGTGCTGAGTTATTACAGAGAGAGCAGTGGTGTCCCAATGGTAACGGCCCTGAATTACGTTTTGGAGGTCTTGGTTCGAACCCAGGCAGGCAGATTACTTTGTGTAATTTATTTCGTCAACACTAGTCTCAAAACGGTGAAGGAAAACATCGTGAGAAAACTGGCGAGTCCTGGTACCAAAAAATTGAAGACATGTAGACCAACCCGTACTAGGCCCGGTCGAGAGGGAACTAGGCTGGCTAGGATTTTAGGCTGATTATGCTAAGTTATTACATATTTGTGTTCGTGACTGTCCCCGGATGGGTACAGTCACGAACACAAATATGTAATGCATAATGTTCAGAAGTTTTGGCCTTATCTACATCTGAAACAATTCTTATTTATTTAAATTTTTCGCACAAATGGTACAAACGCGGACTTAATGCCTTAGGCATTCTCTACCAGTCAACCAAGGGAGGTGAAGAGATTAGATGGCAGGTGCTTTGGTTGACAGGACAGTGATAAATATAAAAAAAATAAAAATGTGACAAATACATAAATAGTTTATAAACACAAACACGCGATTTAGTATAATATATATCTCCTCTCCTATTCTTTACCGAGGACAGGAATCAAACATGTTTTAGTTTAGGGACTACAGCGGGGTATCTGCGTAACACACTGTTAGTAGCTGTGAGTTTCATTTTGACAGTTCAACATCATTCATTGCGTTGTTCACGTTGTTGAGCAAACATATTTTTCGAACATACGAAGCAACGAATTAGCAATAATCATCTGCCTAGCCTTTTTCCAACTATATTGGGGCCGGATTCCAGTCTGACCGGATGAAGCTGAATACGTCCTGTATTTTATATGGAGCGACTGCCTATCTGACCTCCACAACCCAGTTGCAGACGATACCCCTTGGTAAGACTGGTTGTCAGACTTACGGGCTTCTGACTACCCGTAACGACTGTCAAAGATCCACGAATGACAGCCGGGACCAACGGCCGTGCTTTCCGAGGCACGGAGGGGTCTCGGTATGTAAAGATGGTCACCCATCCACAGACCAATCGCGGGAAGCGTAGCTTAACCTGATCGATCGACCAGTGCGACTGTTATTATTTAGCCATCTTCAAAATGATTCATATTGATATTGACAGTGTGTTACGCAATAGTTTTTTTTTTTTTTTTAATTAGTGTGCATGTCAATAAATCTAGTCTAGCAAATAATTTTAATGAGTTGATCAATTTAAAAGCATGGTTTGCTCACTATCGCCAATGTACAGACGCCAGCACATCAAGCTACTACAATCTGTCAGATTTCTTTAATAGATTTTCAACTTTATCGCTAAAGTATAAGGTTCAAAGTTGATTGGGAAAATCTGACAGTTTCGGGTAGCTTGATGTGCTGGCGTCTGTACAATGATCAGTCGTCTGTTAATAATTTCTATTGTGGAAATGCAGGTTGTGTTGACAATTTGGCTGCCTGTGACCACGATTGCGCGTTTCGAAACGAATGTAGCATAAGTAGGTTGTTCACGTTACCTGCTGACTAACAGTGGTCAGCCAGTGTAAACTGAACGTTTGATAGTACTTCATTTGTTAAAAGCGTTGGTGAAATGTAACGCGTTGTGGAATTCAATTGAGCCATGAAACTTGTTTTGTTGTTTGTCCTCTCTTCAATGGTGACAAGCATCGGGAATTCCCTTGATGTTGCACTTGTAAGTAATCATTTCTAATAGGTGTACGAGTTTAAATGGAGCGAATGCCTATCTGACCTCCACAACCCAGTTACTGGGTAATACTATACACTTGGTAAGACTAGTTACGGCCTTCTGACGACCTGTATCGACTGTCAAAGATCCACGAATGATAGCCGGGACCAACGGCTTAACGTGCTTTCCAAGGCCCCTCGCCTTGGTATATACAGATGGTCACCCATCCACGGACCAACCGCGGCATGCTTAGCTTAACCTGATCGATCGACCTGTATGGTTGCTATTACGTAACCAAAAGCCGTCCTGGAGGTGGGTTATGTTATATGTTATAATTGTAATCCCAGCCTATAGTTTCAAGTCTATACCATCGTTGTATACACACACACACACACACACACTTACACACACACACACACACACACACACACCCTCCCACACACACATACACAAACATACGGCACATACCCTACGATTTAATATTTGTATTTTATTTTATTTTTTAATCTGAGTATTAAGTAAAATTTCTAGAAACTGTTTTTTTTTTTTGTACCCTTCACTTAATCTGGAACACGTATCTTCCTGCTAGGAGTCGGGCGTTGGCAACTGCGCCACAGTTCTTAACTTTTGCAGCTGCCATCGTTTGTATTTCTTTAAGACTGTATCTGTTTCTGTTCCAAATAAACGATTTTTATTTTATTGGAGATTAAACGAACTTACCTGAAGTGAAGTTCTATCCAAATTATACGAGTTGCTTCGTCCGAAGAGATTAAGATAACAATGTAGTAATACGTCTAGGGTATCGCCTTTCATCCACTAAGTTTGAATATTTTTTTTTTTTTTTTTTTTTTTTGTCGGTACTTTGTCTTCCTGATAGTTATGCCTGTACCGCCACTCATTTAGTTGAAAGCCTGGAACCTTTTTTAATATTTCACTTTAGGTATGGGGTTCATAGGGTTGGGAGGGAACTAATCTCTTCGGACGAAGCAACTCGTATAATTTGGATAGAACTTCACTTCAGGTAAGTTCGTTTAATCTCCAATTATACTTCGTTGCTTCGTCCTTCGAGATTAAGATAACAATGTAGATTTTGAAAGATGGTGAAATATTAAAACACTGAATTTTTATGCTTAGGTACATGTATATTAATCAAACCTTACAAGTAATAAAGTAATTAAATTGTAGTTTTTCTTTAATTAGGGGTAGATAAATTTAAGTTATTAATTTTAAGTAATTAAATCTAACATCGATCAGAGGTTAGGATTGATAAGGCAAATTGATCAGTTTGTTCACATTGAATGTCTCTATGATAATATCTAGCGAAAACATTGGAGCTACCACTCCACCCAGCTGCTTTTCGTATCGTGTCAATATTGACACCAGCTCTATGAGCAGCTGAGGTGGCTGCGTGTCTGGTGGAGTGGGCAGAAAATACTGAAGTGTCAATTCCGCTAATTGATAATATATCTTTTATCCACCGACTGATGGTATTTGTGGTTACTGATTTATGTGGTTTTTTAATACTTATAAAAAGGCTATTGGCATTGTTTCTCAAATGTTTTGTCCTATCAATATATTCTATAAGAGCCTCAGCGGGACATATTTCCGGTCGATCTTTGTAAAATGGAATATTTAAACAAGGTTGAGATAAACCAGGTCGAGATGTTTTTAACAAATCGTTTATCTTGATCAATATAAGATTATCAGTGACGTTCATATTTTCTAATTTGATTTTGCTAATGGTTTGCACCCTGTGTGCAGTTACAAGTATGAGCAAAGTTACGGCCTTTTTGGTTAAATGTTCGATAAGAATTCTAAAACTATTGACGGGTCCCAAGTGATATTATATTTTGGGGCTGGAGGACGAAGTCTGTAAAAACCTTTGAATAGCCTAGCAACGCGATCATCAGACCCTACTCTCGATCCTAAGATCAAAGACAGAGCGGAGCGATGACTGTTTAAAGATCCGTATTGTAAGCCGGAATGAAATAACTCAGTGAGAAAATACATAATCATCGGAATTGACGCCTCATGTATTTTGATATTGTGAGTCTTACAAAAGTTTACCCAACGTCGAATGGCAACGTCATATTGTTTTATTGACCTTTCAGATAAAGAAGCTATCATAATATCTAAAGATGATGGTGGTACTCCTCTGTTTCGTAACGCCGTCCTGATAACTTCCCTGCAATCAACGTGAGCTTGGGGACACTGTTGGAAATAGACAATAACACTTTATCAGAGGGTCTAAACTGAACTAATTCTGAACAGAGAAGTTTTTGATAAAGTGGAAACCAGGGTTGCGTGGGCCAAAATGGAACCACAACATTACCCTCCGCCTGGTCGTATATAAGTTTTCTTAATACTTTTAATATAACCGCAAAAGGAGGAAATGCGTAGAAACAAAGATTTGACCAATTTAAAGTAAAAGCATTCACAGCGCATGCTCCTGGGTCTCTATTCCATGAGACGTACTTAACACATTTGTTATTCAACCTTGATGCGAAAAGATCAATTTTTGGTTGCCCAAAGGCTCTCACAATCTTTTCAAAAGCATGATCTTTAATCTCCCATTCGGTATCGGGGTGAGATTTTCTAGACTCAGCATCTGCTATTTCGTTATCTTCCGAGCTTATGTATGAAGCGAATACAAATATACCACGAGCTTCACACCACTGCCACAAAGATTTTGTGATTTCAGTTAAATGTGGAAATCTTACTCCACCCATACGGTTGATATACGAAATAGCAGTTGTGTTGTCAACGCGTAGTAACACCTGACAATTTTTTAATCCTTTTGCGAATGTTTGTAAGCCCAAGAAAGCAGCCAGGAGTTCTAGACAGTTAATATGTTTGTTAGACTCTGTGTTACTCCACTGGCCACTGGCGGTCTCCGCACCGCATGCTGCCCCCCACCCTTTTTTGCTAGCGTCTGAAAATATTTCTAGACAGTAGCTGTCCCGTCTAATAGGATTCACTGCGGTATCAATAGATTTTAACCACCAGGAAAAATCGTCCTGCAAATACTGTGGTAAAGACATGTGGCTATCATAATTACTCGTTTTACACAATGCAAGGTATTTGCATCTTTCCATCTGCTTGGTGTAAAGCCAACCGTACTGAATCGCGGGGCAGGACGAAGTGAGGAGGCCTACCAAGCGAGCAAACTGTCTTATTTTACAACGAGATTTCAATTGAAACGATTGTAACTCTTGTTTAATTAGATTTCGTTTTTCCTTAGGAAGGCTAACATGAAATTCTTTTGTATCTATCACAAAACCAAGGTATTTGCAAATATTACTCGGAATCATACAACTTTTTTTTTTTTTTTTTTTTTTTTAATGTTAATTATGAATCCTAAGGACTCTAAAATATGTTTTGTCTGTAAAATATTATCTAAGCAATCTTGATAATTATTAGAAATGATACAAATGTCATCTAAGTAGATAGATGACAGATAACCTAATGATCTCAGTAAACAAATTACCGGTTTTAATAGCTTTGTGAACACAAATGGAGCTGTGTTTAAACCAAACGGCAAAACATTGAATTGGTAAATTTGACCCTCGTACCTAAATCGTAGGTACTTTCTATACGTCGGGTGTATAGGTACTAGAAAATACGCATCCTTTAAATCAAAGGTGGCCATGAAACTGTTTCTTGATACTAATTTTAATGTTGTTCTTAGATCTTCAATTTTGAAATGTTCTGTTACGATGTACTTGTTTAGAGACTTTAAGTTTAAAATAAATCTGTTTTTGCCATTGGGTTTTTTAATCAGGAAATAACTAGAAAGAAACTGTCCTTCACATGGTTCACAATGTGAAATAGCACCACTGTTTAGAAGGTCAGTGATGGCCACCTTGTATTTAAAGGACTCACATGAAGTTAATGCAGGTAAACTTGGTTCGTGTAACTGATAGACAGGTTTAGTAAACGGTATCTTGTAACCTCTTATCCACGATAATACAACGAGGTCATTAGTTATCAATTGCCATTGATCATAAAAGTAGGATAACCGACCTGCAAAACGTACCAGGTCTAGCGCCGCGGGGCTTGGCGCTGCTGCAAGCGCGGCTGCTGTCGCGGCTGCTGCTGCACCGGTCGCGGGCGCGGCGCCGGCGCTGTTCTCCTCGCTGTTCCCGCTTGCCGCGCTGTCGGGAACGGAGGCGTCTGGTTTAAAGTCTGGACAGGGGCCTGTCTCGGTCTCTGCGCTGGTGCAGGTCTTCGAACCTGTGTGTTTATTTTAATCTCAGCGCCTGATTTTGATATAGCTTTTGCAGCTTTTAGAGTATCGGTCAGATGTTCGCCAAATAGAAACTTATCGATTTCTGTATTGAACAGTTGATCTTTTATATCTTTCTTGATTGTAGAACATATAAAACTGCGCCGTGTCATGGACTCGCTGTGTTGTGAGTCACACATCAGTCGACCGGCTTCGATCAGTAATTTTATTACCGACTGATCTTTATAACCTGCAGAAAAGAGTATGCTTAGGGCTTCACTTATACAAGATATACTTGCTGCGACCTGCACCTGCTTATTCTCTAAAGCTTTGTCTTTTTTTATTAGCATCTCCGATAAGGCGGCCTTTATCTCTGGGTTTAACTTGGGTGCATCAATCTTTGTGCAGTTTTTTGGAACCAGATGCTTATCAAGCAGCTCCTTTCTGGCATCCTTGGTCAAGCCTGTTGTTGCGATGTGTTCCCAGCGAGCAGATAACTCGCATCTAATGTCTGGTCCATATTTTTTATCCTTTGATGGAGTTTCGCCCAAGAGATTCAGAATCTCTTCGTCCAGCTCAGGAAGCGTTACTTCAACAGGTAGTTCCGATTCCCCTGCCTGTACTGCTTCTGTAGCAGGAACATCATGTATCGTCGAGGTGGACGTACCCGGTTGTGGCTCATCTGAGTCAATAATCGGAGATGACGCGACATCACCTTGAACTTCCATTTCAGCGATATTCAGAATTACGAAATCGAGTGATAACATTTTGTTATGTAGGTACGTGGATATGATCACAACTACCAATGTTCCTAGTATACAACTAGTGGTTTTAGAGCGGCGATAGTCCTTAAAACTACCCACAACACTATGTTTTAGTTCGTACGGATATAAAATGCAATTATTATTAAGTAGGTCATTAACTAAAGTGAAGGCAACATTCCTTTCAAATGTACACAATCACTAGTAGTATATACCCAATGAATTGGGAATCCAAAATTATGTGAAGGTAACATCCCCATAAGATGTACACAACACTGTGTACACCAATGTTCCTAGTATACAACTAGTGGTTTTAGAGCGGCGATAGTCCTTAAAACTACCCACAACACTATGTTTTAGTCCGTACGGATATAAAATGCAATTATTATTAAGTAGGTCATTAACTAAAGTGAAGGCAACATTCCTTTCAAATGTACACAATCACTAGTAGTATATACCCAATGAATTGGGAATCCAAAATTATGTGAAGGTAACATCCCCATAAGATGTACACAACACTATTTAAGATAATATGACATCATGTCAGATTATGATACGGATATAGTCCGAAAAACTATTCACAATATCTTCCGTTTGTAAAAATAACACTTCAGCTTACCTTCATGGTCCGATAGTACCGGCGACATAATAATATTCGTCGACGAGCTACTACTCTCGGAACAACTTCGAACACGCGACCTTCTGTCGCGTTTATTAAGTTTCCTTTCGAGTTTTCGAATCTTCTTTCTTAAATAATCACTGTCGTCGTTTTTGTGACTACGTTTTGGCATCTTTTGCACAATTCAAATGCAACGAAGAAAATAACGTGGTGATCGGCGACGCACTAAAACGCGAATGAGTGGCGGTACAGGCATAACTATCAGGAAGACAAAGTACCGACAAAAAAAAAAAAAAAAAAAAAAATATTCAAACTTAGTGGATGAAAGGCGATACCCTAGACGTATTACTACATTGTTATCTTAATCTCGAAGGACGAAGCAACGAAGTATAATTTTATTTAATCGGTGGTCATGCCTTGGTAGTTTTCATTACAATGTCATATGAACAAGCACTCTCCGCCAGCCGGAACTACCGCTAAGTCATGGTCGCACAAAATCGCGTCAAATGTTCCCGACGTATGAGTGTATCATGGGTACACAAGATGAGCGATGATGTCGTGACTCATCTGCTCGCAAATTAACTGCTCTGATGAATGCGCTGCGACACACAACCACTTTCAAAAGACCCCTGACCGACCTACAACCTACCCTAATTATAACTGATTTAAGTATTGTTGGAGGGGCGTTAGAGCTCAAGTTATGGTGGTAGGTAATAGGTGGGTAGGCGCGGCGAGGCAACACTGTTGATGTATCGCTTTCATAACGGCCATGGTTAATTAGTGTCAAATTACAACGCTAATGTTTTTTCGTACTCCCCTGACAGTGTGTTTGGTGAAGGATATGAATTTGTCGGTCGCCATTGATTTTCCGAATCGTTTGAGATATAAATCTGATATTCCCTATATTTACCATAATATTACCTGCTTTTCCAATAAGCAAAATGTTGTTTTGCGAATTATACTAAATATCGTAAGTAGTGTTTAATTGTTTGTACTTATCTTCAGCAGGTCAAAATAAAACTTAAAAAAATATGAAGTCTAAAAAAGAGTGCACGAAATACGAATATTTTCACCACACAAAGTTACACGAAAGTGAGGCAAAGTTTTCATCACCAGTATTTATTTACCTTCAACCAACCTCTTAATAAACGCTCTATATAAATTATGCAAACTAAAGTTAATTCCCTAAAGTTTTATTGACTTTCTCCACAGATTTACCCTAATGGCGTTAACGGATGCGCACTAAAGAGTTCTTTAAACTGCGACCCCCGTAATTCAAGTCAGGATTTAAACCTTAGAAGAAAGTAAGTTTGCCGGGACAACAAAGAGGAGCCATTCCCCTCAGAGTAATTTATACGTGACCGCGGGACCCGAGCCCCGGGACTCGCAACTCCGTTGAGACTCCGGGACTCCGCTCGCGTGCCTGCGACCTGACACCTACTACATACAATTGAGTCGGACAATTTTTAACCTTCCTTTTGATTTCGTTCCCTGTTTTTGTTGTACGTGAGGGAGACAAACGGTACGGGTGTAGTGTTGTGTATTTTATTCGTATTGTGCAGTTAAGATTTCTATGAGTTTCTTTCTATACTGCTATTTTTCTCGGACTTGAACTGGTAAGATATTATGTCAATCTCGCCCGTATTTCATGGGACTTAAAGATCACTGATGAAATATGGGTGTACTAGATATAATTACCTCTCTGCCTGACCCTTCGGGGAACTAGAATGATAATAATAAAAAACAAAAAAAAATTAAACTATGTATTTCAACATGCATTCATCAAGATTTATTACATGAGAATAACGCTCAATCTCTTTGAGAAGATTATGTGCGCTAATACAGACGTAATATTATGTGTACATGTGTGTATTAAGGAGATCTGAAATTACGAGTGATTTTACCAATTAAAAAGAAAGATACTTTTGTCCCAATAAGTTTTAACAAAACACGAAAGGGGTTTAATTAAATACTTGCTTACAAAGTTAAGTAATTTAATGTCTGCTTACCCATAATTTTTTTTTATGTTAAAACGTCTCCTAACTTTAAGCAACGTTTGTAAATTAACCCCAGTAGGTAAAATAAAAACAAACAGTCACTATCATACAGTCTTTCTTATAACGTTGTGTTTACTTCTAGGGAAAAAAGAGTACAAGGAAATAAAACCAATACCTACATTTGATTGCTTCCATATCGTAAGCAGAATTGACCGCACCAACTCAATGAGCTAATGAGTTTTCCGCGTTAGCGGTAAAAGGATATCGTTTCATAATCCCGCTGAGAAAACACAATCATAACCAAGAAAAGGGGTTTCTTACTTCTTACTTTTGATAATAAGATAAGGAAGCTATTTTTATTGCGTACGCAGGCGGATCTTACAAAGTAGGTGATCTAGAAAAACAAGAGCTTACATTTTCATAGTCTTATCGCAACTAGAGATTAAAAATAACGGCGTCAATGAAAAGAAAATCTTAAAATCTAGCTGTAAAAACTTAAGAGCAAACAATAAAGACAGAATATTATGTTAACATTCAAAGAAATCTATAGACTAACAAAAGCATGAAGAAAACGTGACGTAAACATTTGTTTGCGTCAGTGCATTCATTTTATCTCAGAAACAGTCAGAAACTGTCCCAGTTGGGCGACAATAGCCTTACCGAAACCTGGGACTTACTAATTCACCGGATATGTACTTCAGTCCATAAATTAAAACAAACCTCAGCCGATTTTTTTAATGACAGATACAAACGAGGCCTGACTACTCACTCCGAGTCTAAAACCCAAAATTGGATTTCCGTGTACCCTCGTTCGTCTAGTCGGTACGAGAATTTCGCGGTCGTGCGTGTGCCCTACCTGATACGTTTCGGAACAAATAGTTCCTATTTGCCTGCTGTCTGTCGCACCGGATGCGGTTACAACCAACTATCGAACATTTTTAATTTCATGGCCCGTTTGTTCACTATCACTCCTGGTACGAGTATTTTCCCTAGAAAGTGTGGGATGTATTTAGTTGTATTTTGTTTCAAAATTGCTTTTCTTGTAATGTCCTAGTAATCTTATTCCTTACATAATATATGAAAATGAACTTGCAATTTACTAAAAACCTAATCAAATAGGTTTACTTAAAGCCTTGCAAAATGTATTGTGAAAACAGCAACGACAATAGACAATTTCTACTAAATTCGCATATAAATAATAAGGTACGCTTCGGGTTTCATGGAACTCAGTATCACTTTTAAACCCCAAAATCTCAAAACAAAATAATAAGCACGGTGCAAACGTGATTACAGTACATCCATACCAACATTGACGCACGCAATATTAGTTTTGGTCAAGCTTCGAAATGTCTATTCACGCATCTGCTACGTATTTGACGCGCATTGAACGGAGCCGGCCAGCTTGTTTAATATCCCCGATCCGCACAAATCCGAATGTTAACGCTGACAGTACGTTGATGTCTAGCCATGGAGGCATTGAGGCAAAGCCGTGGTATTTCCAGTTTGACTGTTTAATCCGGCGCTACGCCACGCATCATCAGCTTGTGTGCACGCGACTTTTATTAGACCATACATATCGCGTGCATGTGCACCGGCTTTATTGCGCTGTTTCATTTTTATAATGAACTGTATTTTAGCAAGTTATTACTCTTGGACGGGTGGTTAATTATTTTTCTATCAAGCATATAACCATTTTTATAGACTGTTGCTTTTAGGACTAGTAAAATTAAACAATGTTTCAGAAGCACATGCATTAGTTTTCATGAAAGATTGAGAAAAAGCAGTGATGCTCTTTGTCATAAGGTTTATATGTTGTTTCTAAACCTGGTCACAAAAGTCAAACTGCTCATAAAAGTAAAAAAAATATACTTACATACAACGTAATAGGTAACATGAAAACAAGCATTAATAAAATAACTACACAATAAAGCAATTAGCGAATAGTACGTTAGCCTATCAAACAAGTTACTAGAAATATATTTAATTTGTGCTCACGTTTTTACATGAGCACAAAAAAAATATATCTAACGCAAATAATCGTGAACTTTTAAATTCTTTTGAATTTAAAAGTTCATGATTATTTGCGTTTGATCCTCTAACATCATTATTAGCGAAGTTTGAACGTAGTTAAGCTAATAATATCGCGACGAAGAAAGAATAAAGTTTTGAAGTCTCCTTCAAAGGCATTTTGTGCTTCAATCGAGCTTACATCAATAATCTTCAAGATTCTGCAACTTTTATGTCGTGGAAAAGAATTTAAACACTTTTAATTTTGCAACAGCTACGAATATCATATTTTAAAACAATTAAGATTTAATTGTTACTGTACTCTAGGATTACCCACTTTCAAATATTTAATTTGGTGAAGCTATTATGTTAATATATTTTATTGTTAAGATTTTGGAATATTAAGTAACTGGATTTAGTAGCAACTTACAAAGTTTCGTTCCACTTAACGTAATTAGGGTTATAATAGAAATATGAATTATGTAGATTCATTTTAGGGGCAGATAAATGTCAGGATAAGGTATGACGTGAAAGAACCGAAGGTTCTTCTTTTATTAATCATAGGTTGTGAAAAAAAAAAAAAAAAGAGCTAAACTGAATGATTGCAATACCTATTGAAGTGGTTCCGAAATCTAACGAAGTCAATATTTACTCTGGCAGCAACTCAATCGGCCGCATAAGAAGATTAGCCGTGATTACTATACCGTATAGGAGCATCCATTTTCTCATTTGTGTTTCGGCACGCATCAACTTGATTCCACCTCGTTCGTACCCCGGATCCGCGGATAACTTCTCCCTGAAGCGTCATATAAATAAATTGTTGCCAGTCTTTATTGCGCACGGTTTACGGTAGCATTTTTCCCGCCATGTTATCGTCTTTGGGAATTCTCCTTTCTTATATATATCCGATCCTATTGTGATTTCGTTCGTACCTGTGATTATCATAATGTCTATATTGTGAATTCGATTTTACGTATACACGTTGATTATTTCCGTTTCTGCTTACGGTAAAGTTTCAGCCACTAAATCAAAGGTTTTATGTTTATCAGAGTCACAAGTTTCAGTATAAATGTTCGTACACGTGATGTAACTAAATCAGCTAGTGTTGGGGACTAGTTTGGTCTAATTTTGAGAGTCGAGGTTCCAGGAATTTGACCAATTTTAATTGGGTGGACGTTGCAATCCGAATAACCAACTAGCTGCTACTTTGTGAGGCAACACGGACCAATTAAATAGATGCATTTGTAGTCTATGACTTAATATGTTCTAACCCGATATGTAATTTAAAGGAAGATGAGAAGATAAAATCAAACATCAATGTGAATATTCATGGTCCCGAATCTACATTATATTTGCAATTACAAGCTTGGATCAGTTTACAAGTAAAAAATATCAAGAAAGGACTAAATAATTCTTGAAAAATATTTTAGTTCAGTTTCTTTTACATCAATTTTCAAAAAAAAAATCGAGAAAAATTCCAATAAACATTCTTTTTATCAATATTTTACGACGTAAAAATCACACTTTGTTAAGTACAAAATACTTACGGCAAACATTATTCAAAAAGTATCAATTTCCATTCCCTTCGACTGAATTCCGAAAATTACAAGCGTCTCAAATAGACAGATAATTATTTCAGGTATTTAGGTGATAATTTCAGGAATTTCTTAGAAGAGGTGCTTGTATCAATAGGGTAATATAGGAGAGACGGCTTTTGCCAGTGACGCTGCGGGCGTAGCTTATACCTAAAGGCAATTTACTATTACTGATAATACTACGTGAGTTTTTTTTGTAAAATAAAATGTTTCATTTTACCTGTGTTTTTTTTTTTTTTTTTCATTATTAGACTTTGAACGCCAGACAAGCCCCAATCACCTCATTACATCTGCTATGGATACACACTCGATCTTAAAAACATTATTATAGTTAGTAAATCCTTCTCAAATTGCAGTAGGTAGGACACAGAGACACGAACCTGAACGCTAAAGACCAAAGTTTTTTTTTATTTTTTTATTATTATTGTTCAGCTCGCTGTAGTCCCTAAACTAAAACATGTTTGATTCCTGTCCTCGGTAAAGAATAGGAGAGGAGATATATATTATACTAAATCGCGTGTTTGTGTTTATAAACTATTTATGTATTTGTCACATTTTTATTTTTTTTATATTTATCACTGTCCTGTCAACCAAA
This sequence comes from Eremobia ochroleuca, assembly GCA_949629135.1. Taxonomy (NCBI): domain Eukaryota; kingdom Metazoa; phylum Arthropoda; class Insecta; order Lepidoptera; family Noctuidae; genus Eremobia; species Eremobia ochroleuca. Next base: position 12,165,724 of record OX451392.1, read on the forward strand.
GCACCTGCCATCTAATCTTTTCACCACCCTTGGTTGACTGGTAGAGAATGCCTAAGGCATTAAGTCCGCCTTTGTACCTTTTTGTGTGCGAAAATATTAAATAAAATGGTTTTAGCAGTATTCGAGATCATCAAAATATAATTTCAGACTTTTCTTGGCATTCCTAACGGGCACTTCTCTGAAATATAGTCCAAAATACATTTTCACTTACCTAATGTGTTCACGTAAATGCCAAACGAAACATAAACGAAATTGACTAAGTGCAGAGCGTTAATTGACCTGATTAAAAATTACATAAACAAACGAGATTTTATGCAAACTAGTTAAGAGGGTTTCGCATTAAAGAGGATGCAAATTAATTCTATTAAGATGAGCGTTGTATGCGCTACGTAATTAGATAACGGCAGCGCGACGTAGGCTTTTATTACTTTTACCGCGGGAGGGTCAAACTCAAAGGTGGATCGGGGATTCAAAAAAGAATATCATAAATCTGGGAAAGAAAGCATTTCCATTAATTCTCAGCGTACCTTGACGAGGGTCGAAAGTTTAACGTATTATAACAAGTGGCGGCACTAACTGTCACGAACAGACCTGGCCACGCCACGCCTCATGGCTTAATCGCCAAACTTTCCCCTACGATTGGAGTTTTTGCGGAATAGCTGCGGTTGTGTGGCCGCACCGCTAATTTATGCGCCGGCGAGTGAATTGAGAACGAGCATGCCGCCTCTCCTCTCCTATTAGGTATTCAAGACATCGTTTAATCGACCTGCACCAGTCACAGCCGGATCGACATTTTAAAGAGAATTCGAACGCAACGCAAATCGTTCTACAGATATTGGAAGCAATCCCTCGGGAAGCGATTGCAGATCAAGTATTCAAATATAATGTGCGAATTTACGTTGCCAATGATAGGTACCGAATTGTTTTTTACGTTAAACAGGTGTAGACAACGTAATTGCTCCTTGAGTTTTAATGGGATTGTATTTTAAAGAAGGCTATAATGTTATTTTACTACATTAGGCTTTATCCCAAGAGTTACGTAAATGCTGATAAAACAAAAACCCTAAAAATAAATAAAATTACCCGTATTCCCGTAAATCCCAAAAGGGGTTTAAGCGTAGAGCGCGGTCTCACGCCAATCTTTCGCCGCAACAACTTTCTGAGAATAGTCCTTCACTGTGGGTGGAAGGTGTAGGTGTGGGACTTCACTTCCTACATAATATTAATAGATAGGTACTTAGGTACTTGATAAATGAAACTGATCTGGAGTTTAAATCATGGAAGTCAGTGATTTTTGGGGCTACGGTTTAACAAAGTTTGGTAACACAGACAGGTGAAGCTACTGGGTGTGAAAAATATAAGTAAGTAGGTACCTATTTAGATACATTACATTTTCCCAGTAGTCAGGCCGTCCTGCCAGTAGATGTTGAGAGGCTAAATTGGCTATTACTTATACCTTCTGAGCATAGGCACCTTCTACTAATGTAACGTCGAGCTGAGGTTCGTAAGCAAAGACACCCAATATCTCAATAGGTGTTTATATTGGAAACCTGACAAAAATATCCCGTAGAGGGGCCCGTGCCTAAATAATAACAGCCGCACAGGTCGATCGATCAGTTTAAGCTACGCTTGCCGCGGTTGGTCTGTGGATGGGTAATCAACTTTACATACCGAGACCCCTCCGTGCCTCGGAAAGCACGTTAAGGCGTTGGTCCCGGCTGTCATTCGTAGATCTTTGATAGTCGTTACGGGTAGTCAGAAGCCCGAAAGTCCGACAACCAGTCTTACCTAGGGGTACCGTATTACCCAGTAACTGGGTTGTAGAGGTCAGATAGGCAGTCGCTCCACGTATAATACTACAACTGCCACTACTGGTATTCTGGTACTACTGGTATTGGTACACTATTGGTACTGGTGCTACTACTGGTATTCAACTGCATCCGGTTAGACTGGAAGCCGACCCCAACATAGTTGGGAAAAGGCTAGGCAGATGATGATGACAAAATTATCCCGTGTCTGTAAGATTTTTTTTTTTTGTCCCACGCCTGGGCAAAGGCCTCTCTCCAATCCTCTAATGTAATCATTTTATCGTTGATGGAACCTATCCAGCTCGTCCTGACACAGTGAGGCGGGGTCGCGGCAGACCACGTAGGAGATGGCGGGACGATAGCTGGATAGGTTCCGTCAAAACTGGAAGGAGGGCGCGCGGGCTCGCGAAAGATGATAATGATTATAAATTGAAAAATATTTCGTCATAATTGTCATAAATAGTGCCTACCACTAACCTACCTACCTACTGAAAATTCAATGATCACTGCTGAAACGGATAATTGCTTACTGGAAATTGCAAAACATTCATGCACAAATCACCACATCCGCCACGGAGCAAATGGATTGTTGATCATTTAGAAAAAGTATGTTGATTTCTGCAATCTGTAGAAATATTTCCTTTTTTTTTAGCCAAGTTTTTAATTCTCACTTAACAATTAAATGAACCTTGTCCTCTCACCTTTTAAAAAGTATTAAATTAAAAGAAGCTTTAAACGCCATCTGTGGCAGTAAATACAAGTAAACCTGTGGCCAACCTGTCGTACTAAGGCATTTCAAAGCCATCGAAACACGCAGCCGTCTGTGTCAGGAACTCGCTTTATCTGTACTAGATGGCAGTACAGGGGGCGCCATCTGTCTTCACCGTGGCAAACTTGCACACAAGTACTGTTACAGCTCACTGGCCCCACTGTGGCTGTAGTTGAAACCTTGGACAATAGATGGCGCTACTAAGACATTTTTAGTATTCTATCGTTTAGAATAAAGTTGGTTTCAATATTTTTTTGCTACAATGCCCACAATCCAGAAATGGATGTATTCGCAGTGGCAAATATATTTGGGCACCATGATCCCAGCTAGTTCCATTCTATCTGGTATCTTGTAGAAAGTTGGAATTAAGTAGCGAAAAGTGACCAAAAGTCCAATAAGACTCATTGGCGCCGATTCTCTTGTTCACAAAATAAACTAAATTTAAGTTCAGTGCATCTTTTTCTTTCTACTTCATTAAGAAAAGGACATAAGATAAATATTAGTTCTGTCACATTAGTCAGCGCATGACGTAACTTGACGTACTTTTAGTACCTAGCCAATTTTTTAATCACGTTTAAACTTGTCTATGGAGTATCCTAATTTGACAGGACTAAGCTAATATTTATCTTCTGTCCTTTTTTAATTATTAGGCAAATAAAAATTTATTTAACTATTTATTACAACTATACACAAGTAAAAAAAAACCTGTACAAAGGCGGACTTAATGCCGGGGGCATTTTGTACCAGTCAACCTTGGGGTGATGCAGAGACATAATATGGTAGGTCCAACATACGGGATAAATTGCTAAGAAATACCTATAAAATACAAGAATAAATACTAATACATAGATAGATACATATGTACATTCATACATATAAACACAATGTCATATAAACACTGTCAGGAGACAAAATTATCAGTAGAAGAGAAAACGAATCCAGCAAATCAGCGCTAGGATGTACGGCCAACTTCTGACGGCTATGTTCATGCGCATTCCAAAAAAAGACCGCCTGGACAAAGAAAGAAAAATTAATGAAGCCAGACAGGTGAGTAAGACATAGTAGAAGACGATTGTTGGTTGATAGAAGGTTTTTAGCATGGGCAGAGCACAAATATTAAACTTGGGAAGTCATGTAAGAAGGAGCAGTGGGCTTCGAGAATAGAGAACAACGTGGACAATGCCCTCAACTCTCTGCGCTGGCGAATGGGTAAACTGGCTGGCTCGGATACATGACCATGTATCTTCGTAAGTATGACCATACTTACGAAGATTGAAAACGAATCGAATGCAGTTATTGAGAAGACGGTCAAGTTTATTGAGGAGATCTGCAATCAGGTCATAATAACACACATCACCATAGAAAAGAACGTAAGTAGGGAAATATTAAGGACTGTACAAGCATTGCCTTTATGTGTGAAAGGAGAAGGTTTTTCAACCGATAGAGCGACTGCAACGTTCCGGTGACTTTATGACTTACGGTCGTAACCTGCTTTCGCTAGTCAAGTGTCGACATGCAGAGCAAGATTCTTAACATCAGAGCTAAACGGGATGACTGAATTGTCGAAGATTACAGGCAGCTAATCAGCTTCCTCATGCTGTAGCGGCTGCCTACTATAGCCTGACACTTGGTAGGATTAACCGTCACCCCAAATCTATCAGACCAGTTTTTCACGACATCTAAATCCCGGTTTTACTCGTCAATTGCGTCTGATACCTGCCCGGCAGTAAAGCTGCAAATCATCAGCATAAAGATGATACGTAGTCCGCAACTCAGTGGTAATGAGGTTAATAAAAATGGAGAATAAAAGAGGTGATAGTATACCGCCTTTAGGGACGCCAGCTGCAAGATAACACCAATACGATGAAGAGTCTCCAGCATAAACAGATTGCTGACGTCCCCGAAGGTACGAGGAAAGCTATTCCAGTACCTCCAGAGACATCATACGATAGGAAAGGATTGATAAAAGGACTTCGTGACTGACGGTACTAAAAGCATTGGGAAAGTCAATTAACACTAAGACTGACTTTAATGTCTTCCATTCTCCGCCTTATATCGCCGGCCACTTTAAGGAGAGCTATAACGGTACTGTGCCCGGGCCTGAAACCGGATTGAAATGCACTGATGAGGGAGTTGTGGTGAATAAAGTGGGAGAATTGTTTGTGAGCACTGGCCTCGGGCACCTTAGACAGAAAGGGAAGAGTGGAAATTGGGCGAGAGTGACTAGGAAGAGAGGCATTGGGGATCTTAGGTAGGGGCCGAACAAGGGCTTTACGCCACAGGGAAGGGAAAACACCGGTGTAAAGGGAAAAGTTTATTATAAACATAAATATTATGAACTGAGTAGTATTCTGTTTTAATTCCCCCTTTGATCAAGGGTTAGATTAACCCTGGAAGCCCATTCACTTTGACACTCAATAGCATATTCGCGATTTAAAGCTTACCAAAGATGGCTTCATTGTATTGGTAAGTACCACTATTTCACGGTATTCGCAATGTTGTACGTAATTTTTACGTATGTTTGAGCTTTGTGTAACTTTTGCATTCTACAAAGTAAAATGTTTTTGTATTATTTACTGTTGTAATTTATTTTATACGTCTTAATTTATTATGTGTTGCATAACCTAGATGACGGCCTCTCGACAGCTGAATGTGGATGATAGAGAAAATTTTAGTAAATATGGACGATTACCCTACCAAGGATACACACTCAGAAGAGTAAGATTGCTTCAAAAGGAGGTCAGAAATGATGTTGAAGATGAGATGGAGGACCACGTTGAAATTACAAATGTGTAAAACACGTGTAAAATGTGTAAAAGTGTTTGTGCAAACCTACTTACAAAAATGAAATATCTTATCATTTCTTTAAAACTCCTTTCTTCCTTCTTCATTTCTTGAACCTTAAATCCTTAATCTCAGGCAAAATGGATATTTTGGTAAGCCCCACACGATTATGAACACACGTGTGTCTATAAAGGCGTATGTTCATAAGTCATCAATCGCCCTCCTACGCGATTTCATATGCAAAATGCTCTGCTTTGATAAATGACTCCATTACTTAAGATTTGCCGCAAATGATAGGGATTTTTGATTTTAGTAGAGTTATTTTGGAAAGTAAAGTTAAAGTCACATCTGTTTTACAAATTCGTAATATAAGAAAAGAGTACCTACCTAGCATACCTAAATACGTAGTTTATGTACTTTACTGGAAATGCATAGTTATGGTCAGAAAGGAAATATTATAAATGAGTGATTAGGTAAACGAATAAACAATTTTGTTTATGACAAGGTGACCTCTTTACGTCATTTTATTTTAGTTAGCTATAAAGGAAAAAAAAAACTAGTGTGCAAACTACATATAACCATGAATTCAGCATTTGATTCTAAACCCATTTGCATTTGATTCACGGCTTTCGGGTATCAAAAAAAATATATAGGTATATCTGCTGTTTCATGAAAAGTGCAATACTCACGCAATGAAAATGTATGGAACAACATTTTTTTTTATAACCGAAAAAAAATTCTACGCTAGGAGGTCTAGAAACATGTGCTGAATTCATGGTTACAGTTTGTGCATTGATAATTTTCTTTTTATCGTGTATGAAGTTAGCCTGATAAAATCTAGAGCTATCAAGCTATTCTATAATTACCGACATTAGTCAGATACACCCAACGATGTTCTAACGATGGTCCACTAATGTTTTGATACGCTCCAATTATAAGGTGCATGCATCTGCCCGTAAAGGCTTGATATCTGTCCGTAACATCGGAGCATGACGCGTCACGGCAACCCTCTCGGGCTGAGTGGGTGCCGGGGTGTAGGAGTGCTGCCTAACCGTTAAAATGAGTAATGGCGGCGGCAGGGCAGGAGCTGCCAACCTTGGGATCATTTTGAAAACTAGACAGACTATTTGAGAATATGGTTAGAGATAGCGGTTGACGTTTATAGGTTGGGTTGGTAGATAACGCCTTGTTTGTACGAGAATTGCTTGTCGTTGTATTTTCTTTTTGTTCATGCAATTAGTTATTATTAAAGTATGTTCTTGTGCACTGTGCTATTTATTTTACGTGCCCTAAATAAATTATTTATCTATCTATATCTATTTTACACAAAATGGTTTTCAGTAAGGTTGATTGCTCACGATCCGCTACACTTACTTTAATGACGATAGCTACGCTTGAAGGCTCTTCTAAAGCATTCTAAACGTATAATTAAAAATGATTTTCTAAAGCATCACATTTGTGACATTCAGTCAACTGCCCAATCATTGTGTGAACATAGTGAATTACAAAGATTTACAATCAATATAAAGCCATTATCATTTGCTTAACACAGTTTGACCTTTTTGTTTTTATAATTTACCTACCCTTTTATTATTTATACGCTTCAACATTTTATTACTATAATAAATTATGTTAAAAGTAAATGCAGGTTATGTTTTACCATTAAAATACTCTATAGGCAAACACGTTATATTGTTATTTCATTATCAATTTAAGCTTGTTTTATGTCTCGGCTAATATTTTCGTCTGCTCGGTTGTTTGACATGACAGTCACGTTACGACCGCTTTTAATATACGCTTTTAACTATATAGAGACAATCTGTTTTGAATATACATAATTATGTTTTCATCACATGCAACTAAAAACACTGGTTACTCTAAAATGACTAGATTCATTTACTTCAAGAAAATGTTGACGACCCCTGTCCTCACAGTAAAAAATGTACTGATTAACTGCTTATATAGCCAAAAGAAAAAAAAAAAAAAAAAAAAAAAAAACTGCTTATATAAATATGAAAAAGTCGTGATTATCATTTAATTTCATAGTTGGGAAACGCATATTGATTCCGAAGCGGAGCGCGTGCGCAGGGCACCTGCTTCCGTCGCTGATAGGGTTAAATCAATATTTGGACTAACGTATTCAAATCTTTTGTCTTTTTGTTATGAATTAGATTAGAGGTCGGGAGCATGTTTGATAAAAAATGCATTCAGTGTTAAAGTGAGAGTCAGGTGTAAGCCGGAGTGACATGCTTGTTATGTATTTTTTTTTTATAGGTAATAATATTGGTCAATGCCTCAGCCTTTAAACCTTGGTACTAAGATTTTCAAATGCTAAAGGGCACTTATAGGTGCCTAGGCTGCTAGACTAGGTAAGCGTTGTACTAAAAAGAACCAGCTTTTATTATTATCGCTAGTTTTGATATGGGAAAAGAAATTTACATAAATTAACTTTAATACTACTAATTTGAAAATAATTAATTGTTTAACCTATTTCATTATTTATGTTTGTCGAATATCTTGTTGAGAGGCTTGTCGCTAAGTAATAACAGCCGCACGGGTCGATCGATCAGGTTAAGTTACGCTTGCCGCGGTTGGTCCGTTGATGGGTGACCATCTTCACATACCAAGACCCCTCCGTGCCTCGGAAAGCACGTTAAGCCGTTGGTCCCGGCTGTCATTCGTGCATCTTTGACAAGCGTTACGGGTCGTCAGTAGCCCGAAAGTCTGACAACTAGTCTTACCAAGGGGTCTCGTATTACCCAGTAACTGAGTTGTGGAGGTCAGGTAGGCAGTCACTCCATGTAAAATACTGGTATTCAGCTGTATCTGGTTAGACTGGGAGCCAACCCCAACATAGTTAGGAAAAGGATACGCAGATGATGATGTTTGTTGATTTATATAATTCTTTAGATTTTATTATATTCAGAGTTTACCAAAACTGTATATAGTATAAGATAGTAACATGTGGAAACGTAGTGGATTGTACATTTAGTTATAGCATATTGTGTATCTAGATATAATATACAATGTATGATTGTTTGTTTTCCCAAATAAAATAAAATAAAATGTTTGTCGAATATCTTGTTTTCTGCATATAATTTAATCTCTACTTCCTAATTTCCTAACGAATGGCCAACTATTATATTATTAATCCCAAAGTTACACCGGGAGACCCCGTGGGATCCCGTGTTACAATTAATTTATTTATTTCTACAATTAAAACAAATCCCCAACATCTTAGTATTTGACATGGAACATTTGTATTTGATCAAGTCGCACGGATAACAATCATCTCAAGAATCACAAAGAATAACTAAAGAGACGGCACAGCAAAAAGTCAATAAAAGAAATTTTTATCTTAGATTGATTGGCCCTGCCTGACCCTTTACCGATGCGACCGGGTTTTTATAAACTTTCACAAAAAACTTTAAACGTAACAGTGTTTATTTGTGACAATTTGCTTTGTCGGTTTGTGCTGATTTACATTTGAAAGGAGCATTTTTTTGTGTAGCGGAGCAACCTGTAACGACACGGTGAATGACACAGGTAGAGCGGATTGCGTTATGATCACAACGTTTTGATCGTTGCTCTTCTATGTTATTGTGAGCGTAGGTGAACTGATACTTTTATTTATAAGGTGTTAAATACTCTGTTGACAAGTTTATTAGGATGTTAGTGTTTCGCATTTTCATTTAGGTAACGATCTTGCGAGGCCAGCTACGGTGGTTAAATAACAGTTTTTGTACCATTCTAAATTTGCCCCAGTCGTTCTTGGTTGAAAGACATAACAATTACAATTTACAAGATAACACTAATATACAACGTGTAACGTTAAATGCGCAAAACCTCAGACACCCCAACTGATTTTTAACTCAATTGACCTATTTCACAGAGAAAATAAATCATTAAAAAATTGTAAAGGTTTTATGTGCTGTTTTAGTTTTACTGGCCATTCTGATCGTTTCTTGCGTCTGTGACGACGCTTTACCAAGGGAGGAGTCGTCAGCGGGCCGCTGCGCCGCGCTGACAGTGGCTTGCTTGACTTATTAATAAATAGACACGGCAACGTTTTTAATGAAGATTTTTTGAAAAATGTGACCTATATTAAAAAGTGGTTCAATTAATTCTGCTCGTTATTCTGATCAAACTATTTTCAGGTTTTGCGCATTTAACATTACACGTTGTATACAACGTGTAACGGAAAGGGGGTATCAACCCTGAAGGAGGTGAATGTGCTCATGAAACACAACAACTTTCCCCAAAGAACATAGGTCGAAATATGAAAAAAAAATTTGGCCCTCCCATAGTAAATCAATCAGCTGGTAGTCAGTTTTGTAAGGGAGGGCCAAATTTTTTTTTCATATTTCGACCTATGTTCTTTGGGGAAAGTTGTTGAGTTTCATGAGCACATTCACCTCCTTCAGGGTTGATACCCCCTTTCCGTTACACGTTGTATATACAACGTGTAACGTTAAATTCGCAAAACCTCAGACACCCGATTATCGAGGGAATAGTCGTCACCGGGCCGCTGCGCCGCGCTGACATTGGCTTGCTTGACCTATTAATAAATAGACACGTCAGAGGCAACGTTATTAATGAAGATTTTTTTGAAAAATTTGACCTATATTAAAAAGTGGTTCAATTAATTCTGCTCGTTATTATGATCAAACTATTTTCAGGTTTTGCGCATTTAACGTTACACGTAGTATACAACGTGTCCCAGAAATCAACGTCAAGCCGAAAACGGGCAATAGGCCAAGTCGTGACAGCTATTAGAAAAATATAAAAAAAAATCTTGGTCATGTACTTTTCGAATTATAAGCATTCAAAAATAAATCTCAAAAAGTGACACCCTGTGATGGTTTTTCAAGTCCTGTGACTACATTATTAACATTTCGGTAGTTTTTTTCTCTGTGATGTAACCATGAATAACCCTTCTGTAAATTACAGTTAAAAGTAAAACGTAACTGCCTCAGTTCTAAATTAAATGTTAGATTTTTGCCCAATATTGAATTCAAAATAATGACATCACCCAACTTTAACCGACTGTACTGAAAAAAAAATCTACTACACTATTTTGGCAAGTAACTTTAAAAGATGGCGCGTTTAGTCAGGATTCCAAAATGGTATAACACATACTAATTGCTACTTCTTAATTGAGAAAAAACATTTTTTTTTTATGAAGCCGTATTTCATAAAAGTTCGATTGAGACGAAGAGTGACGTTATTTTGACTAGTGTGAGCGAGAAAGATTCATTTTAGCTAATGTGAGGTGACGCTACTTTGACAAGTGGGAGCGAGATAGATAGTGACGCTACTTTTATCTAACTAAGAGGGAGACGGATTGACACATCATTTCATATGTGTGAGTGAAACAGATAGAGACGCTACTCTGGCTAAACAGGGATGCGTCGGCAAATTGTGCAATACTGCAGTACGTTACGCTCTTTCGTTGACTGCACATCTTTTTGTATTCGTATTGACTTCGTACTTACAACTGTGGCTTTGTTTATTGGACTTGATTTGCATTGTAATTTGGATTTATCTGCACCGTTTCTGACAACCCCGGACTTGTTTTAATCGCAACCCCGTGTTTGTGTAGTGTTTTATCATGCCATCTCGATACACCGCACAGGAATACGCCAACATGCATCTCATTTATGGAGAATGCTTATGCAACGCCAATGCCGCAGCAAGAGTGTATCGTGAGAGATACCCGAATGCTGAGCGTCATCCCGATCATCGAGTATTTATTAATGTGCATCGGTCATTATCAGAGGGTCGATTTCCTAGCCAAATGGTTAGCGAGAGAAGACCCGTTATGCCCTACGAAGCCAAAGTCTTGCAAGCAGTTGAAGAAGACAGAAGTATCTCAGTACGTGGAATTGAACAGAGCATAGGAGTCCCCAAAAGTACTGCACATCGTATTTTAAAAAAGAACGAGTTTCACCCATACCATGTACGACGAGTACAAAGTCTGCTACCCCGAGACTACCCAGAGAGAGTACGATTTTGTCGAACGATGTTGCAGAGGCACCGAGAGGACCCGCGATTCTTTGAAAAAATTCTATGGTCCGATGAATCAACATTTAAAAAGGACGGTTACATGAACCTCCACAATTTGCACGAATGGCACGTGGAAAATCCAAATTTGATGCGGGAAGATAGATCTCAGTACCAGTTTAAAGTAAATATGTGGACGGGAATTTTGAATGGTAAAGTTATTGGTCCAATCGAGCTGCCGGAGAATTTAAATGCCCGGGGTTATTTGAACTTCTTACAGAACCAATTACCAGAATTATTGGAAGAAGTGCCACTGAACATTTACGGCAGCATGTGGTATCAACAAGATGGCTGCCCAGCGCATTATGCTCTCACTGTACGAGAGTTTCTCAATCGAGAATACCCCGATAGGTGGATTGGGCGGGGTGGTACAATTTCGTGGCCTGCCCGTTCACCCGATTTAAACCCCATAGATTTTTTTTACTGGGGTACGATAAAGGATAAAGTGTACTCTAAACCAATTCAAGATTTAGACGAGCTGCGCCAAAGAATTGCAGAAGCCGCTGAATACATCAACTCAAGAAGATACGCCCGTCTTATTACGCGATCATTTTTAAAGAGAACTTGCATTGCAGCTGAAGGAAAACAGTTTGAACATTTGTTATAAAACTTCGTAAATCTGATTTAATAAAAATTATAATAAAAGAAATCCAACGACTGAATTTTATTTCAAATGCACCTAAAACCAACAATGTACTTTTTTTCCTCAATTAAGAAGTAGCAATTAGTATGTGTTATACCATTTTGGAATCCTGACTAAACGCGCCATCTTTTAAAGTTACTTGCCAAAATAGTGTAGTAGATTTTTTTTTCAGTACAGTCGGTTAAAGTTGGGTGATGTCATTATTTTGAATTCAATATTGGGCAAAAATCTAACATTTAATTTAAAACTGAGGCAGTTACGTTTTAACTTTTAACTGTAATTTACAGAAGGGTTATTCATGGTTAGATCACAGAGAAAAAAACTACCGAAATGTTAATAATGTAGTCACAGGACTTGAAAAATCATCACAGGGTGTCACTTTTTGAGATTTATTTTTGAATGCTTATAATTCGAAAAGTACATGACCAAGATTTTTTTTTATATTTTTCTAATAGCTGTCACGACTTGGCCTATTGCCCGTTTTCGGCTTGACGTTGATTTCTGGGACACGTTGTATATATAAATATATACTATATACAAGTATTTAAAAAATAAATAAAGAAAAAGTCAGGAGCTCATTGGGCATCAAAAAATTCGTCCGCATAGCTGTCAATTGGATAAGTGCCCAAAAGGCTGGCAGCATTACCGCGTTCTTCAATTCTTTTGGGCTAAAAATAGGCCAGCCCTCTGATCACGTGAAGAGTCAACCAACCGCTTGGTGATGTCCCGAAATATTTGATGAACACTCGTACCCCAAGGGCCTAGTGTTTCAACCCCAAACGGCTCAAACGTCTAACCAACAACAAGTTCTTGCTTGAATGTGTAAAACTATTAAGTTGTTTGGAAATACTGAAAAAATCCACAGAAGAAACGGAAAACTTATTCCACAAATGAATATAACATTTACCTAACCAATGTCTATCTATCTATTCGTTTGATTGTTTTACTACCAAGAGAACAAGAAGACCTAACGCAAGAATGGTAGCTTTAACCACATCAAGTATCAAAACCATCCCGTTCCATCAAACGCAGAGCTCCTCAAGTTCAGGGCATAGATCTGGGAGCCGGGACGGGATTAAGACATAATCATCGATCAATCACCGCTCGTCACCGCGACCGCACACCGCACACGGGAACAGAGAGGTCACAGCGCGATGCGCCTAAATCTGATCTGGATCACTGTTTTAGAGCGTTTGTTTGATTGTTTTGGTTCATTCCTTCATCCACTTCTTTTTTTTAAGGTTTAAGAACCTTTTGTAAGTCTCAGAAGAGATGGTGTTAGCTATACAGCAAAGTGCTATTATTTAATTTTCACTATGAGTATAACAAGAACATTGTACACAAAAATGGCGTCTTCCAAATAGAAGTCTTGAACTTCGACAGCACCATGTATTAAAACCATACCGTTCCATCAAACGCAGAGGTCCACAAGTTTAGGACATAGATCTGGGAGTCGGAACGGGATGAAGACATAATCATCGATAAATCGCGGCTCGTCACCGCGACCGCACACCGCACACGGGAACAGAGAGGTCACAGTCGCGATGCGCCTAATTCTGATCTGGATCACTGTTTTAAGTTTTTTGGTTGATTTTGTTTGAGTAGGTAAGTTAGAATTTTTCAACTCTTATTAGGATTTTAGACATTTTTGTTAAAAGAACGTAGGTTTGGTGAATTTAGATGCTTTTTGGTAGGCAGGTACAGAAAAATTTATTGATTTTACTTGCTGAGCTAATAAACTAAAGCGGTCTAGGAGCTTTCAATGAAAAAAGTTGCATTTTCAGTGACGTTTATAGAATTTTCGAAGAATAATGTAGTACTCTGTGTAAAGGAAAGACTGACAAACACAACGATAATCCAGAATATAAATATTCGTATACCGAACACACATTTATAAACCCCTTTGCACAACAAAGTTCTTTCCCAAGAAATGAAATCATAAGAAGTTGGCAAGTCAAAAGGAAGTAAGGCGACAATTCATACGCAAGTATCGCAATTGCACCGGTTCCTATAAATCATTTCACTCGAATAGATATAAAATATCGGCGGGGCACGTCTGTCGGCGCGGCCCGCTCATTGCGCGGAAAGCCCACGGAATGGCCGAGTGCAGCCGAGCTGCTACTAGTCCACGCGCTCTCTACAATAGACTAATCAATTTGTGATTTATTTTGCGTAAAGTAGACTAGTTTATCTGCATCTGTTTGGGGTAGTGAGATAAGGTAAACCTACTAGGTAAAACTACTTTACATACGTGCCCCACATTTCGGGAAAATTTGGACATAATTTCATCATTGATACCGTGACTATAGATTGTCTTGCTGTTTCTTCTGGCATCATGGTTCACCCATTCTCTTGAATTTTCATACATAAAATAAGTTTTTAATAGAATTGTAGACTGGTAATGTTTCCATTCATATCTACGTAGATGCACATACCTATTTCTTTTGTTCACGAAGCCGGCAGGCAGACGCTGCGAATTCCTTACTTCAGTTCACGATAACTCAATCGTCGCCAGGCGCCAGCATACACATGGGTATATAAGTATAGGTACATACACATATAGTTTAAGAGTGTGGGAGCGCGATTTTTCAAGGAGTTTTTCTTCTCTCGTATCAAAAAGGAGTTAAGTAAGTAGACAGGTATATATAGCTCATGACGTCATGCTTATGTCAGCCAGCAAGTTGGGAAGGTTGCTGACTGTCCAGGGCGCGTTTGATCAAATTGAAAAATTGGCATTCCTATTGGTCTGTTCTTTAAAAAACTTACTGTGACGTGCCTTAACTTTGGTACAGTGAGCTGTCATTCCACCTGATGCTAGGGATTATGATTTTCTATGTCTATGCTAGGGATTGACACTGTTGACAGCTTACTTCAAGCTCACTTCACCATAGTGTTCACAGCAAGATTTTTACAGACTAGACCAGCTGTAGGTTACATAAATGAAACCTTTTTGTAGGTGTAAAATTAATAATATATTTTGAACATTCAAAACAGAATAAGGAACCTATTCTATCTTTCTATCATAATTTTCCTCTTGTTGACTAACTATGTAGTGTCTATTACTAATATAACAATAAACATTAATGAATGCCCATTATCTACTCCCACCATTAGGGCCAACCAAGCCATAGTTTCTCTCTAATCTCTAATACAGTACAGTAGGAGACAGCATCACTATTCTAGTTTTAGGTATATAGGTAGCAGTATTTTATTGTCATTGAGAATAAAGTAAGTAACTTACAGCTAAACCTATATTCTCAATAACTGTAAAATTCTAGAAGTAGGGCTCTGCTTTCTAAGTACCAGAAAAGTAAAGGTAGTTACATTCATTTACGTGTGTTGATCTGGTAGCTTAATACACCTATATTTATTTAGTTTTATAGCCAAAACGCTATAACTACACTATTAATAAAATAATAATAACATTCCACAATTTTCACACAACGCCATCTAGTCCCAAACTAAGCAGAGCTTGTGCTATGAGTACTAGACAACTTATAAACATATATATTACTAACTATGACTAACAACTTTTGCCCGAAAACGTTCTTCGGATGACTGTTTCGAAGATCGTTTTCGGGTAAAAGATGCATGCTTAAATATCTGACCGCTAACGAATATTATAACTATCAAGAGCATTGTGCAACAAAGATCGTGAAGTAGAGATAATTGACAAAACCAATAAATAAGGTCTGAAAGTTAATAATGCAATGAATACGCCATAATATCAACGCAAAACTTTTACGACTGAGCGTCCATTGCGAAGAAAGTTATTCAAAATAATATAACCGATAAAAGTATATAAGGAACAATATTTATTTTGCCTTGCGCAGGCGCAAAGTGGCGGGACGGCTCGTAAATCCACGCTGTGTAGATAGCACCCACTCGCGCGCATTTCAGAAGCTACCGTCAAACATTTGATATCACATTTCTTTATTATAAACCATTTCCTATGGGAACCAGTTTATGCGATATTCTATTGAACCGATAGCTGGATACATATAAGTTTGTTTTGATTAAGTGTGGAACAAGTGCGAAATAATTCTGGTATTCTTGTGATATGAACTTACTCGGAGATAAATGTTTTGCTACTGTGCAATAGGTTTTGGTACCGTTCACGTCATGCTGTTTCGAATATACCTACACATCAATTATTATTGATGAAGAAAAAAGGCCTCGCCTTAAATCAATTTCTAATTAATTTACAATTACAAACTACGTCTCACCATTTTCATGACTTTACTGCTGTCATCATTACATACAGCTCACACTGTTTCAAAAGGCTGATCAGAACAACAATATTGTTATATTGTATTGATACAAAAACATTGGCATTTATAATATAATGAGAAAACAATATAAATAATAGTAAGTTAAAAGGCAAACAAAGCACGGTAAATGTAAACAAAAAAGGCAAATCGAAAACATCTGCAGAGAGTTATACTTACGACAATATATTAAGGAGAAAAAAGACTAGTGATGCATGTAATCATATCGAGGACTGTCCTTTAAAAAATCGAAAGTTTGCGGTCGCTCGATAGTAAAAGTTGAGTAAAAAAGGACATTTAAAGCCAGATTTCATCCAACAATTATACGAATGCTGCTATTAGAAATCAGGAGCACACCTGTTACATGCATGAGCAAGGATTTTTTGTGGTCGAACCTTTCACGAATTTACATATTTCCCAACTCTTCGTTGAACCTAACGAGGGTTATTATTTCAACCACAAAATGTGGATTTAACCGCTTCTGATTGACAAGCAACGGCAGAACATAATAAAGGATTATGTAAAGCAGTTTTTGTTGATCGTCAGACATATAACATTTTCACCTTATTAGCAATTGTTAACAACTAATTTATTTCCAATAAGCTAACGCGCACAATTTGTGTGAAAACATAATTTGTGAAATTGCCACTGATGCGCAACAGTTATCGTTGTTTTTTAACCATTCTGGTGCGGTTCTGAGCATTCAAATTGGAAAACGAAAGACCTACATTATGGTTTTTAAGTGTTAAAACGTGGCCAAAGCAAAATGTAATTATAACCATTTTTGGGTTATCGCCAGAAAACGTGCTCCTTAGAATAATCTTACCTTTTCCCATCTCAAGACCTCGTAAGTTTTCAAGAACCTAGATTACCTACACATTAAATCCCTGTGATCAATGTAAAATAGCCTATGTTAATTACTTAAAGAAACAAAAGACATTTAATGACTGTGACCTATGAAAGATGCCCCGAGACTGATGGCTCCTATCGAATTCCTTAGTCATCCTTTATTAAGGCAATGAAATGGATTTATAGCTTCCACTACGATTTTATGTCAAAGTGCAGTTCATTGCCACCAGACAATGTCTGGGAGACAATGTAATTTTATGCTTAAATGAACTTCACGTGAAGTGGAACTCGCTCGGAAAATTTTGAATGGCAATTTTGGTGTGCCTCTGTGTCGCACACCTTTGTCTACAAGTTGAATTGCAGTTATGCTTTATATAACAACAGGAGCGTGACCACTTTCCAGTGTCGTCTGCTCATTTGAATGAAAATACTTCTGTTAACTGTTTTGTAATAACTTGCAAATCCTGAACTTTCCAATTTCTTATAACTGTTGCTTATTCTTGTTGTCTTAATTGTAGACGTGACGAATTCTAATGTTATATTTTTGTGCAGTATTTTATCCGGCGTCTAACTATTTCTAAAGCTTTTTTCTTTCTCCTCTAGTCTAGCATTCAGACTGTTTTTACTACTTATTTTCATGACATACCTAGGTCGTTCACTTAATTTATCAACCATTTACTTCAAAGGAATATTGCGTTAATGTGAATTGCTGTACATTTATTAAATGACTGAAATTTCGGCCGCTTGGCTTACAACTTCGCTCATGTGAAATTTAATTTCCGTAAACTTGAAACGTTTTCGTTATATTTTTATATAATGGTGTAATTTATGAGTCTATATGATGTAAATATGTGTCCTTTCAAATGGCAATGACTTCCTGTGTAAATATGTGTTTGTGGATTCTCCTATTATTTTGTGAAAAGAAGTTGTTTGACAGGCACATAAGTTAGAGCTTTTTATGAATCTCAGGCATCCCAAAAACTTTATCTTTATAATGAATATCATAATAATGCTTGATCAAAGACTAACAAAATACAGGGTACCTCCGATGCAGTGTCGTAAGTAGTGATCAGGCAAACAGTGTAAGTCTGAACCGACGTGGATAAAACACAATAAAGTGTTTATGTTCTCTATAAAACCCTCTGAAGCCAGCATCTCATATTTTATGTGAAGCCGCTGATCCCAATTACACATGAATGGTTCGTCATGATCAGACATTTTTGGGATGCAATAAAAAGTTACGCTGTGATTTATGCCCCCACTAGGAAGTGAACATTCTCATTCAAATTCATCTTATTAGTGTTGCCACTTGTTAATTAGGTTTTTTCGTTTAAAAAACTTGATCAAAATGTAAACACTTACAAGATTACCTGTGATCATCCAGTGCTTTTATATGTGTGCGTTGTGGAAAAACAAGGAATTAGTACTAAAGTCTGCACCATAAATAATTAAGCATTATGGCATAGCATCCTACTAACCAGACAAAACTGAGAATACAACAAGTTTGTTCAACAAAATGTCGCACTGACATTAACGCTACCCGACTAGCCAAATCATTAACGTTAATTTTCCTAATGACATTGACGCATTTATTTGCGCGTTCCGATTGGTAATCGCGAGAAGAATAATTTGATGCAGATATATCTGAAGGGCCGGTGTAAACCTAATGTGTGTGTAGTGTTGGGAGAATTTAATCCAACTGTGCGCTTGTCAATCAATAAACTCGAACGAGTTGAGCCACTTTGCGGACCACGTGAGATTAGTGTGGACATTACCGCACCATTCCGATTATCGAATGAGCTCAGTTTTGAGATGATGTATGTATATTTTTGTCTTCTGGGATAGTTGTGGTCTCCATAATTATTAATTATGGCGGTAAGGTTTCCGCTGATTTTGTTAAAGTTCGGAAACTCCATGTGTATTATTGCATAATTTTACTATAGATTTGACAAACTAGTATCACTAGGTGCAATCAAAAATTGTGCTGAAGTTTTTTTTTTTCTATCGGTATTATATTCAAAGTACCTACATACCTAGTTGTAAGTAATTAGTGTCTCAGTAAAAATTATACGTTAATTCAATTACGGTCTTAGTAACATTTAAAGTTTAAGCTACTACCACCTAAGAGCATTTTGAAAGAGACAACATAATCAACGAGGATTTAACCCCTACCATATCACTAGTCCAACTCGCCCGTGTAAAAAAAACATATAATACGAACGGGTCTATCCACACACTATTAACGTTCGATAAACGTTACCATGGGCCCGTGATAAAAGTGACCAAGTTAATAATTTATTGGGCATACCGAGCAGAAACTTCGTAAAAATAAACATGAATGGCTGCCTTATTGGGGCTTGATTTAATACGCTCAATAAAACAGTAACTAACCTCATATAAATTACTAAACAAATAAATAACATCGTTGGTCATCAAAGTTTATCTCTGACGGTGATTGCATCAACATTTTTAACATTGTTTGTGTTATAACAATTCTGGATCCGATGTGGTTATAATTCAATTAAGTTTTCCTTGTTGGGTTTTTGTTGAGATTTTATTTTGACGTTTCCTTTCCTTTAATTAAAATGTTAGTTGATTTATCTAAATAAGGTTTAAGACATGATTTCCGTCGACGCGAAAATCAAACAAGGACTATAAATATAAATATACTGTATGATACTGTATGAATGTAATGTAAATAAATATACTGATAATTAGGTTGGTACCTACTATTCATAAGTTCAGTATTTTGAAAGCTTTAGAGAAGTTCGTGAAGCAAGTTTAAAATAAAAAAAAAAATATCAAGTGGAACAGACTACTCGACATGAACAAGGGACTGACAGTCAGACACTTACAAGTCTTAATGAATGAACTTCGATTTACCGTCAAGGTAAATCTAGTTATCATTAATTACGTGGCTTGATTACAGATTAATTAAAGTACAGAAAAACCAACCTGACCGACCAATATTATTTTTCAATTAGTCTGTAAAAAATGATATTCCAAAACATAATTAAGGTAAGGTTTGGTGTCAGACAAATTTTCACTCACCTGCTGAACATTCAAATTATTTATGAAAGAACTAGCTTTGGCCCGCGACTTTGCCTGCGTGGATGTCGAAAATTATGGTAAAAAGTATATTTAGTTAGTATATTTTGTGTTAATCCACGCTACAAGCAGTCTGGATACCAATTTTCATTCAAATCCGTTCAGCCGTTTTTGCGTGATTGAGTAACAAACATCCAAACATATATACAAATTACAAACTGTCACATTTATAATATTAGTAGGATTTTCAATTCAAATAAGAAATGAAGGATCAAATACTAGGATATTATGAAAAACTAATGGTAGAACGTTAAAATCATTTCCTACTCGTTCAAACTTCTAATGAGCACCGCGAAGAAATTCATTACTTTATCTTAAACATCAAGCTAGCAACACTGACGACGGTTAGTTAACGTTTTAACTGCCCTTTTAATGAGCGTTACCGGCATTAGAGCTTAAGACATTCACCTTATTACCCGCATCAAGATTTATGTAATAAAGTTACGGAGAGTAAGTACCTATAGGCGATGTCTAATCACGGCACAGGGTTATTAAATTGAAGTAATAATCTTCCTACATAGTAGCAACGATACATAAAGAGCTATAATTCTTTGTTAAGTTCCTTTGTAACTGGCTAAGGAGATTGATGGTGCCTCTCCTTAGGTGGCCTCCGTAATAAGCTTCCAATAATTTTGTTTCGACTCGAATATAATAATCCATGACTTCTGTTCGTTTCAATTATTGGCTATTATGTTTATGGTATTGTTATTGATGGTGAAGTGCTCCTAAATATTATGAAGGAGTTGGTGAATATGGTATTACAATAAAGTTAATTAAACACGTACGGTCACCAAAAGTGGGAAGCTACCAGGGTCGTCGGATTTAGTTGAAGTTTATTAAGAAACCGAATGATGTTTTCGAATAAAATTAATTTAGTGAAAATAAAAAATATATATTTAAGTATACTTATATTTAATAAGTTAGTTTTAGACTTCACACATTCATATTTTTTTCTTCATGTTCTCACACACTATTGTCTACATTTCTTCTTTTTACATCTTCTTTCGCAGGTCTGGTGGAAGAAATTTCTTAAGAAATAAGCAGTACCTTGTACTCAAATTATAATTATGTCATATCCGTATGTTTTTTACAGATTGTACATAAATAATAAAATAAATTAATAAAAAATAAATATTTCATTTATCCAAATAAATTCCATTCGAAAACATCCATCCGTTTCTTACTAACGACGACCCTGGTGACTGTAGGCGTTGTGAAAAAAATCCTCAGCAAAAATCGTAATAATTCAATGTATCACCAGAAACTTTAATGCTTTGTTCATTTACCTGTTAAAAACTGTATTGAATTATGGCCTAATGAAAATGTATTTAAAAGTAATATTTATATTTAAACATACACTTTATACCACTTTAACATGTATTAATAATGATGGCATCATAATTAAATGACATAAATTTACATTAAAAATACTCATGTCATTTTGCCGAGCATTGAATAATGAGTGGTCCTACATAATGGCACAACCCATCATGATGTCGTAAGAATATTTCATGTGTATACTGCTACTGATTAATTACCGTGATTGCTGTGTAGATATTCTAAGCTTCAAGTTGTAGCAACTCGAGTAAAACTACTGTTTCCAAGTTAAAGAATCTCTAGAATGGCATCGCAAAAAACGGGTGAAATTGGTAAAAAATGCGCCGTATACTCGTAGAAGAACAATTTCTTATAAAAAGAAGAAGAAAATAAATTTATTTAACCCACGTTCATCAATAAAAAGTACTGCGCAGTCCGAGTGAAGGTTCCGATACAGTTATTACGATCCACGTAATAGAAGCTAAGATCTTATAGTTCTGGCAACGCATTCGGAACAGGCTTCACAACAAGCAAGGTGTACGTAGTCACTAAACATTTAAAAGCACCAACAATGTGATTCGTAAGCGCTTATCATAAGGGATAATACACATAATAGGTTAAGTTTCGACTGTGTTCACGAGTCGTGACGCAGGCGCCGATAAATAACTTAACTGATCCGTGACCTTTCGTGACGACCGGCGACCGAGCGCCCTGCCCACTTAACTTTTATCTTAGCTTTGATTTAAACACTATTTTTGCCTACTACACTTTTTTGTTGAAGTTTTTTTTTTTTTCGTATAAAACATACCTAAGTAACTTATATTATTAACAAAATAGATGCAGTTGTCAAGAGGATATCCCTCCCATAACGGGATATGAAGTAGACAAAGCACTAAAAACAATGCACTACGATAAGAGCCCTGGCGAAGATGGAGTTACAACTGAAGCTCTGAAACTAGGATCTGCCACACTGCTCCCATATCTAACAAACTTATTTAGTGCAATCATACAATCAGGTAAACTCCCAACCCAGATGTACCACTCAAACATTGCTCTTCTTCATAAGAAAGTAGGCAAGTCCAATATAAACAACTACAGGCCCATCAGCTCAGTCTCACATATTTATAAGGCCTTCATTAAGGTCATCTAGAATCGCATAGATGCAAATTATACTAGTATCAACCACCAGAACAAGCAGGAGTTCCCTCAAGTTTTTCTACCACAGACCATCTTCACACTTTAAATCAGTTAATAGAAAAACACACAGCATCTATATCCGTTATTCGTGGACTACACGATGGCTTTTGATGGCATTAAACACAGCGCAGTATTCTCAGCCTTACGAAGTTATGATATAGAGGAATCCTACATAGTTTCTATTAAAAAAAAAAAACTGCGCCTCACTAGGAATTTCTCCTGTATTGTAGGTACGTTTACAAACATTTAAACTCACATACACAAACAGCCAGACCCGGAACAACTACTTGCAGGTCATGCAAATATTTATTCCGTGCGGGAATCGAACCCGCGACACGCAGCGCAGAAGTCACCGCTTAAGCACTGCGCCAACCGTGCCGTCGAAATGGACGTACCGTCAAAAAATCTTCTGGAGATTATTTATAACTAGCGGCCCACCCCAGTTTCGCATGGGTGCAATGCTTTTTTTTCGAAATTCCGAAATTTTCTTTCATACAAACCTTGTCCTGGCAATACCGCAAAACAAAAAAAGAATCATACAATTTGGTACTGCACCAATTCGGAAGTTATGCGCGTACAGACATTTCGGCGACTTTGTTTTATATTATGTAAAGATAATAGCACGGCCAACGTTAAGCTGGATTCTATAGGCACAACATTCAAAATAGATAAAGGTGTAAATAGGGTGATCCGCTCCCTCCTAAACTATTTATGAGCACCCTTGAGGAGATATTCAAACTCTCAGACACATGGGCAACGAGGGGTATTCCAATCGGCCATAAAACGCCGTCAAACCTTCGTTTTGCAAACGATATCGTTCTTTTTATATTTACAGCAGATCGACTGCAACAAATGCTCCAAGAACTGAGCATTGCAAGCCTTGAGGATAAATTGACGATGAATCAGTCAGAGACTAAAGTCATGCCTATGCTAGCCTATGGCGCCAAGACTTGGTTTTTGGAGGCTCAGGAGTCCAAATCCAGGGTTTGCCAAAGAGCGATGGAGGGTAGTATCTTAAAAATTAAACTCACCGATCAAATCCGCAACACCACAATACGCTCCAAGACAGGTATCGCCCATGTTGGTGGCAAGTTTGCGAGGCTGAAGTGAGACTGGGTGGCCTACACTTATAGGATGCATCGAGACAGATAGGTCAAAGTCGTGACACAGCGGGTGCCTGAAGACGGGCGTCGTCACCGATGCAGACCCAAGAAACGCTGGCGTGACGATTTGGACTCGTTCCTAACCTTTTGGACGGAGAAAGCACAGCAAAAGGAAATGTGGAAGAATATGGGGGAGGCCTTTGTCCAGCATTAGGACAGAATAGACTAACGAAAAAAAGAGTATGAGTAAGTTGTAAAAGTTTTGTGGAAAACGAATTATTTGAATTAAACCCTCAAAAATAAATCCGTGACATAAATAGCTTCACCGTTCTAGCTGAAATGCGCTATAGCAAAGTTGGAATATTTGTAACCGGCGGGGTTATTACGTAACACACTTATAGTAGCACAGGCTTTCATTTTGACAGTCACAAAACATTAATTACGTATATTACGTTATTTACGTTGTTGAGCGGATCAGTCTTTCGAACATATGAAGCAAAGGATTATTCCTTCAAAATCGTTCAGATTGTGATTGAAAGTATGTGCACAATTAGGGTCCTGTGTTTTAGGATTCATTGACTAAGTACTGTTATTTATTTTGATTAGTTTCTGTGAGAATCGGAATGCCATGCAACGCTGGAATCTTTTCGTCCATTCTAAAAGAAAATCTGTCCACCGATTTTGCCAAAGTGACGCCAACAACTTTCCACGCCACCACATACTTATAACGTATTCATATATACGTATTATGACTGCCATAAGTTATAAGCGTGACTGACAAGCTAGGGTGTAGCACTGTTGGTATTGTCCTCCTCCACCTGCTAAAACAAGGTGTCTTCACAATACGCGAGGAAAAATCGCCGCCATTACACTACCATCTCACCTTGCTAATTGTTTCCTTTCGTTTCTGTAGTAGTTATGGATTTTTAATATAAATTGAAGCTATTACGTACTTCCTTGACGAATCATAATAATATTGTGAAAGTTTCACTTTATTGGGTTTTAGTCGTTGTTATGTAACTTTGACCAAAGCCACCACTTTTTTTTTATTAATTGGGATTTTTTGTCTTTCTTGCTCAGTATGCTTAGTCCCAGTCCTAAGTATCTTAGTACTTTCCTATTAAGGAATAGACTATATACGAGGAAGCTAGAAGCAAGCACTTAGAGAGTCGCTTTTTAGCAGTAGCAGTTCAGTTTTGTCTGGTTTATAAGTGTGCATACGTCACGCCTATTAATCGACCTTAAATACGCCTTGTTTTACGCAAATATAAAGTTTTAATATTCAGATACATCACATCACTGACATCAAAGTCGTAAAAATCAGACTATAATATTCACACTGCTGGGACACAAGCCTCCTTTGTGAAAGGGAGTGACCACCACGGGGGCCTAGTGCGGGTTGGTAGATGTCACATGTCTTCGAATTTTTGGTTCTAAGATATGCCGGATTCCTCACGGTGTTTTCCTAGACCAATTTGAGGGCAGTGGTGATAAAATAATTGAAAAGTGAAGTACCTGTCCGGGTTCAAGTCGTTGTTGTTGTTGTTCAGTTCTACGACCTACTTATAAGTCGCGGCTGTTTCCACTGGTCCACTGATTATGTAAAAAATCATCAGTTAATTAATTAACTTCCTCAAAAGACCCTTCAATATCACTTCACCACTCCAATTCTAAGCGCACTTAAAAATGAAATAAAGCACAATGGCTCAAAAATAACAATACAGAGTACGTACAATCGAGGATCATTAGACATTTATACGACGTGAGAAAGGCGAGCCGTATCGTTAATTAAAGGCAGTAATTTGACATGCCCTGACAGCTAATATTATGTTGAAATTGATTTGTGTTCAAAGTTGAATTAATTTTGACAGAGTCAATAAGCCACCGCTTTCTTGTGATCGGAGTGACCGTTGTTACTTTGAGACTGGTTATGTGGTAATATTATTTGGAAATGACTAAGAATATTATGCTCAACTATGAGATTAGGTTCTTTTAATGATAATCCGGCGGCGAGATGGGAAGACGACGTTGTTGCCATCGTGGGCAAAACCTGGAGGAGGCTGGCACAGGAGCGTGGAGATTGGCTCAAGAAAAGATAGGCCTATGTCCAGCAGTGGGTGAAGCCGAGCTGATAATGATAATAATAATATTCCACAAATTTCACACAACGCCATCTAGTCCCAAACTAAGCAGAGCTTGTGCTATGAGTACTAGACAACTGATAAACATACATATATATTTCTAAATACATACATACTATAGATAAATTACACCCAGACACAACAAATGATCGTGCTCATCACACAAACATTTGTCCTGGGTGGGAATCGAACCCACGACCTTGCGTATAGTAGTCAAGGCTACTGACCACTAGACCAACAGGCCTGCCAACGATTATAAATCATTATGGCTGTATAGGTTTCATTAGGTTTAAAGCCACACCTGGCAGTGTGAACAACAACATACGAATAATCATCAAACTATCTGAAAGTTTCAGATCAACCCTCGAAAAATTTATGTTAATTAACAAAAATATGTAAGACATTAAATTACCTGCAGCCGAAGAAGCAGTCCTTTTCTACAATTGACTTAAATTGTGGCCAATTATCTAAAACCTACTTATGATATTCTAAACCTAGTGTGTGTAGGAAATCCAAGTCAAAAATCATTGATTTTTGCTTAAGTTTTTATTTACTTTCTTCGTTTCATCACAATTCTTCAAACACATGAAAGAAATAACAATACACTATTACGCATAAAAGCTCTTTTATAGGTATTTATTATAATAACTACTTAACAGAACATACACAAGAAACCCCGAACTTCTATTAACGTACTAACTTCAACCCACTGCATTATGAGCGCAGAGTAATTATAAAGAGAGAGAACAAAAACCGATACGTTGTTACACCGACAATGGTCCGAGATAACAAGACAGGAACCTATTTAAAATACCTCTAATCGAATATGGCTTTTATGGTTGTGTTTAACACGATTATTATATTTTAAGAGGGAGTATATGACTTGCACTTCGCGCGTATCGGAGCGGCCTGAGGTGTCGAGCTGTCGAATAATAGCTTCGCGTCCAAACTGATTGATAAATGACGCACCCGGCGAAAACAGGCCGTCTACCTAATTAAATACTCCCGTCGGCAAGGATGGATGACAGGAAAGTATGATGGACTGAACGATTGACTGACGATTGATTTACCTACTTACTTGTTGACTACCTACTTGTATTTTTTGTATGAGGTTATCGAGGTCGATGTTTGTCATCTTCAGCTGCAAATAGAGTGCGATCGAAAATATACTAGTTTAAGACCTAAAACGAAAATTGCCGGAAATGGATATTTCGGCCGAAAAAACGAAAATGCAGTTCAGTCGGACTCTAGCTGCTTCATCTTAGGCTTAGACTTTGAACCAATTGAAAACATTCAGCAATTCGATTTGTCTCCATCATACTGAATTCACTCAATAAAAATTAAACTAACACCAAATTATGGAAATAGTTTTTCATATAAGGACCACTACGCTCACTATAAGCCGCTGTCTCGATTTCACACATAGAGTTATTACCAGAGTGTAATTATACATTAGGAAAATACTACCTACCTACCGCAAAAGAAAATATGATATTGATGAAAAGTACAAGGCAATCTAAATTATTATAAAAATATCGTTGTAACGATCCAATTATAAGAAAAGCTTTAAGATGTCAAACAAATTACCCGGTACATTAATTTATTCAAAGATTTCAGTTTTTTCAAACTTAAATAGATAAGTAAATGTCTGTCGTACAAAGGTAATCAAATACTTTGGAAAACGTACTTTCTACGTAGGTTAGAGTGAATGAGTTTCATATAAAATAGGTAAATTACAACTGGCCGTAAACCACTGACATTACAAAAAAAAGTCAACTGTATTATCTGTCAACAAAATTATTTGTAGTGTTGTATGTGTCACGTTTTCATTCCGTTTCTGAAATTTCCCTAAAACACGTAAACCATTGAAAATGGTTTACTACTACACCTCTGGAAACGTAAAAATGCTTCGAAATATAGTAAGTGACTACGGGGGTGCCAGTGATATATCACCATATGAATATATGAAAACATACATAGAAAAATGTCCGGAAACTACTGATGACTCGAAACTATCATGGATAGCTGAATCTTTTCTGGGATTTCATAGACATAAGCCGTTTTTGAAGGAGATATCATCTCATTTATCTGAAGAACTCACAGATGACGAGCAAGATTATTTCATGATCATCTTCCACGCTGTCACTTTCCAGTGTGAGCCAAAAGATATGCAGTTCCTCTATAAGTGCCTCTTCAATTTAAGTAAGCCTCTGCTTAAGACATTCACAAAGTTTTTGAGTAACAATGAAGTATTAACATTTATTTCACAAGTAGCACAAATTAGCTACGATACCAAATTCATCACTGAAAAAATCATTGGACCACTTTTTGAATGGCAGCCGTACATTAGCGACATGGCACATACCTATGCTGAGCATGTTAAGAAGATGGAGAGTAGAAAGTTAAAGCCGCCGACTGTGCCGGTGCAACCGAATGTATTAAACCGAAAAGGAAAAGATCACACGCTTCCCACCTTACCATCGTCTTTTTTCCCCGCTACTCCTGTAAATTCTACGTACAATAGAAGAACAAAAATGGTTACAAAAACGACAATAGATCAAAAATTGAAACAAATACATGAAAAAAATAAACAGAGAGCTGCACATCTATTGAACGATGTCAAAAATAAAGATTATCACTATGCTCAAACAAAATCAGAAAAATATTTTAAAAGAATCTCCAGTATTAGAGACGAAATTGAAACCGAATTTGCGAAGACCAAGCCAAAACAAAGTTTACCAATGAAAGCGAATCCAGCACCAGTCAAAGAAAACGCTGCAACTGTAAAAAGAATTAATAAGAGAATAAAATTAGCGGAAGAAGAAGAAGTCTTATGGTTTCAAAATGCACTGAACTGTTGTAAGAACACTGTCAAAATTGATGAACTTATCGAATATGATAGACAAGAAAAAGAAAGAGAAAGGTTATTGGATATAGAAAAGAAACATTTGTTGGGCCAAATTACTCATGAAGAAGCAGTAATTGCGAAAAAAAAAATGTTAGACGAGAATAAAAAGAAATACGAAGAATTTTTAAAAGAAAAAGAATCCTGGAATGAAGAAATAGAAAGGTGGAAAAGACTTGAAATGGAAAAAAATCGCAAACAAGTTGAAAAACTTTCAATAACTGAATTGAACCTACTTCATGCTAAAAGCGAAATGCTGACGAAGAAAAAAGAAACAGCAGACGGAATGAAGAAAGAATCGAAAGTGGTTTTAGCACATGCCATTCAAATAAAACAAGAGGAACTGGAGCGGAGGATCAACATGATCAAAGAAATTAAGATATTAGCAATGATTGCTAAAAAAGCTAAAGTGCCTAAAATAGTAGATCTGACCGAAACAGCTGGAATGGGTTTTCTTTGTGAAATGTCTATGGCTGAGTTACAAGAAAGACTAAGTGCCATGAAAATTGGCTTAAAAGAAGAACTGGAAGTGAAAAAGAAGATGATCAGAGATGAAAATAAAGCCGCTAAACAAGACCTTGAGGAAACAAAAATATCTATCAAGAGTTACATGAACGAGCGAGCAATGTCACGAAAACACAATAAAAAGTCCAACCTTACTTTAGTCAGTTCTTCGTCAAAAGAAATAAATGATTTGAAAAAGATTTTAGAAGAGAAGCGTAAGATGCGAATCAAACTGAGTTCCTGATTGCATCAGCAATGTTTATTAATAGATACATAAATGCTTATTTATCTTTATTATTTCATATTAATATGTGTCGTTATTAAAATAAAAAACCTATTAACAATAGTTTGCCTTTAAATATCGTACAATTTACGCCGATTTACTTTGTACACAGTCAGACTTGTTGTACCTACTGATTCGGGAACGGCTCGGGCAGCCGAATCGTGTTCGATGAAGAAGCTAGTAGGCCACATGCACCTTCCTAAATTTTCGGTGCAAATAATCCAAACGTCACGTTCAAATCAATAAGTATAACAAACAGTTAAATCCAAATTGCACACGGGCAAATTCGGCATACATACATAGTAACTTCCGTCGGTCCGCGGATCGATGACCATCTATTACACACCGAGACACATCCGCGCCTTGGAAAGCACTTTAAGTATTTGGCACCGGTTGATGTTAATAGATCTTTGACAGTCGATACGGATAGTGAGAAGCCCGAAATTCTGACAACCAGTCTTGACTGTGAAGGTGGTCTTCGGCAGATGACAGTCGCTCCATGTAAAATACTAGTACTAAGCTGCATTCGGCGAGACTGGAAGTTAACCCCAACATAGTTGGGAAAATACTAGGCAGATGATGACATAGCCAGTGTTGTGCCTTTCTTTGGTACCGTCGGTTAAAATCGGAAGAGTTTTACGAATGTAAAATTTGCCCATTATTACTTGGTTACCTATAACAAATTATTGAGTGTAGAAAATATTTTAGTATGATAAAATTCTGAAATGTATCACACTACTGTGCTTTGCTGGTTACTCTTGATGCATTTTCTCGTTTTCTCCAGCAATATTCATTAACCTGGTTCGTAGTTAAGCCATTTTTAGCAATTTCATGTTTTACCAAAATAAAATTATTTCGGTTGAGAATCAGCACTTTTTGAACGTCAAAATTACATAAGACAGTCCCTCAAAACATTTGCCCTTCACCACTTCCTAGTACCTTACCTACCTTCCTAGCTTGGAAGAAGAATTGGCGCAGTGAACTCCCCAGCAATACCTATATGAAATTTTATCATAAGGTTAGTCGTTCCAGAACCCATTGTTTAATGGATTTTGATAATGGATTTTTTTTAAAAGTCTGAAATAAAAAGTTTTTATTTTAATACACTTACAAAAGGTTTAATTGACTGCACAATTTGAAAGAGCTAAATAAAGACGTATAGTCTAAATTAGTTTATCGAACCTTTCATATTAGCATTTAAGCTCGGGATGAAGTTGTCATGTTATAAATTCACACAAATCCACAGACCTAAGCACATTTAGACAAGCATTATGATAAATTAGTTATTATTGTATTGCTATGTGATTTATGTCCTTTGGCTGCGCAAACATCTATGATCTTATATGTTGTCTTTAAATGTATCAGGTACCTATCTGTCCCACGTAGGATAATACACACTGTAAATGTAGATGCTTGTTTTGTTAATGATACCCACATATTCACACATATATATCCATTTTACTTTCGGCACTGCTACTTTTTACGCCCTATAAATACGAATGAAGCAAATACCTATAACAGAACCAATTTAAATACATAATTTACTAAAACAATGTGTTTAATTCGTAATATTATTCATATCTTACACATGTTTACGTCTGCGGCAATGAAGAAGTATAGTAGGAAGACTAATGGTGTCTCCAGGCGGGGCTCGATCGATGCGCACGCGCGAATTGCTTGCTGCACTTAATTAGTGCGCCCGAACAGAAATTTTATTAATAATTGGAATTTATAGGGCAGATATGACGCCTCATTTGATAAACGACGGAGCAACGACTCCGAATATAAAATAATTCATAAACACCATACCACTCGTAATATTGACACTAATGATAATAGGTGTAAAATTTCCCAACGTACACAGGTGATAATCCGAGCTTATAATAATCCAATAACTCGACGTTTTATACATAACGTGGATCACGTGACGACGTATCAGAATCGAAGAAACCTAGTCAATATAATTTGGATTAAGGCAATAAATAAGGCGGGTTCGCCCGTTCATTTGTATCAGCGTATAATTTAAATTCTTTAACGCCAATGTTCAAGATTACGCGGCGAGATAGAGGTGCGGGCGCCCGTGTCGCGGCGACAACCACCAAATAAATTTATATTTCCGACCGACACCGGCCTGACTTCTCTCTTTGTAGATAATTCGGCCGGTAACGTTGAATGACTCTATTAACAGCTTCCCTTTTTGGGATAAATGTCGACTTTGGGCTGTGTCGTAGCCCAGCCTTATCTATAGTGTGGGATGAGCAGTGTTGTTCTAAACTTACAAGTTTATTGCTTAACTTGTATTATGTCTAATAAATCAATGTAATTAATAATAAAATTAAATCATGTCGCTTTAGAATGTAAATTATTTAAATTATTCAGTTGCAAACTACATTTGTAGCCTTTACAATACTTGTTGCGCCCCAGATTAATAAATTATTGCGACTGAAAATAATTTAAACAAAATCAATTACAAGTAGGTACCTAAGATTTAACGATAGCAGATCTGTTTCTGAACAAAAAACGATCCGTGCACGGTGAAAGTATTCCGTTTGCACAAAATCGAATGCACTATAAATACGGCTTCTCATTTCAAGATTACCTGATAACAGTAAAACGTCAATAACCACCTAATTGGGAGAGAATACTCTGGCAGCCTGGCAGCCGGGCAGACGGCCGTCCTTAGTGAGAAACAAATAAATATTGTAGCACACTACGAGATAATTTGCCCGATAACTTAATGTGCTTACATTTCGAATCTGCTCATGATTTTATAGGAAACTATCAAACCGTATATTTTTTCATTGAATAATGTTGTGAAATTTATACTTTGGTGCCGGAATTTTTATACATAATACCGTGTTTTTGGTGATAACACATGTAATGATAAAACAAGTAAATAGTGCATACCGATCATCCTACGCGAATCAATGAACATAATCGTTAGTAACACTCGTTTATATGTTAATCTCATATTAAATCGATAATCATTATATTTTTACTGTATCGATCATTGAGGTTGTGTATGACTAATTAAAATTAATTTATGTTGTGCCCGGAATGCGTGGCTTGTCACTCGGCAATTTATATCTATTTCCCTTTAATCTTTTAATTTGAATTGCCTACATTTTATGTGTCCGTCGTTTTATTTGCTTTCAATTTGATATTTCGATTAGTATCAATTTCCCTAAGTTATTATTTATTGGTTTAAATTCTTAACCGGTTACAATCATTGCAGTAAAATTTAATGAAGCACATTGATATTTTAATCGCTAATTTCAAAACCTTCTTACAGATAGGTTTTCCTTAACTTTGGAAACCTTTATTTTCTCACTTCATTCAAAAATAATTCCTTATAAAATTAATCAGCGTTCATTCAGTAACAATTTCACGATAAAATTCCTTATAAGATTTTATTCTGAGAGATGCACCGATATGCTTCTGCAGTTGAGTGCAAAGCTAATTTTATATGTCAACCCAAAATCCTCGGTGCTCCTTATGGAAGGACATTATTGCCTCCAATGCAGCTCCGTCCCGAGTGGGTATATTAAAGAATTTATGTTATGATTGCTCAGTCAATTTGCATAAAAATAATATGGGAATTTTATGTGCGAATGATGTCATATTCTCCGGTGTTTTGTTAAGAAATGTGTGAAAAAAAATTAACATGGATAAACGTTGCTTTTGTAAGTTAACGTGCTTACATATTGAATGAGTTTATTTTTTGGAAAAGTTTGATTGCTTGCGATAAAAAAATAATGATAATGCCATCCGTTAAATTATACCGAATTAACACTTTCTATGTGGGATAAAACCAATCTCATTTAAACAATATGGATAAAGCGTGTCAGTAACCTTAAAGCAGAGGCTAATAGTTGTTAAATAAATAACTGCTTATCATTAAGCTATCAAATTATTTTGATAATTTATGATTAAAATAATGTTATTAATTTATTCAAATCCATCACTTACCAACAGATACATACAAATCACTACAAATTAATTAGGTATTATAACTCCAATAAGGAGATAATGATGATGATGGCGTATCAGGCTCTAATACGTGTAACGGTAACGTGTTTGGTGTGACGTCATGCAGGAGCCTGTCATAACCTGCCTGTCTGTTTTTACTGATCTCTCACCTTTTAGACAGCCAACATCTATGGTGATGTTGGTTTTTATGGTAAAGTTCGCGAGAATTCAGAAAGTTTGGCTTCGGCAGAGTCTTAACTATTTTTATTCAATGTTCTACAGAAAAGTAGCCAGTATTTAAAAAATATATATATTAGGTCTTTACCTATGAAATTGCCGCTCTGCAGTACTGGCCATTTCACATCAAAATAATTTTTGTTTGGCTAAGAATTCTAATTTCAAATTAATTTTATTTTAGATACATGAAATTTTGTTTGTTGATTAGTGTTACATTTTCATCACATTTCAATCTTTTCCGTCATCATGGGTACGTTAAAAATTCGAGTAATTATGGAATATGAGTACCGTCGTGGCAGCAACGCGGCACAAGCGGCACGCAACATCAACGACGTTTACGGAGCTAACACTACAAACCAACGCACCACCTGTTATTGGTTTGCTCGCTTCCGTTCTGGAAATTTCGACCTGAAAAATGAAACTCGCGGTCGTCCGAAGACTTTGGTCGACAGTGACGAATTAAAGGCGATTGTGGAAGCTGATGATACACAATCTACGGCTGAATTAGCAGCAGCTTTCGACGTTAGCGTCAAAACAATATTGGTCCATTTGCGTCAAATTGGAAAGGTAAAAAAGCTTGACAAATGGGTGCTCCACGAACTCAATGATCGCCAGCGCCAAGTACGCGTCGAGACGTGCCTTGCACTGCTCAACAGACACACAAATGAAGGAATTTTGAACCGCATTGTTACCTGCGATGAAAAATGGATTCTGTTTGATAACCGCAAGCGCTCAGCAAGTTGGTTGGATCCTAAACGAAAACTTACCCCTAGAAAAGTGATGGTCACTGTTTGGTGGTCTAGCGCCGGTGTGGTTCATCACAGCTTCTTATCAAACGGGGTGAGCATTACTGCAGATGTGTACTGTGAAGAACTGAACACAATGATGGAGAAGCTGGCACATCTCCAACCAGCATTGGTCAATCGCTCTTCTCCGCTGCTCCTGCACGACAACGCGCGACCTCATACTGCACAGCAGACGGTCTCCAAGTTGCAAGAACTGGGATTGGAAGCTCTCCATCACCCGCCCTACTGACCAGACCTTGCGCCTACAGACTACTACTTTTTCCAGAATTTGGATAACTTCTTGGCGGGAAAAAAATTCAATACTCGAGAAGCAGTACAAAATGCCTTTGAAGAATTTGTTGCCTCCCGTCCAGCTGATTTCTTTAAGAAGGGCATCAATAAACTGCCACTGCGTTGGCAAAGATGCATTGATTGCATGGGTGATTACTTCGATTAATACAAATAAAAAATACATGAAAAAAATTCGTTTAAATTTTTTCCTTAAACCTTTAAACCTTTTTTCAAGTTCTTACCAAATAAGTACTGCCGTGCGATTCTGTAACCATCTCACCGTAAAAGTTTGGGTGAAGTGAGCGTGGAGTGAGCTGTCATTTGCTAGGGATTAACACTGTTAAGTGCTCACTTCACTTATGATTTCACGGTGAGATTTTTACAGAATCGACCGGCAGCTCTTATATATTCGAAAATGATATAAAATGTCTTCAGCAAAAAAGTAACTGGTCATAATCCAGCTCCTAGTATTAAAACAGAGCTACGGAATGGATAGAATAATGAAATGAAGTAAAATACAATAAATATGTGTTGTTATAATCCGGCTCATATCGCTGTATTAGCACTTTTTACGTGTTAAAGTATTGTGGAGATAGTGGGGCGGTTCACACCGCGCTCTTAATCTGTGCCCCGTGTGACAGCAGCAAGGCACACAGGACGCGTGTTTATGAATTATACTTGGCGCTAAGGTGGAGTACTGTCTACCGTCCCTTTTAACACAAATTGTTCATTTATAGAAGTATTTACTCGTTCCAGTAGTAATAATAATAATAAAAATGATAATAATAATTATTTATTATTACTTAATCGGTCCAGTAGTATTTTTTACAAACATGTGTATGAGGATTGGAAAACAACTTTACAAGCTATCTTAGCCTGAAAGTGCTCATCTTGATTGAAAAGGCGTTACTCCTTGCGTAAAAGAATCTTGGTCTATACTGAAATATTTTTGGTCGTTATACTCCTATACTTATTACTTCAGCAGCTACGCTGTGGCAGGAGATTTATAAGCTATTTTATCATTTAAATCCTCTCAAATTGAAGAGTTTGTAGTCTCAACTAGCTTATAAACTTCCAAGATTCTTCACGAGAAACATCACCGGACTCAGCGCATAGTTGGTAGTGACGCGCCTTGCCGCTCGGCGCTTCAAACGACGCACAAAATTTATTGTTATTGGAGCGGCGCGCGTACATGCATCCTCACTCCGCGGCTATCACGCGCTACAACTTTATCGAAGCACTTCACTATTCCGAATAAACGAAACGACTTTATTCCGTGTACACGTGATTTTTACGACACACATAAATATGTTATTTTGATTTGTTTGACAATCTGTTTGATGGTGATTTGCTGTACCTACTTATTGATTTATTTAAATAAGCTTCAAAGCGCTTTCGGCATTTTTTTATTCATTGATAGCAAAAATACCAACAAAATAAACAAAAAAAAATCATCATCACTATAAATCGTTGGTGTCTTTTCTATTGCTAAGTCTACGTAGAATAAAAAGTTTCAGTTGGATTCTCCCTACATAAATGTACTATTTGTAAAATATTGTCATTCTATACTTATTTTTTATTAATTAACTATCTACACCCCCTGGGGTCGCCCGCAGAAGACTTGATCCCTTTGGAATATCAGGATAAAAAGTATTTTATGTCCTGACTCAGGTCATGGTTTACTCATGTGCCAAATTTCATCTAAATCCGTTCAGCCGTTTTAGTGTGAAAGCGTAACAAACAAAGATGCAAAAAACAAATGTTTTCTCTTTATCACATTACTTTATTTAGAAAATGCTTTAATTCCATGTTCAACTAAACAATAGGCAATAGTCACTTTTGTCTGCTGTCTTGACTACAAACGAATCTAATATTCAGAAATCTACCAGAATAAGGCTGTTCGCGTTCTCTTGCTACGCCATAACTTTCTGCGCCATCGCCAATTTGTTAATGATACTACATCTACATAATATGCACATTTACTCGCAAACTACGTATACAATATAAATATAAAATATTATTTCTCCATTTGCGTCTACTGTCTAGCTTATGATTAGGTCAAGTGGACATTTTATGCCCAATAACGTCTGGTCTCTAAACATTTGGAGCTATGCTTGCTGCGTATATTTTCCAATACTTCTTATATTTTATTATCGTTCCCTCTTACGATAGGTACCGCAGGTATGATTGACGTCATCATATCGCGACATTCCCGACATTCCTCTAGCGACGCCGATGAATTAGCTGAGGTCTGAGCTTTTTTACAAACTACAATGGTTTTCTTTAACTTAGATTTTAGGCACCCGTCAAACAGATCAGCACCCTAATTGCGTAACACACTATTACTCTTAATTTGAATCATTTTGAAGCATATTGCTAATCCATTACTCCATCACCTACGGTGCAATAACGTCACTTATGCAAATGATGTAAAATTTCAGGAGAAGCGTTTAAAAATTCGCCATCCTATTATAATGTTCTTTTTCCTCTTCTTGACTAAAGAAATTAACTGTTAATAAACTACAACTTTCAACTTCATATTAAAGTTAAAGCGAACATCTCACAATTTTGTAATAAAATAATGTAAACTTTATAATTTACAACCGTCCCAAATTGCATAAGTGACGTTGTTGCACCGTAGGTGCGATATGTTCGAAAAATGTGTCTGCTCAACAATGTAAATAACGCAATGAATGTTGTTGAACTGTCAAAATGGAACCCATTGCTACTGATAGTGTGTTACGCAATTACCCTACACTTCGATGCCAACAGTCGCCCTTTTTGTTAAACTCGAATGTTAATACTAAGTATTTTTTTTTATTCAATGTGGAAATAACGACTAACTGATGCTACCTTATTTGAGAGCGTTTCTTTCTGAATGTTTCTGCATTCCGCTCTAGGTATCAAATCAGATCTTAATACCATTAAATTATTATTGAATCTACACCTAGTGACGCTGTTTATAATAAAAGGGGACAGACACACAAAGTAGAAATATTTTTACTTTAATTGGGTTTTCTGAAAGCGGACCAAAATAGGATAAAGCTTGTTTGATGACTAGACCAGGGTAGGTTTTATAGATAGGTGGAAAAGAAACGTAGTGCCTTAAGACGGACACCCATTGTTACTCCAACTAGGTTTTTCTGCTGATTCCGATCAGCTTTCACCAACATGATTGTCGATATCCCGGAAGGAGTGGATCGGTTTAATAACAATACCGAAAAAAAGGATAATTGTCGTTGCAATACGGGCACCGGAGAATCACAACTCTATCCTTCGTGGACTTATTTAATAACTGACGGATTGCCGGATTTGATACAACTTTTTTTGTTAAAAGTTAAATGTTTTCAAGTCCTTTGTGAAGGATACAATAATTATGTAATTATTATGAGAGTTTATCTGTACCCTACTTTCGATAAATTGCGTTTCTCTTGTAATTTGTTATCTAAAGCTTACTGACCAAAGAACGTTTCTTTGTCTGTTAGCTTTTCTTTAACCTGGGTCAATTATATTTACCTATTTACTTTCATTCTTCGTGTTTTTATGTCATCTTTGCTAAGTGAAATCATAACTTTGATTTAATGGGGATTCAACCTAACAACATTTTGACAACTTCTCTTTTTGATAACCAAGTTTAATGTTATTCCTAAAGCTGTGTTGAGCTCTTACAGTTTTATATCTCTCTTTCAGTAGATATATTTTATAGCTCTGATGTCAAATCAGAACTATAAATACGGAGCGATATTTTACCTTTTTTACTGCTCTATGATTTTTTTCTATTAGGTGTATCTCTCTTATTATTGTTTTTATTTCACTCTATTCATGTTTAAAATCACATATATCGTGAATTTCATAAATATCAGATCGTCGGTCCTACTGTTCTTTACCGGAATCGAACCCGCAAGCCTCTTCAATCTGATAACTTAGGGCCTTTTTTAATTCGGTATTGTGTATTTTAAGTTTTAGGTACGTAATACTTACGAATGCTTATAAAAAGGCGTGACACTTCTCGTCTTTCTTAGCCTTCCCCACCCACACTTGAGTGGATATTGTAGACAACTTCCTTCCTTTTAAGTCATAAAGTTTATATATATGCCAATATAAGCATTGTGCGGTGTGTTTATTCAGTACAGGAAAAAGAAACCAAAACATTTTTTAAATTATTTATTTTCATATTTTTGTAATATTTAGGTACGTATGTAAACTGTCTCCTATATTTTACAATAATTATTATTCTTTTAAGCAATAAATAGTATACAACGCTTGATTGTAACAATATTTACAAAAATAACTACTTAAGGGCAACCTAGGCTATCGTTGGAATGCAAAGTGCCCATATAAACGAATTCTATAAAATAGTGCCGATATAATATAATTTAGTGACCTAATTCATTGTCTAACAAATACTTTTCAAATGTTTGTAATCATCTAAAACTGATGTAAATACGTCTAAATTTTGTATTCGGTAGATATGAAAACCGTTAGGAACTTTTTTCTCCTGAAACCATACTTTTTACCATTGATAATAATACTTTGGTATACTCCCTCGAAGTATCACAACAACTAAACACAAACCAGTTAGTATCAAAGTCTATTACTGAAGGCAAATTTCACTAATGAAACTGAACGCGATCAGCCCATTAAAACTGCGTTCAGGAGCTGTCACTGTCATTATTGTTATGGAAAATTATCACTAACAGCTCTTGAACGTGGCTTAGATGTACTGATCGAGTTCAAACTGAACGCGATGGTGAAATTGGTCCTAACACGTGTTGCGCTAGGGTGCACCGAACATCTTCAGTCGCGAAGGTCTAACTTTATTTACAACTATACACCTTTACCATAACAATATCCATTGAAATCGAGTTTAATATTTGCCTTGTGTACCCCAGGCCAAAACAGTTCAACAAATCACCAACTATTCTCTTAGGTACCTACTAAACGGGATAGTTTGTGCATCATTAAAATTAATCATTCGCGTCTTCTTTACACTAATTAACAACTCCAATATCTACATAGGTATTTACATTAATTTACAAACTAACTGGAGTATTAGCACTCTAGAATCTTAATTTACATAATTATTCGGAACATGGACATTCGATAGGAATGATAATTGTAATACTTTATGTAGGTAAAATGTAAATAAATTAGTGATAATGACTGTATCAACGATCGTGTTTAGTTAGTTGTAGTGGTAGGTCGTTGGACGTGGCGCGCGGCCGGCACGGCGACGCCGAACGCGACGTGCGCGTGCGCCGGTCCTCGTTGTCGCTCTCGTCGTGCACGTTTATCTCCTCGTCCGAGTCCGAGTGGGACTCGTATCCTCGGGCTAACTGAATGGACTGCGCCGCTAGAAGAGCTGCAGCCGCTGAATGTGGTACAAGCGATTTAAAGGCGCTGTTTTCTAAAGCAGGGTGTGGCTTAAAAGCACTTCCATCGAAGTTGGTGTGCTGCGACAGCGCTTTCAGTGCGTTGGCGTCGAATTGTTGGTGCGCGAAGGCCTTCAGGGCGTTGGTGTCCTGGTGCGAGAGAGCCTTGAAGGCGCTATTCTCGCCGCCCATCTGCGGGGTGTGGTAGGACATACGTGCGGGCGACAGGGAGCGCGAGCGCGAGCGCGAGCGGGAGGGGGGGGAGTGGGGGGGGCGGTGCGGGGGCGAGGCGCCACCGCGCTTCAGGAGATTCATGCGCTGGTGGCGTCTCCACTTGGCTCGTCTGTTGGAAAACCAAACCTGTCAGTAACGGTAAATAAAAATGATTAGTATTCTGTCTTCACAGTTTTAACAAATTCAAATGAATGCAAATTGACAAAAAGTGGTAACTTTGATTTGACATCTTTGGCTGTCTCAAATTAAATAGATTGATGTAATTATGCAAAAGGTCAAGTAAATTAGAGATCTTTACCTGAACTCGTGCTTCTGATAACGACGTTTTGGACGCCAGTCTTTCTCGTGTGGAGACGCATGGGTAGTGGGATTTTTCGAATTCCTTCTCCAGTTCTTCAAGCTGGTCTTGGCTGAAAGTCGTACGATTCCGTCTGAACTTTGGTTGTTCTCCGTCGAGAGAGCCTGAGTCGTCGCCGTCTACATCTGTTTCGGCAAAAACAGTCACGAATGAGTAGGAATTCATAGTAAAAAGTGTCACGGTATTTATGTGAAGATTCAACATAATTTTGTACAATAGAATAATGCTTGAGCTTTATAATTTGATAACAGACCAAAAAATCTTACCGATTAGTCCTCTGCCAGACGTTAGGAACCCTTGGTTGACGTCAGGGTGTGGCATTCCTGACTGAGGGCCAGGTACTCCGGGGGGTAGGGACAGTGAGCCGGGGGGCCAGACCCCGCCGCCTCCACCCCAAGGGAAGGCTCCGTACGGTGGAGGAGCAGCATATAGCCCGTAGCCTGCAGCTCTTGCGAACTCGGCCGCTGCACGTTCAGCAGCTCGGTTCCGAAGTATCCTGTTGATTGAAGATACGCTAGGAGCTGTCGCATTTGTGCAGACGCCTGTGGACAAAGGATAATTAATTGTTAGATAGATTTTTAAAAGTGTTATATTATTCGGTTGCTACGACGCTACGCTTTATGGCTACGCTGCTACGCAGCAGTTTAGTTAGTAGTGTTTGTCCCAACTACATTTGGGTAAGCGATACTCTACTCAGTACCTACTCTGGTCGCAAAAATAAACCCCAATCCTTTGGAATCCTTATCGGTATTCTGTAGTTGACATTCCAACAAAGGCACCTCTCGATAACAACTAAAATTGAAAAGAAAACGTTAAAATTACAACAACGTGCGTCAGTGAATGTTGTTTTTCAACTTAAGTAATACTGCGATGGTTATACTCAGTGAGCTGTATTTAGTGTTAATATACACCTTGCTAGAAACATTTCGCTTTGAGCACGAATATAGCAATTATGTGTGCAGTTTTGAAACCCGATGTCTCTTAGAACGCAGTACAAATGTGCATACAATTACAGGCGCGCGTTAAAACCGATGCGTCATTGGTCGCGTTTTAAAATGCCCTGCACTTATAGCATTAAATGGCACAGTCAGCTTATGTTATGCAATTATATTCTGCAAGAGTGTGAGTTGTAAATGATTGAAAATACGTCATAAAATGACAGGAGTAAGCAAAGTAGCTAATCAATTTAAATTGTCACTATATGAATTATTCTATGAGACAACAAAATCTTCTCCTAAGCAGAAACAATAGAAACTTATTGTTGTCTTGAATCACTTAATATGTAGGTTAATTAACTTTTAAATTACCTAAAAGAAAACATTCCCTCCTCTGTAATTTAAAGGTTACGCGATAATGCCTTGATCATTGTCTACCTAAGCTTCGTAGGAAGATTGTTGATAATCACAATGTGATTGACATAAGAGAAGCTGCCTGCCATGTCTAAAGTTGTGTGCAGACCTGGTGAATGCGCCACAAGTGCGCCGCTTGCGAACTGCGCGCGTACGTTTCATTTTCGTATGCAGCCCCTGCGCCGTCCGCGCGCAAGCTACGCGCCGTACTCGAACGGTGCAGGCGGTGCGCGTATACTGAGGCTCATAATTCAAACGCGAAAGAAGCCATGTGCGCACGAGCTGCGCGCGCTGCATGCGCACTCCACTCGAGCCTTGCCAGAGTTGCACTAGAGCGGCACACCAAACGTAGGCTGTAACCGCACGCGAGCAACACGCCCGCAGTTCGCAAGCGGCTCGCTAGCGGGACATTCGCCAGGTCTGGACACACCTTTAGAAATCATAAATATAGCCTTGTTATTAGGGTTTTTTTTTATGACTACATTATTAAAAACTTAGTCTTCTTCGTTACATTAGAACCCTTCCGACAACACAAGGCTTTCCTGTTCTACTTGCACAGATTTCCACAAAAGCAAAATCGTTCCCCTAATCCGAGCCTTTTACCTTCTTCCTTGGTCCGTCAGTTCTGATTAGCTTAAAAATCACAGGTACGAAAGACATATACATATATATTTATATACAACGTGTAACGTTAAACGCGCAAAACCTCAGATACCCCAACTGATTTTTAATTCAATTGACCTATTTCAAAAAGAAAATAAGTCATTAAAAAAATTGTAAAGGTTTTATGTGCTGTTTTAGTTTTACTGGCCATTCTGATCGTTTCTTGAGTCTGCGACGACGCTTTGTCGAGCGAGGAGTCGTCACCGGGCCGCTGCGCCGCGATGGCTTGACCTATAAATAAATAGACACGGCAACGTTTTTAATGAGGATTTTTTGAAAAATGTGACCTATATTAAAAAGTGATTCAATGGATTCTGCTCGTTATTCTGATCAAACTATTTTCTGGTTTTGCGCATTTAACGTTACACGTTGTATATATACGTATACACATTTTATAAATTAAATTCACCTTTCGTGTCTGACTGTGTGACCACGTTGTTTTTCTAAGCTACCCAATGGATTTTGATGCGGTTTCCACCAAGAAGAAGGCTTA
Organism: Eremobia ochroleuca; assembly: GCA_949629135.1. Classification (NCBI taxonomy): domain Eukaryota; kingdom Metazoa; phylum Arthropoda; class Insecta; order Lepidoptera; family Noctuidae; genus Eremobia; species Eremobia ochroleuca. The sequence goes on from OX451392.1 coordinate 12,209,217, forward strand.
AGTATATTCCAAAAACCTCGATGTTTTGATATATAGCCATTGCACCCAAACGAATCAGGAGCGGGTCGCTACTGATATATAAAGAATCCTCAAGACGAATTCTCCAGCGACCATTTGACAGCACGGTAGTCATTAGCGCACAAAGCTATCGAGTCCCTGAACGTGTCGTAACGTAAACTAAATGTGCGCGCGAGTTGACTGCGTGCACAGATCGCGTGCCGCCGCAGCCTTGGAGAGCCATCCCATGTAATTTTCAGGAAACACTCCAAGTAAGTGCCATAATTTAATCATAGCCTGTCCGAGTGTAATTGTCGTAGGATTCGTTGTTGAGCTACCGAGCGCGTAGCCACTGAACTGTTTTAAATAACTGGCTTTTGATTGGTCTTTTATATTATTCGTGCAATTTGTTGGTTAGTGTCTAGTGTACTATAAGAGTATATGATTTATTTATATTTATTATCACTATACACGTAGCTTATCTTGCATTTTCCAGCTAACATACAAGCAAGTTTTTAGTTAGGTTATATGTACATTTAGAAACACTACAATTTTGTGGAAATATAGAATCAAAACTGCAGCACCAGATGCTCATACAGCAAAAATACGGTAACGCGTACCTAATTAATAATCACTCAATTCAGTTGTAACTAAAACTCAGTCATGCGCTAATGTGCGGGTCGATCAATAATAACATAACATTAAGTGCGACTCAGATAACTAAACAAACATAACTTTAAAAAAAATCCAAAAAGAAACTGTTGAACTTAACAGTGGTTTTTTTGTGAACTAACTACCGGGACAACAACTACTGGGATATCCGTCAACGACGAAAAACCCCAACAACCATTTTCCCCCAAGCATCGCCAGTTCGACCGGTGCTTCCAGGGGATTAATTTTAACAAGACTGTAAAACACCTAGAACATTACACATCCTCTTCACATTTAGGAGAACAAAAGAAAATTAATGGAAAAAGGGTCTCTAAGCGCTTGAAATCAACAATTCAGAACGATATCCCTGGCTAAAAGGCCTACTGCATTGTTTATTAAACTGAAGGTGTAAAAATAACAGTTGTTCATATAAACACAACATTGATGTCTAGGGCGCATAATAACAGAAACGGTGACAACTACCCTTGTGTCCACTCATTAGCCGTTACCAACCTGCCTCGGTGCAGTACTAAGGACGTGCTAATTACAGGTACACACAGCGTCAGTAGGTATGTGCTAACTCCTCGAGTTTTAAAATGTTACACTGCTACAACATTGAATTCTTTACGAATAATATAAAGAATACTTCAAAAAGAGTTCAATGTTTCGACTTGGATTAGAACCATCGCATCACCGAACGTCGTCATATTTATTTATTTACTTAATACTTCAAACACATAAATGTACAGAGGCGGACTTAATGCCATAGGCATTTTCTACCAGTCAACCTTTGGGTGATGCAGAGAAAAACAGTAGTAGGTGCAATCATGGAAATTGAGGAATAAATATTTTAAATATAAAGATACGCATAAACTTATTAAAACTATAAGTATAATATATACCTAATTACATATAAATATAACCACAAATAAATATACATAAAGACATGAATATACTAAAAAAAAATAAGACAAACAATGAGAAAATATTAGCGTTGTGATGATACCGGTAGGTTGACGAACTAGCCAGCGAACTGAAACCTCCGGTCTATTTAGACGTTGAATAATCTTCGTAAATATTATCCCTACTATTGCATGTACACAATACACAATAATATAAGTATTAACGTTTTATACGAAAAAAAAAAAAAAAAACAATATTAACTGACTTTAAAAAAATAAATACTAACTTTCACTAAAAATACAAAAAACAACTTCGGCCTATCACGGATTATAACGCACTGTCTTTTGGGGGGGTAACCACATAATGGAGCTATGTGTACCTAGCAACCTGTTCAGTTCACAAGTCGTTCGACTTGTGAAATGAACAAGACATAAAAGGCAAGAATGGGGAAGACTTTCAACCATATCGGTCGATTGTAGGTAACTACATTACAGCCCTAGCGTGTTCATATAGGTAAGACTAGTACGAACCTATATAATGCAATCGACAAAACCCACTTACTAAAGCTAATAACACTCGTAATCCCAAACAATTTTCATAGCTAGTAAGAATAACAACTGGTTGTTCAGACTCTTTAGGTATAACTCACACTTTATCGTACCTACCTGCCAATGTTCAAAGGCAATTTGTCTGCATTTACGTAGAATAGATCCATTTATTGCAAGCCTGTCATTTATGTTGGTACATACTAACTTGGGACAATTATATCCTGGAACAATAATTGAACCTAATTACTTAATAATTATTGTTCACGTGAGCGGATAAAGAGACATTTTCTAGGCATAGCTCGCAATACAAAATTGCACCATCGCGTTTGAAAATATACCACCCTGTCAATTGTTTGTTATAAGGAAATGATTTGATAGACTTCACAGACATGAATAATAATTATTATAATAACGAGTTGAGACTATCGCGATTTATACAGATGGATTTAAAGGCGGTCACCGTTGATAATGAAGCGCTATTGTGAGGCGTCCGGCGCGCTTCAGCGCAACCACTGCTTGACGTATCAAATAAAACACAAAACGTACCTGTTATAATTTACTCAAAACACAAAGCCTTATATAGTATAATGGTAATGATCAGTTGCGCGGCTTCGTTCATTGTTAGCACGTCGAACAGCATAAAAAGGTGCCCTCTACACAATTTGTTTGGCTCATAATCGGTGCGTTGAGACGAAGGCTCGATAGAAACGCCTTCTGTGCCGCTGGATGTCAAAAGCTTGATGTGGCTGAGAACACTATAATGGTGACTAGTCATCACTTAGCAGTCAAGATCTCTAATTATAATGGAAGCAGTCGTTTTTCAGAAATAAAACAAACCGTTTAAAATCTCTTAACGTTTTGTGGGAGCTCAGCGACGCGTCGTCGCTACTTAATCTACTTCGTTTTCTATTCTTTTAAATGACAAAAAACTTCAATGATCTTTAACAGAACAGTTAAATTGGTTTTTGTCTAGTAACAAGCACGTAGCCTATCGATAGTTTCGATCGACAACGTTCTACGCGGGCGTGTTTTCAATTTGGATAAGTCGATAACTTTGTTATAAAAAAAAACGTATCTTTAAACGCGTTACTGTCAATGATCTGATAACATGTTCAACAGTCGGCATGGTGCGAAATCATTCACTTTTCAGCAGTTGATTGCATTTAACGAGTAGGTATCGATTGTAATGAGTATAAACAAGTTTAGTTTGATAATATCAATTGCGTTTTTATTGAAGACTTCCCTGACAATGTGCGCCGATCAGTGGTCTCAGTTCAACTATTTGTTTAGAGCCAGATCATTATCCGTCAACAGGTTGCAGGTGAGAATGCGATATCTATAATTGTTCTTTTAATGATTTGGGATCGGGCCCGGATCCTGCATGCTTAGTCACGGTCATGCAATTTGTCTAAAGTCGTTTAATCATGATTAGTCACAATAGGGTCCGCTTCTATTAAAAGCTTAGATGTCGACAATATAAAGAGCATCTTATATATCAGTACGCAGGGGCTGGCGGTAACGGCACAATTAAAAGCGATGTAGTTTTTTCTTGTTCTATCATTATACGGCGGAAAGCGATTAATTATCGAATTAACAACATTTATACGAGCGCGCTTCACGAAAGCGATTGCATTACCTACTGCAATTAGTGCAGACAGAATAATAGGTGTTGATTCGTAACAATAATTATTTTATCGGCTTTAACTTTTGCGTGCTTCTTGAATGAAAGCACTAATTGAAATATTCAGTGTTACATTAAATACGAGTATCAAGCAAGCGATTTAGGTTCCCATGGCATCCTAATAAAAAGCAAATTGGTTTAAAAATCTTAATGTTTCTGCGTCGGAGTGTTGTTAGTTGGTACCTGCCTAAAAGCGTGGCATGTCCAAAGATAAGGCACTCCGGCGCCGTCTGGCTATAGACTGTTTAATCGGGTTAATTTATCGATAATTGACGGAAAACCTTTTTGTTTGTAATGCCGGGAAGTAACAGTAATTGTCACGCCTTTGAAGATTTACGCTCGTTTTTAAATTGAGACATTAACAGTCAGATCTCGTGCCTAATGGTTTGGAATGAATTTGTTTGTTTGTTTTACTTAGACCGGTTCTTCGATACGTTCGGCTGGTAACGCGACGGATGTCAAATTCTATCGAACCACGCTAATTAGTTTTAGACAATATTTCAAACGACTGTAATTAATTAGCTTGACGGTTACTTGCCGAAATCGTTTGTGTAACTTGTAGTATTAGGCACGAATTCCGATATTATTTAGTGGAGACTGTTAAGATAAACATTATTCAAGAATGATGAATAAATTCCAAGTAGACTTTGATAAACAATTGTGGGTGTACGAAATAGGGTAGCTGTTAGATCTCAATCTGCAAGACATATCGATAATCAATTGATACCTGTACGTTTTGATATCCTGTGGAAGCTTTATCTGTGTGGGTGGGGCACTAAGCTGATGTTAAGTATTCTTACTTAATTAGGCAACTGCAATGGTTTGGCTATATAGTCAGATTGCTCTCCAATTTATCAAGTAGAATAAAGCATTTTCTTCTTAAAGCTTAGGCACCTAAGTGAAATCACGTCCAAGATCGCAGCAGGTCCAACACAGTAATTAAATGGTAATGGGTAACATCCACCGAGAAGCTAAGTATTTTATTTAACGCGCTATTAAAACTGTACTTCAGAAAAGGGGAGTTTCAATACAGGTTTTCTGTCAATCACACAAAATCATAAAAAGTAGATCAATCTGCCTCAGACAGAATGAAAATTCTATCTATTAACATTTTGAGAAATATGTGTGACTTAATCATCATGAAGATCATGATAAATCTTGATAATGGCTTGTTCTTTCTATAAAAGTATGTTGCAAGTCCAATCAGACTTGTAGGCGCCTGTTTTGCCGTTTATTAAGTAGTTAATTATACGCTCTTTTGAAGTCCCCGTTTCTTAGTAGAAAAGTTTTCCATCAAAGCTCAAATTCTAATTTGAAGACGATTAGACGCTTCCTTCACTGCTGTCGCTCCAAAATAAAAATCACGTCCTCATCGAACGTCTAGAACCAGTTAACGAATGAGTGGCGTCACGTCGTCTAAATGAATTATTGTTGGCTTTATGGGGAACATAAAACGATGAGATCGGATGCAATCAAGCGGCACCCGCCGCGTCGACTGAGTAAAAAGGTGTCTGTACCTCCAGGGGGCCTCGCGCAACCGTTGCGCTAAACGCCTACCCTACGCACACGCGTCCACTCGTTTCAATTAGCTCTCAATGGCCAAGTCACAAAGGATATGCCAACCCAGAATGAATAATCGCTCTGCAATATCTAGCTCCCATATCATTTGAATAACAACCTGTACAGCAACAATTAAAAGCGAAATGACAACTCACAATTCGATTGCTGCCAATAGGATTACAACAAACGATAATCGGAACGATTTATTTATGTACAGATACCATTCTTGTGCAACTTTCGTCGCTTTCAAAACTCACAAAGCCCATTAGGTAATTCAATAACACGACAATAGCTAAGCAAAAACCGATCAAAACTTGTTTTTATAGCGCCATGTATATTGTACAAGCGACGATCAAAGGTTCTCCAAAACCGAAATCTGAAATCATGACCGTGACCCTCCCCGACGGCGGGCACCACTGTTGATGTGATGCACTGCTGGGAACCAATTTAATGCTGTAACAAATCAATAAATGTATCGGTTTATTGGAAGCTGTGTAGAGATCGATTTGATTTATTTCGACCGTACAATAACGGCAAACGAGGTGGGACCTTGTTAGTAAATGTCAAAAGACTCACAAAAAAACGTTTCGTCTATCTCGTAGTAACTTGTACCGTAGTAAAATAATGATTCGGAGAAATTGGAAACAAATAAGAACGACCATCGGAAATGTAAGTTTTTATTATGATCGCTAAACACGAATCATAAAAACAACATTAACAAGGAATAATAAATTATAAAAGTGTTTTTATGGCCGACCAAAACATTTTAACACCCCAACCGTAAACTTACTCGTCATCCGTTTCGCTAATTAATCGGCGCCAGCCAATAATTTGGGCCTCCACGTAACCCATACAGTTTGTGGGCTAAGAATGCAATTAATCAAAATATGGTCAGTAGCTAGAGCCGCCCGTAACGCCTCGTAAACCGATATCGATTTAGTCGATAAGTTGTGCAAGCCATTGTCCAAAACTGCCTCGTCATGGCTAACAAAGACGGTAGTGGATACCTTATTAAAATTTAGCCGGCTTCGATGAACTGCTCTGTTTTAATAACTGCTCGTCGGCAACAGATCGACAGACGCGCACCGCTCTCGCGTGGTTGCGTTTTTGACACATTCCTTTTGTAGTCACCGTTTGTATAAATATTAAGTTAAAATAAATTGGGCCTTTCGAAACGTTTCATATTTGTATACATATAATATGAAAGATTGGTTTTTTACTATCAAAATCTTGAAATATTTTGATTGATAGTTATCAACAGCAGACTATTATATTTCCTGAACTGAATATTATCGTTAAAGAAATTAAATTGAGTGTAGGTACGTGCCGACAATCCAGATGTATCTAACTTTAATCAATTTAGCCAAGTGAAGTAGTGCGCATTGCTCGGGCACGCGCTTATGACAAAAGGCTCGACTGTTGAGCGTGATCATTTTGTTATAATTTGATTAAATTTCTATTACTTAGAAATATTTCTGATCGACCCACAGAGTTAGAAACGTTCGTTCTCTGAAAGTTTGAATCGGAAGTTTTTTGATTTATAAAAATATTAGTACGAACTCAATTTCAATAAGTTCGGAACCGCCAAAAGCTGTAGGTATAATATATTACTGAGATCTGTTTTGGCTAATAATTGTAAAAAAATATACAAAAGAAAACAAGAGTAAAAAGAAAATATTATCTTCACTATAATTACAAATTTTTGTTTACGTGAGCTCCGTGCACGGTCAGAGCATGAATACTATAGTAATTTTACTGGGCATAACATAGTTATATAGTTTTGCTTTTTACATAATATTATGGTGTGGGTCAATACATATATCTAAGGCAATTCTTTATTGACCAAAACACAAACCTGACTTCGAAATCAACAAGAACAAGAAGAGTTTTTGCCAGAACAAGGAAAACTGGAACAAAATCCAGTTATTAGGTCTGCTCTATAGATTAATACTTCTGTAGCATCAATAGTTATTCGGGCTCCCTGGCCAGCAGGTGGTCCACGCCGGTCAACACACTTTGATACACCGAAACCATCGACAGATCTAATGGAATCAATCATAACTACAACCCCGGACCGTCCAAATTGAATAAAGCATTCCAGATGCAATAAAGCCATTCAATTCTGTGTTAAATCGTAACCGCTAAAGTTAGCGGTAAATTTTAAATGTTTTGAGTCAAAATGCAGCAGAATTTATTTAAATACAGCAACATTTACGACAAATATGTGAGCATTTACGCAAAACAACCGACTGACGTGGGATCGCGTGCAATTTTCGCATACAACGGAGGCATGAGCGCTCACTGCGCTCGAGCAATTATTTTAAACACATTTCAACAAATGACGATAATGTCAGCCGGCCGCAGAGATAAGAACAAAAAAAAACATAAAAAAATAAAAGCGTTCACTGAGCAATTGTTCGACCCCTTGTTCATAAAAACTCGTTCACGTATTCTTAATCAAAATTATGTTACTTCATTTTGCACTTGTTGAAGCTCTTATCTGAAAAAAAAATTGTACCCACTTCCTTCCTACACATATGTAGGTATATTGAAGTTCTTTGCTCTACTTAAATGTCTCAATATCAGGAAAAAGGTTTTTGTTGTGCTTATTTTTACTTTATAAATATTATTTAGCCTGACCTACAAGAAATGTATTCCAAGTATTATAAAATCATGTAAATAAAACGTGTTTTATATAGACGTTAACCCAATCATGCGCTCTGAAGTTACGGCGCCCCCTGCGGATTTAATGGCCGCGAACCAATTTAACAACTCAGTTTAGCACAGTGTTTCCCATCAAGAATGTTATCGTCTCCTAATCCGGTCCCCACTGATATCGTAAACCAGAAGTGGTCTTGTAAGCAAAACCAGTTCCAATGCGATCGCACGCACCCTACCGAACTGAACTGCACTAGAGAAACATCAAGGCGAAGAACGTCCTTTGACGACGAACGCTTTAATGACGTTTAATTAGGCTTGCGATTTTGAACTTTAAGATGCTCGGCTGTTGGATACAAATAGATTGAACGGATTGTTGGCGCTTAAGCCGTGTTTTGTTTCAGCTGGCGACGTTTAACGTCACGCATGGGCACGAGAGGTGTCGTTGGTGCAATTATCGCAATTGGCTCGTTGGCCTCTGAGCTAAAGACGCCCATCCTACTCTAAGATATGTGTGCGCATGTTCGTGTGTTGTGGTAACATTATAGGAAAAGACATTTCAGTAAATGTCCACTCTAATCGTTATGTTTGTACTATGGCTAACAAAGTGGGAATTTGTGAACAGTCGCAGGCTGCATTTGTAAAAAGCTGTACCAACTGCTAAAAATTATAAAAATTATTTGAATTTTACTGTGGGAACATAAAAAAATAATGAGTGGAAACCGAATAATAACATAAAATTGTGAAAATGTTACATTTCGCCGGAGGAAATTGGTGCTTTTTATTTTATTATAATACCATTATATATAAATATAGTTGCATGTGTGTGACAACGACATCTTTAAAATCAAAGCCCTCCGCTATAGTGACACATTTATTGTGCAGTTGGCTTCGGTCCCGCGGCACTACGCGACATTCTTATTTATCACTCTTTATTGCGTAGAAATTTTGTCAAAATTGTTTCATTTGATCTTGAGATCAAAGGAAAACAGATTGACATAATTTTCGATTTAATATATGCTATGGTTAACGCATACTAAACTTCAAGAGTAGTCGGCTAAACTTAGGAATCATTTAGATTTTAGATTTCCCCCGATTGTTCCCGACCCGTAGATGATGATTCTGACTAGTGAACAAAAAATCTTAATACATTCTTATTGACATGGATAATGAACAGTCCTGCAGCAATAATATGCCACGTTATTACGTGCAATCTTTTAAAATGTTATTACAGTATACATTACGAGGACAAATAAGAAAATAAATGTTCTCTAATGAATAGGGAAGTTTTTTTAGTTGAAACCCCTTTTTTAGGGTTCCTTAGTCAACAAGGAACCCCTATTACTTCAGCATGTCCGTCTCATGTCCGGTTCAGAGACTCTTAGTACTAGAAAGCTATAATTTAGCATGTATATACATATTGATCACGCCGACAAAGTGGTGAATTAAAGTCATGAAAAACAAAAAAACATTTTTTAGGGCACCTCCAGTACACCTAAGGTGGAGATCTTTTTTTTTTCTCGTCTACCCCATGATGTGGGGTATCGTTGGATAGATCTTTCAAAAATATTGCCTGTTTGTGAATCCTATCTTTCGATCCAGGAATCTGTTTGTAAAATATTAAGCTTTAAAGTGCTAAGTGTCTACCCCCGCCCCTGCCAGCTAAATGGTTGTTATGGATATGTGGAAAAATTCACGGCAGTAGTCTATATAACGAAGTTAAAGGGAAAACTATCACAGCTAAGTAGGATTTACAAGTTTACGAGTAATAGTCGACCAACTTACATTGCAGTTGCAATGTATGGGAGAACATGGTATTCAACTACAATGTTAAGTTAGTTCTTGGGATAAATTCATTCCAACTACGGAACTCTTCATTGTGCGTGGTCCGACACGCACTTGGCCAGTTTTCTTTAAACATCTGAGATAAGAATGCAGCATTCCTTGCTCATATTTGCCAATACTGCAGCTTTACAGTCAACTTTTATATATAAAACATCGTTTAAAGACCAACTTACATAACAAATGAAATCTAAAGCATTATATTGCTCGCACATAGACACAAAATCCAATAGATGTTCTCAAATTACATATCCGCTGTCAGCGTCGGCGGCCATTTACAAAACTAACAGACCATATTCGGGTTTGCACTTGGATGGCTTTGCCTATTGCCCTGCCGAAACTGTTTGACACTCATCTAAAGTTCATTACTCAAAGACTTTAATCCTATAATTAGATAAGTGTTTGGTTTCTGGGTAAACAGAGCGGTTCGCAGTGTGTGGCTTAGGTGACCTTATTTTTTCATGTCGGCGTCGTTTTTTGTTTAGGTATCAAATAAAATTAATTCTCTACAACGTGTAACGTTAAATGCGCAAAACCTGAAAATAGTTTGATCAGAATAACGAGCAGAATTAATTGGACCACTTTTTTTACAAAGGTCACATTTTTCAAAAAATCTCATTAAAAACGTTGCCGTGTCTATTTATTAATAGGTCAAGCAAGCCAATGTCAGCGCGGCGCAGCGGCCCGGTGACGACTCCTCCCTCGATAAAGCGTCGTCGCAGACGCATGAAACGATCAGAATGGCCAGTAAAATTAAAACAGTACATAAAACCTTTACAATTTTTTTAATGACTTATTTTCTCTCTGAAATAGGTCAATTTAATTAAAAATCAGTTGGGGTGTCTGAGGTTTTGCGCATTTAACATTACGTCATGTTGTATAGGTATTACCTATGTTTTATCAACTTCAGATTATTCAGCAAAGTGTGAGGTTCCACTATACCAAGATTATGTCTGGACTTTAAAAGAGACTGTGACCTCTGAGTTTGTTTCGGCCTTTCTTCTCAGAATAGTCAGAGAGGAAACGCCGACCTCATCTAGTTTAAAAAAAATATGATTGACATGTAGAAGACAAGTGTTTGTAAAAAACTACTTACAGAAAATAAATAATTTATATTTATCACTTAAAGCAAAATCTTGTTTTTAATTTGCTGGAAATTAAATGATTCCTGATAATTGTTACATTTATCTTCGCAACTACTAATCTGATTACAAAAGTATTTCACTAATGGTAAGCTACACTATTGCCGAGCTATTGCTATTGCCGAGTGTCATAGGGCATATTTTTTACGCGGACAGAGTCGCGAGTACGAGTAGAAGCTAGTCTAAGAAATACCGGTAACATGACAAATAGGTAAGCGCTGTTCCTCCTCTCCTGCTATGCTGTGACAGTGTCCATAAGGGTTTCAATAATTTTAAGCCTATCAACTGTTTTACCAACATTATGAAATGCAATTAAGATTTTTTTTTAAACGTTACCCACTCTAAGAATTGCTCCTGTATTGTGGGTGCGTTTACAAACATTTAAACTCACATAAACAAACAGCCAGACCCGGAACAACTAATTGTAGGTCATACAAATATTTGTTCCGTGCGGGAATCGAACCTGTGACATGCAGCGCGGCAGTTAATACCTTAACCACTGCGCCAACCGTGCCGGCAAAATTGTTAAATAGACATGAAAGATAATATAGACATGCTGACATATTTCTAGTTATTTACTAGTTTAGAACTATAGTTCCTAGACAAATCTATCTCAATTACTCGGGCTACACAATTCGCACGTCATCCAGCCGCGATTTATCAAAACACGTCTCAAGAACGCTCCTCATCAAGTTAATAACAATCTGTAAATTGCCATAAATTATTTTAATAAGGTAACTCGGTAATAATTCGATGATCAGACGGTTCCATATCGTGTGTGCGCGCACGCAATGCCTGTAACTTGAGTCGCTCACCGGTATTACGCGACGTTCATTTTATTATATTATTATAACTAGATAGAATCGAACGCACTTGAATTTTGATTGACAGAATCGTTAGGCGTTTTAGTTTTTTTTTTTTTTTTTCTTTGGTTTTAGTGAATAATATACCAAGCCACTGATCAGTACTTTTGTAGGTAAAGTTCTTATTACTTCGTCCGTTTTTATAGCAAGTCAAAAATCTTGTATTTTTTCGATCTCGACGTAGAAATATAGGGGTTAATTGATAAACGTTGATTAAAGTTAAGAGTCGTTTAAACGTCAACAATGGCGCCGATTCCCTTATTCACAAACTAAACTAAATTTAAATTAAGTGCATCTTTTTCTCTATATTTCATTAAGAAAAGGACAGAAGATAAATATTAGTTTAGTCCTGTCAAATAAGTCAGCGCCTGACGTAAATTGACGTATTTTTATTAGCCAATTTTTTATCACGTCTAAACTTGTCTATGGAGTATCTTAATTTGACAGGACTAAACTAATATTAATCTTCTGTCCTTTTCTTAATGAAATAGAACGAAAACGATGCACTGAATTTAAATTTAGTTTAGTTTGTGAACAAGGGATTCGGTGCCAATGTATAGTTAAACAGTCGGTAATCATTACTTAACTTGAAACAGCGTTTATAAATAAAGGAGTAATTTATATTATGTTTACCCTAGAAATTGTTTAGGTATTCAAAAGTCATTGAATACAAACACATTCTAGTTTAAATAAAGCTTAAACGGTTTCCATAATTTAAATAAATACGTTTTTTCTGCTTTCACACTGATGCAGCATGACAATTGACAATAGGTGGATACTCTTACATAGGCATACCTAGCTACCCAACTATTTCTATTATGAAGCTCGATCGAATTTTAACAGTTAAAGCTACATCGAATCAGTTTGCAGCTTTCAAAAAATAGCTACAAAAAGATAAAAAGAAAAACAGTTTTATGAAGATAAGCTATGAAAACTTTGATTTTCAGTTTAATACTTTATGGCTGTACTTACATCAAATATTTTGTGGCTGTAAAACTGAAAATACGCTTCATAGGTATCTATGAAACAAGCGTATCATATACAATAATGATATCATTAATGAGTACCTAAGCGTCGAAGAAAATACTTCATGAACACCAGGGAAAATTAGTAAGTTCTAAGCATAGTACTCTAAGGCTTACACAATATGAAAGACTCAACAAAAAAATCAGACGAATCTAAATATCAGGTTAGGAATTATAAAAAAAAGCTTTGCTAATATAAAATGGTTGTGACTTGTTTGAAAATATACAGATATATAGGTACTTTAGTACCTCTCATCAACTAGACTAAGGCCCTTTGTGCACACACGTTTTTCTTGCCGTGAAAACTACCGTTTATTCGCCGTGTGTAGGCACGGTCGTCAGTGTTGTATGGATCACTGTGGAAACTTGTTGGGGGCTGTTCATTTATTACGTAAGAATATTGGGGGGGGGGGGAGTCCGAATAACTCACATTTCTTCTTAATTGGGGGTGGGAGGCGTCTAGATTATTCTAGATACTAATCTTACGTAAGATTCAAAGGGGGCAGGGGTTCATTCAAGTCTTATTTTTTTTCTTACGTAGGGGGAGCGGGGGTCAGAAATTAGTTGAAATTGTCTTACGTAATAAATGAACTGCTCCTTGAACAAACACATTTTTTTTTTATACGCCGTACCGTAAAGAAACCGTGCTGTGTACTCGTATAAAGGGCCTAACAGAGCCAAAAGGCATCTTCCCGTGAAAAACTCGATACAAAATGCTGAACTATTATAACAGCAGTAACAACAAAATGGCCGAACAATGTGTGCGTCACGTTAGCGGGTGCACGTCGGGTGAGCACAGTTACATCGGTCCACTCGTGATAGCCCACAGCATTCACGGCACACGCTTAGGAAACGGCTGTAGAGGTACGGTTGATTGCCGTAATTGTTTGTTTCTATGATCTGGGAGTTGAAGAAAATCAAGGAATTGGACAATTCCTTTATTTGAAGACTATCTCGATCATAGAAATATCAGGGAACTGGACCATTCCTCTATTTGGAGACTATCTCGATCATAGAAATACGATATGATCTCGATAGTTACTTCATCGAAAAAAAAGTATTTCTGTATAACTAAATTTTTCGGAAAATCGTGGCCCGATTCGTTACTAGGTAATTAATTTAATCATTAATCATTTTATTCAGAAAGCAATTAGGCACGGTTTATTGATTGCAGTACCTATATTGATTAATGTAACTCACGTATTTGACACTTTCCGGCAATTTAAGCCCAAAGCAATTTGAACGATGAAGGTTCTGATGCCATTGAATTCATTGAAAAATTGTGTAAATGCGCAACCGAGTTGAGACATTTTGCCGTTCTGTAGTCCGAATATTAGCAATACTTATTTTTACCATATCCCGTGGGTAATTGGTGTATTTATATAAACGCAGAAATGTTAATTATTTTAGAATTGTAACTTAGGAGCTTTATGGGTTTTATCAATTTATCGATTGCTCCAGATGTTCCCTTTCCATCAAAGTGCACAATAGAAAAAATTTGTCTGTACGTTCAATCAATTTCAATTATTTGATAAAATATTGTTTCCCATCGATATACCATAGCAGGTACAGTCAGCTTCAAAGGTATACATCGACAAGAGTTCATTTAATTGTGTACAATTTGTATTCCATAATACTGTGTCAATGTGTTACCACAAAACATATTAAGCATTGGGTATTAAATATTTGAGGCTGAAATAAGGTAGATACCAAACCTGTATTATGAACAAAGTAGTCACCTACAACTCTTTTCTCCTTTTAACTTTTGTTTCTAACCTAAGCTATGACAGTCTCCATACATGAAAGGTTTACCTTCAGATATAAGTCGTTCCCGGATCTCCCAGGCGAAGATGGTGGGGTTCTCTCTTTTGTACTGTTCGATCTTGGAGACCACTGCAGGGGTTGCAACCTTGGGCTTGCTGCCCCCAATAAGACCCGGCGGCCGGAGAGTGCCTGAAGCAAACAGAATTACAATCAGTACCTAATTATAGCGTAATAGACATTTTATCTAGGCTACATAAATAAACAGCAGGTAAAGATATCTGAAAAATAAATACAGGGTGTCCGAAAAGTTATGGATTACTTTTCACCTGCTGATGGGCCACATTGGGATCTACCAATAAAAAAAAATGACCTACCATTAATTTTTTTTTTTCACCAGGGCCGATCAGAAATAAGGTAATTTTTTTTTGGTGAACTTTTTAAGTTTGAACCTAAATTTAAGGTATTTTAAAGATGATATTTGTAACTTTCTTGTATTCAATCGATAGTAGGTTGATTCACGATGAAAATAAAAAAACCTGTACTCGAAAAAGTTTTCATTCGTAGAAATGGCATGGAAAAAACTGATCAAAGGTAGAGATTTTCCAAAATTTCATTAAACATCAAAAAACTCGGAAACTATAAGACTTTTACCACGGTCGTTTTTTTTTATTGGTAGATCTCAATGTGGCCCATCAGCAGGTAAAAGATAATCCATGACTTTTCGTGATTATTATACCTAGCTTATCTATTAATTAAACCTAGCCTACGCAGTTTATAATCAGATTGAACACTGAACTTTTACGAAGAACTTCATCATAATGTGCTGGTACAATAATAATAATTATAAACAGAAAAATGCGTTCTGTTGTGATCCCAATCACAATTCTGGTAAGTACCTACCTACACAATTTGTAGATAAAAACTAATTGAACAAACTGTCACCTGCTGCTCGGTAAAGGAAATAAAAGAAAAATCAAAATCAAATTAGAGACTCAAATAAAAATACCAGTAATAGCGACACGATACCGATTGATGTAATTTCATTGAGTGCTAAACGTGAGTAAACGCAGGTTACTTGTCGCGAATCAATTCTTGCAACAAAATCCGTAGTTTTACTTTTTAGCCCTTATCTGACCAGTAATAAACCTCAAAATACACCCACATCACATTTGTATTTTAACATTTAAAAGGACAGTGGCCGTGCGTCGCCACAAAAAATCGATAATCGAGCACGGCGGTAAGAATAACAATGAAAGCTTTAAATTAGTATTAATAATTACAGAATCATTGACATCGGCTAAATGAAGCCTGCGTATGACGAGACGTGAATTTTTAATTATTATTTATCTCGAGCTTTGTTTTTATTGGGCTTAAACACGTGGTATTCACATAGTGATATTTGGAAAACAAACATAGGAATTTAATGATATATGGCGGGCTATTATAATAAAATGAATGGATTTTGAAATATCTATCCAGAAACAAAAAAATTAAATACAATTATTTCTGAAACTTCAAGTATTTATGTACCTGGAAAATTCTTGCAAGTTTAGACTTATGGAGTGGCTTATGATTAGAGTGTCTGGTAAAAACTAACGTATTCTCGGGTGCCTAAGTCAGTTAGATAATGGATGAGTGCGTGCATCAAGACAATTACGTAAAAACTGCGCAGTGGCATTCCGGCGGGCAGCGCGCGGACCGCTCGCTTTTTACGCGCACACCACTTCTCCATACCGATAGCACGCTGAATTATTCAACACATTATTTATATTCACATTTTTGTCAACGCCATTCAAGATGAATTCATAAGTCTCTTTATGTCTTGATAAGACTAAAGCTTACCGACCAAAATGGCGCGGGCAAACAAAAACTCAATTTCGCGTTTACATGAGGTCCGCGACACATCGCCTTAATAGGTGAAACCCATTTTAATATTGCGACCACGATATGAATTTATGTAGAAAATTTTGTGTTTTCGTAGTGTGTGTTGTGTAGTAGGTATTGGCCATAGAAAGTCGGTAAGTATAGGTAATTAAGCAAGCGTGGCGTGATACAAAACTGTAAAAAGCGAACGCCACGTTTTGTGTAATTATTTCAACATAGATTTAGAACATTGCTTTAATATTCATAAGTTTATTAAAACCGTAATGGTAAATTAAACCCTTTACATACACGAAATAGAAAATAAGTGAGGTTGCTTACAGTCGTACCTACAGTAGGTACCTAGTTGCGATACCTACCTAATAACGTGAACGCGCTCACTACCTAAGTTCTTTTGTATTAATTAAAGCAAACTTCAAAATGTAGCATGTGATGAATTTCTTAATGGTACAAAAACTTGCTACCATTTTATAATGTCAAAATATTTATTCTTGTCACATATATTTTCATTCGTTTGGTTTGATTTAATACAAACGATTTTTCATGGTTATTTTGCCCAATCATTTTCTAATGTTTATGCCAATGTTGATTTAATATTTTCTATCATGACTTAACTTTTTGGTGTTACTGACAAGTGCTATTATGGTTTTGTTGCTTACTTTCCTCAAAAAACGGCTCCATAAAAGTTGCACGTAAATCCACGAAAAAAAAAAAAAAAAAGTTTACGGAAAATGTCATCAAAAGCGAACCGTTTAAAATGTTACATATAGTTGCTTGGCCAGCGGATACGTGCATTGGCGCAGGCGAGGCGACACCAGGACGTCAATCATCACGCTGTACGTGCATGAAATCCAACAGTACCTTTCACTATAGTTTTGCTGTAACTATTGAAAACCCATATTGCCACTCGGCCGCCTCAGAACGCCAATAACCGTTCTCGTCTTGATTGATAGCTAAATTGCGGGAGGCCGGCACAGTGATCATTTCGCGATAATTAAATCTGCTAGAAACGTAATCGCATGACCGGGACCAATTACTCGGCGTTGCCTAGGCAAAGGCGGATCGTGTGAGCCACTGAAACTGTTGCTAAATGTGTATTATTTGCGTGAAACTCAAGCGCGCTCCCGGCGCGTACGCACGACCTGCGAGGAAACTAGGCTCGATACACATTTTCTGTTTTTATACTAGTCATATGGAAAATTATATTTTTTACTTACTTACATAATCATAGTGTAGTTATTATAATTTTTCAAAAGTTTCTACTAACAAAAGATTATGTCTGTGACCTTTGAAAAATAATACTCGCAAAGTTGTAAAAAAGTGGGGCGAATGAAGGAATTTACACAACATACAAAAAAATAAATTGGTATCTATTATGAACTGCTAAATACCTAATGAATATAAACATTTATTTACTTGCATCTATCAAATTATAACGTCAACTAGATAACACTTAAAATGAAGAAGCGCTTATTAATAATAATAATATCATGTTGGTGTTGTTATAAATAAAAATAAACCAATAAATTAACCTGACCATCTTTCAATTGCTTCATAAATACTAAACGTCGTGTTCGTTATGATAATAAGCGTCATAACTATGATCGGCACGAATCAATTGAAAGTTTAACACTTCACCATAAACGCGAGAGAAACTACATAAACATATTCACAATGCACGAACAAGGTGTCGAATAATCCCTTCAAGTTTTTGTTGTTTTCCTTTTAAAAGGACTCATGTTGCAAAACAAAGATGAGCAATTAATCATCAGCGGTACGCTTAAGGAAGTGAGAGCCTCAAAGGGACAATGCACACTCAAAACGACGGTTAATAAATTTCCACACAGGAGTCGTTTATGGACGCTTTAAGTCATTACACGGTGCGTCTACAAAGATCTTTTTAAACGACACAGAAAAGGTCTGAATCCAGTTAATTAAATTTGTATTAAAGGTATTCAGAAGTGGCTCTTTATATTGGCTGGCGCTAAAGTTAACCGCGGCTCAGTAGTGCACTGTCATCCAGTTAATAGATCAAAATCTTTAGCGGCGAAGTGGGTCTGGATGGCCTGATTTATTGAACATAATGCAACGCGTGTTAACGACGCCTTGATTCGGTGATTGATCGACTTTTTTATGTGAAACTTGAATCAGTTCGCGCTTGCTCCCTGGGAAGCAATTAGATAATATTTTTGTAACAAAAAGCAGTTCAAGATCCGAAGTTACTGAAGTGGAATCACTAAGGTCTATGACATTAAACAATAGGTAGGTATCATGAGAAGACATTAGTTAACCCTGACTACGTACTGAGTCAACTGTAACAATGATTGGATAACCTGACCCTTGTCCGTTCGCATCATCAAAAACCCGAACCTTATAAAATTAAAGGCAGCTCATAAGCTAAAATAAGTAAAATCATTCTCATAGTTATATGTCACGTTTTATTTCTAATACTAGACTAGGCTGGGTTTGCTTCACTAACTAAAATAATGGATTCTAATTTTGTTAGTGTGTGTTTGTAACGGATAGACTCAATAATGTCACCTACTACGTGATTACCCGAGGGTAAATCATAGATCCGTATGACAATAAACTAAAAATAAGATCCTATTGACAACAAAGGCCATTAAAAATTCAAATTGTCCAAGAGAATTGGAGCGGAAAAAGAAAAAGCATGATTTCTGAAGCAAGAATGTCAAGTGGGATAATTCAATTTTGATTATAGGACCAAAGCCTAAATACGGCTTCATTACGGGCCCCGGCGATCCGCGGACAATCATCTTGAGTAAGTATCATTAGCTACCGACTAATTTACGTACGACGAAATAAAATGACCGGTTTAATATGAAATTACTCAGTCTATGACTTTTCTGGTTCTTTGACTTCCTAAATTATTCGAAACAAACACATCCGCTGGTACATTATTTCACCTCAAATCAGAAATCCAAATAACTCTACTAATGTCATGGTATGTCGTTTTTTATGGACTGTCAAAAGATTCGCACATAATTCAAGCACACAATTTGTGGCATCGCATAAACCCATGTGCTCAAGTTAATCTGTAAGAGGCAGCAAACTAGACAGTGTATGGGCAATTTATTCGTCACTCCGCTCGCATCCCAACCAACAATTTAATACTCAAACTCGGCCATGAAACGTTATTTATGCGTGCCCATTTTCATGCCGTCAGCTTAGAAATTGTTTAGGCTAGATAATAACTTTTAAGCTAAGGCTACGTACCTATGTTAAATACTTAAGTGGTTGGACATGACGGCCCTGGGCGGGTTGTAGCCGGGCTTCCGTGGGAACCCGACACGTGACGTTATGAAATCACCAGCGGCGAAAATTGATTGACACTACACTCCTCTGTTCTCATAATATACGCTCGCCTCAATACCGTCTCTACGTTTATGGTATTCTTGCACATTTGACTATCATCTTGTGTAATATCGTTTTAACGATCCGTTTATACCCAAGTCTTGACGCACGTCACCTTCCTTGTAAAGCGTTTATGTAGGAAAATTATAACGTAGGTAACTCCACTCAGCCTTCACGTGTAACTACGCTTAAAATTTATTTGCAGATAATTGATTCCCAGAACGCGACAAAATCTAGTGTAATATCTAACCGCTGAATCATTGCAAGAAATTAGTATAATAACACTAATTCAAACCGGCAGAAAAACGCTCAAAGGAAAATAAAAATTAAATAAAATACAAAAACCTACACTTTTGGTAAGAAATATGAATGTGCAAACGGCGTAAAATAATACAGTGCGCTGTAAACGGTCGAGTGGTTTTGAAATCGCCCGTTCACGAGTCCTGAGCAAACACAAAGTGTCTCACGTGTCCTAATTACACACCGCGCACAGAACTAATTCAGCAAATTAACTGAGTACAACCAAGTGTCTGCAATGTCATAGTCAACTCACGCTTCGGTTACAACTCACCTTGCTATTATAGCGCAACAATTAGCTCTACCAACATTGTTCACGTTAATCAACGAATGCAATAATTACTATGAGAAGTTGACAAACTCCCGGACATTATTTTCATGTTTCCTGTCGTGTTTTTATGTTTGCAAAATTTTTGAAGATGATTATAGCGCACAAAAAGTTTCGCAGGATTCGCTGTTGTGGTTCGAGATGGAGATTGTATTGAAAGGCAGCTGTGATAATTGTAAAGGAAACAGTCAAATAAAGGGTTGTCGATATGAAAAATCGTCGATGATACGATAGTTCTCACATCGACAATCGAGATCTCGGGAGCGCATGCTCGCGGCGAGGCGGCGCGGCGGCAGCGCGGGCGCATTCATCCGCACCCCGGTGGCTTATAATTAACACGCTGCAAGTTTTATGAATCGATTAGGATCTAAGCTTTCGTCAATAGCAGCTTTCGTCGCGGCGGACTCTGCCGATGCCTTATCCTTATCGATGATTAATAGCGATTGAGATTTTTGCCCTAACCGTGTTATTAGATGCCAGTTAAACTCGGACCGCGGCCGCGTCGCTTTCGATAATTGCTGACTTGTCATTGGATGATCCGATATCATTTATAGTGTTAATAACTGGCTATTCGAAAAAAAAAGAGTAATTTATTTTGTTCTTTTTCGATACCATTATTTCATTTGGATTTATTTCAAAGAAGATACTTTCACAAATAAGCTATTGAGGAAAGATCTACTTGTATATTTTTACTCATTTAGCGGCAATTACTTGCTGAAATCCACGAAGCATGTAATTATCATTCTAACAGAACATGTTAAATTCAATTCTCATGAACTGAAAAAGCTAACATAGCAAGCTATCACTTAGCATTTTAGGTCACCTGTAGAGTTACTTACAGGCAATATTATTGACTATTTTATGCGGGCGAGTGAAGTAATTATCGCAAATAACTTAGTTGCGGGCAATAAGGCCCGGGGCATTTCTGTAAAGAGCGCACGTATAAATCAATATATACCGGTGAAGAGCTCACCACTACGACAAACTATAAATAACATATACGAACACTAATTACAGTGGAACAGATACCCAGTAGGCATAAGTTCGCTTTATCAATTATCTTCCCTCGAGCATTATCAACTTTTCTAACAAAAGTTTTCTGTATAAGCAATGTCATAAGGTTCAGTTTCGTAGCGTTGTTTAAAGGACAATAATTAGACATGAGTGTGCCCTCCAACTGTATGCCAAGACTACTCAGGTTGTTCGGTCAACTAAATCGATGTGAATGTGTAATTGATATTTAGAAGTCTAGTTAAGGAAATACATAGCTGTGTGTTTCTACGAATTGAGGGAATATTTCCGTATATTCTTCAGTACAATAGGTTATAATATTTTTTAGTGCGGTATGTGCGAGATTATACTCATAGAAGTACTTAACAACAAATTAAAAGAAACAAAGAAGAGGAGGATGATAGGTGTCTCATAATTATTATTAAACAATGAAGTCAAAGTGTCGCAAAACCTGCATACTAAGTCAAAATAATGAATTTGGTTATTAATTAAGTATCCATAACCGTCCATTTACGAAACTTAACTAAGAAAAGCAAATACTTCCTATCTTTTGATATCCACCTTTAAATAGTTTTCGGCATGTTTCCTTCTACGTACGGCGCGATAACAAGCAGCTTTCCCTTTAATTCCCAGAACAGAAATAAGGTAGTAAACAAAAGACTTTTTACTTTTAATGAGGGTTTTCTGAAATGACGTTCACTAGGTGGCAGCACTGAGACGTCCGGTCCGAGCACCTGTCGAAAGTGTCAAAGCGCCTATATTTTCTTTAGTCCTGACTGAATGAAAAACGAATGAATGAAACGAATGATGAACGTCATCATATATTTTAAATTCATTGTCGAAATGGAAGACCCCTTGCCAAAGTGGCGCCAACTGGTGGCGTTAATTTTTATGAAAACCCTCATTAAGCTAGACAGCTTATCCTGCAACATCCGACATCTCCTATTAAACCATTACGCGTATCGTTCGATTATAAGGCTGGTAATAACCAACACAAAGTCCGATGTAAATTAGCTTTTTATTTCTTAAAACACCCACTTATTGAACGTTTATGGGACAGCACATGGAAGTATCGCACACTGCAGTCATCAAATATTCATATAACACCTGTCCTGATAAAAGAGCTATTGAGAAAGGTAATAGCACTGTTCGCTTTGAAGTAGATTGCTTTATTTCAACCTACGTACTGCTATTACAGGCTTTATTTGTAGAACTCATTTTATAATATTTAGAATTAAAATAGTGTCCATGGAGTTTCTTGCACGTGCTTCCTATTCATAGGAACCCACTTTGCTTCGTCTTTCTGACTGACCGAGTCCTTGACAATTCAAAAGTGCCTGTAATTGGTTTAATTGAAATAAATGATTTGAGTTTTAGTTTGAGAAACAAAGTTGATTTCAAAGTTGATTTAATCAGATTCAAGATTACAAAAAAGCTATCAAGAGGTGTTAAGACAACCATAACACTCAAAATATACTAAAATGACGAAATAATCCGTAGGGTCTAAAACAGTAATAAACGCAAAATAAAGATATTTTAAAGCTATAATATGTGCCGAATATAGCTGTAGCCGCCTCCTCCGAATCATCAAAAGGACATAAAAGCGTGCATGCACCCATTATTTACACGAAAATACACCATACAAACTTTGCGTTGACGTTTTCAAGATGCTTTGCTCTTACGTATGCATTGGTATCAATTTATGTGTAGGCAATACAAACACACAATTTACATCTAAGATGAACGTGACAAATCATTTTAAAAAATATCTCCAGATATCTTTGAAGAACTATTGTACCTTAGGATTGCAGTACCTAGCCGGGCATTAGCGAATTCAGTAAAACTGTTATCTATTATATATGAAAAACTATTCCATTTCAGACAACTCAGCTCTATAAGATTGGCGTAAACTTTGATTACCGCTAGTGATGAATACATTAAAAGGTTCAAGAGAATGTGCATTAATAGTTACAGGTGCATTTGAATACGTGGTGTGTTTTCGCTAATCACTCGCACCAATCAAGTTGATCAACTGATTGGTTCTCTCCTGAAGGATATACTTACAGCAAAAGACACCAGGTAATAGGTACGTATCTAATAAACAACATACTTTGACTTACTTGATATATAATATACGAAAGTCCTTCCAAGACGCATGTTAAAGTAATCTTAGTGAGCGAAAGTTGCCTATTTAAAGACTATTTTGATGATGTTTCCCTTGTTCAATGTCGACTTATAACTGTATAAAATTCACTTTAACCAGAATTACAATCATCATAATTATGGTTGTGTGGTCTACTAACAGTCTAGCACAGGTCCACCGATATACATACCTATCCCTTCAATAAACTTTTCTCTTTCAAGAAGATAAGCAGCTGCGACATTTTTCAATTCAGAAGTCCTAGCAACCTTGATAAGCCGTGTTCATGTTATCAAAACGTTTTGTAACAATAAAACGTTTTGATATTGTTACGATTGTCTTTAATTTCTTGGACAATTTTATTTCTGGTATCATCTTTGCCTATGCTAGAACTGCTTCAAAAAGTGCGTAACACACTTACAATAGTAATGCATTTAATTTTGGCAATACCAAAACATTCATTGCACCATTTATGTCGTTGACCAGACGAATTTCCCAAACATACTCTGAAGAGCAATACAAACAAGCCACTTGCAAAGTGCCTAAAGAAATTGAAATATCTCATAAACCACACAAGTTAGTTTCATGAACAAAAAAACATCTTGAAAACAGTATTATTTTGCACATTAAAACCTTATTATATACTGGCCTGTACAAATTCATGGATAGAAAAAAGTAAAAAAAAAAAACTGTCACGCTTCATAATTTGGGATTACATTTGAATATTTTTATTTTCACGTTGATTTAATTACCTATTGTTTTTACTTTTGCATATCGATTTTTTTAACTGAAACTGGTTACGGCTGACGTTGACTTGTAAATAGTATCATCATGCCTCTCGCACCCGAATAATGTACCAGGATCATCACTATCTGGTGCAACTAAGGAGATTCCAGAGACAAACGGCCAGAACAATGGGTGTGAGACATTCTACTGTCCAAAAAGTACTTTGGAGGTTAGACTTAACCTAAAAATACCAAAAAATGCCAGTCCAAGGTGCGCAATGGCCCAAGAAAATCGATTTTTGTGTCAATATGAACGACAACGCGTTATTTATGCATGATAATGCCCGGCCCTACATAGCTTATGTGATAAAAGATACCTTCAAGATTTAGAAATCCATCAAATAGAGTGGCCAGCGTGAAGCCCTGGCCTAAATCATACTGAACATGGCTGGGACGAGCTTGGCAGATGTGTTAGAAGCCGAAATCCACCTCCAGCCACACTTCATGCCCTGAAAAATGCACTTATTGAAGAATGGGAGAATATTCGTCAGCATATGCTGAGGAATCTGGTACTCAGCATGTCAAATCGTGTAGAAGCCCTATTGACAGCATGCAGAGGCAATACGAAATACTGAATGATAAAAAAATTAAGATTCAATTTCGTAAACCCACTTTAGTTTAGTGAGTTAATTTTAACATTTGAATGTGGCTATTCACTTCAAGAAGCTGTCTTGCGTGGTTTCGGAAATATTTAATGATATTTTAGTGGCTTTTTTATATGGCTCGTCAGTGTATTTCCAATCAATGGTATAGCAATGTCCTTCAAAATCCTTCGGGTTGTGATTGAAAGTGTGTTACGCAATTAGGTTGCTGGTCTATATTTATGATACCAACATCAACTTAAAAATAACCCTTAATAGCTTACCAAGCAACTTGGTTACAGCACCTTGCTGTGACAGCACATGGTGCGCGATGTCGTAGTGCCGGAGCCCGAAGCGGGACAGTTCCAACAGCCTCTGTTGTGACAGCAAGGAGGAGAGGGGGTGCGACGCCGCTCCGGGGTACAGGGGGGTGCCCGCACCGCCGCCCGCGCCTCCACCAGAGGATGAAGGGGATACAGGTACTGGAAACAAAATGTATAAACATGAGTATTGGTGTGACAGTTGCACCTGAAGCTATGCTGGTATTCCTAGTTAGCTTAGATCAGAAAATCCTAGCAGTAAACGGCAGTTCATAAAAGGAACATACAGTTTTAGAAAATCTCCGTCTTTGTTGAGCATCGTCTCATCGTCTCTCTGTCTCTCAACAGCCGCTCTGAAACTCCATGTGCCATATTACCAGTACATATATTGTAATGTAGTAGGTACTTAAGGTTCTGGTATTGTAATAAAGTACTTTATTTCTACATTAAACGAGTTGTCCTGTACCATTCCTGTACCTACTTTTAAAACCTATTAAAGGATCAGCAGCAAGATTATCTCAGGTTAACTTCCATCCCTCTAGGGGATACAATAATAAAGTAATAAACATCTATAAATGTAACATGAATACATTGTTAGAGCGTAAAGTCTGCGTAACTCTACCTTTATTCTTTAACATTACAATATTGAAGCTTGCACAAACGAAATGCTCCTTGCACTATGAAGACTAAATGTCAATGCCAATAATATTATAAAGAATCAAGTTTATCTCTTAGCTCTTAAGTACGTGTCGGTACTTATAGACTTTCAGATAAAGGAAAGAATATAATTGCACCTCAAAATAAGATTATTTCTACTAAGCACATTCTTAATTTTTTCGCTGATCCATTTACAAATTCAAGGTGCATAGCTAGAAACACATGAACCATAGGTATTCACAGAAAGCCATAGTGCTATCCTTATTACTTCGCTTATCCACACTTAATAAATTAAATAAATAAAGTAAGCAGAGTTCCACTGTGCGGTGACAGCATGCCAGAACACAGCCTGTTTATCAGTAGGACCTACAACCGTATCGACACCTCTCCGCAGGCGCCTTTTACGACCTGCACAAGATGATAAGCTTCACCGTAAAAGTGTGAAATTACTAAAATATTCCTTGCATTAATTTATTCATATTCCTATAAACCGCATTTTTATCAGCTCGGTATCAGCTTTCGAATAAATAAAAAATGTTAATCAGAAGACGTATCAATTAAAATCATTAGCTGCTTTTACGATTTCTATAAAACCCGTCAGGAAAAGTAACAAAATTAAGTCATCAAAACAAATAACAATAGTCATTTGGCAGACTTTATGGTCTTCGTTAATATAACATTCGTTTTTTATATGTGGCCGTGATGGGAGTGCCTCTGGCGAAATACTCGGCCCTGATTCCACGTAAGCGGCGATTCCGTGCGCGCTCATTACGCCCAGTCCCCGTGTCATTACAATACCGTGTCAAAGGCTCAGCAACCACTTTTATTACAAGCCACAGCACGCTAACCATACAGCCTGTGTGAATCGTCGTAGAAAACTTCACCGCGCGTAGGTAATCAACTCGCCATGATAACAGACCTGCGTCCAATAAACCCTTCCTCACATTTCATAAAATATGGTGTAAATCTAGCAATAAAATAAATAACTTTTTAATAAGATTAAGAAATACAATTTTTAAAATCAGACAGAATGGTGTAAAAATAAAATTTTATAGGCAGACAAACTGGATCCGTCGATGGCATAAATACAAAATTAAAATGTTTCTCAAGCATTAAAGTTTCGATCTCTCAACACGTACACATACATATTTTTATCCACGCAATTTGTCGTTAACAGCAACCAGATATGCTAAAGGCCGATCGTAACAATGCTTTCTTATGAACACATCGTAACACATTCAATTATAAATTAAGCTATTAACTTAATATACCATAATTTGTTTATCAGGTTAAGCATCGAAATTAATGCAAGTGGCATAACTTGTCCATAACTTAACACTTTTTATTAGCGAGTCAATAAGGCGATTTCGTCAACGAAAGTATTATCAAGCTTTCGTAAAGGTCTCAAGGGAAACTGACCCTTGTCGTGGACAAGTAAGGAACACTTTAGGTAGCAGGGCCCATTGCGATGGAGCGCTCGGGACTCAACTACGACGTATAATTTCTCGTGTAATCGCTTTAATAATGGGAGAAAAAAAGTGATATTATCTGCCCACGGTCAATAAATTAACACCGTTTAGAGCAAAAATGTAGATTCTTAGTGTCGCTACTATTATAAATAAATTGGACTCAAACGAGTAGAGGTTTTAAAGGAGATCGTTCGTGTTGGTGAGTGCGTGTGTGTGTTTTTATTAGGGTGCGTGAGCAGTGAGGCCTTATTAAAATATTTCGAGTGGAAACTGGAAGGACCACTTAGTGCGCGGGAGTTTCACGCCTGAGCTGATACAACATTAAATCGACAAGATAGCTTATTTGTGCTGAGCTGAGGATTAGTGGCAATAAATCACTGATTAGAATGTATTGACTGGCGTTGACTCCGGCGCATGGTCGCCGCTATTATTTATTGGCCATCAGTTTTTTTAGGCTTTTACGGCCTCATTTTATCTATTTGTTAATGTTTAACGATCCCAACTAGACAGTTTGTTTATTTAATTAGCTCCGCCACTAATGCAAATTGTGATTTGCTTATATAATTAGATGTGCGTGGTTAAACTTAGTTTTCAATTACTTATGGAAATGCGACGGTCGGGTGTCAGTGGTGATGAGCACTGAGAATCAGACACCTATGCAATTATTGTCCTTATAGTTAGGTGAATGCACTTAGAACAGTTAGAATTAGATAATGATCGTAAAACGCATCGCTAATTAACGAACATGGAACTAATAGGGTGCTACCTGTGAATTTAAACTCATATGAAAATTACAATTTACATACAGGCAATGTTTTGTGCAGCAATAGTTTAATTGTATAAACAAACACAAGTTTGGTCGGTCCACCTGCGCAGGCGTCGTATAAACATGTAAAGTGATGCGAAGCAGCGAGGGGGAGCGGGAAGAGCGACGAGTACCGACTTTGGCCGAATGTAAAACAGTTTTATGCAAAAAATATTGTTCTACCCGCGCGTCTCGCCGCTATTAATGTCATCACGCGGCGGAAAATTACCACCTTTCGTGTAAATTTCAATACGAGATCGAAAGTGTACTCTGCCCCTTTATGATTGCAAAGAATTACATGCAACAACAATTCTTTTGAAATTGTTTAAAGATACGCATGAATTATGGATATGAGTTGGGCTAAAGACCATTGTTACTCGCTCCTGTATTAAAATGGCGATTTCAGTGATTTGAGTTAAATTATCCGTAAAATGATCTCGAAAGATCAAAATACTGTAAATATCACGGATATGAATTGAGGTATTAATAATAATTGCACTCCGATTGAAAGCAATCAAAATAAATGCATAAAATCTTACTGTTTATTAAAGTAGGTATCAACTATTGTTCAAATGTAAATTGAGGTATTGAATCATCATAGAAACAAGTTTTAGTTTTTCTGTGCCTTTTAGTTTATAATGTACAGACGCCAGCACATCAAGCTACTACAATCTGTCAAATTTCTTTAATAGATTTTCAGCTTTATCGCTGACGCATAAGGTTCAAAGTTGATTAGGAAAATTTGACAGTTTCGGGTAGCTTGATGTGCTGGCGTCTGTACCTATTGGTATTAAATTATTGCACAGTGGGTGCGGTGACTAGGTATATCAATCGACTATCGTGTTCGTCGACTATCGACCTCATGGTGATCAACCTGGCGTTTCGATTAAACCTTATAACGACTTATTTACGTTCGAGCTTTACATATATTATGCAGAACTAGTGACTAATGAGTATGACTTCTATAGAGCATTTACCGCATTGAGATGGGATATAACAGGAGATGCCCTGTTATTCTATACACGGTTGTAGGTAGGTGCCAGAGCAGCCATCTTTGTCGCCAAGTTTCGTGGTAGTTCAGCTGTCAAATTGTTGTTTATTTTTTGTATTATTGAGATTTGCGAGAAAATTACGAGGACTTTACCTTTAAAACTGCATGTGAATGTTGAAAAACAGCAATTCAACATGCCTGTGTGTTGTATTGTGAAGTGTGGTGCAAGGAAGAATGAAAATCAACCTCAACTTTCTTTGCACAGGTTAGTAGCCGGTTTTCATGCAATAACACATACAATAATAGACATTCGATGATATAATTGTAACGCGATCATGAATTTATGGCTAAAGTATTGATATTTGGGTGAATTTCCGTATAACAGACCTTTTTATTATTTTGTTAATTCATTCGTTTGTTTACAATAATATGTCATAATAGAATAGTGTTGTACCGTTGCCGTAATAGTTTCCGAAACTAGTTCCTCCGCTGGAACGATATCGGTATATTCTGCGATGTTAACATAAATAATCCTGCGTCTTATTCGCTCCGAGTGACCTTGCTAGGTCCGGCCCGTGGTTCACAGCACCAAAATCAAAATATTTTCTTTCACATAAACCTACATGGGCACTTATGAAACGTCAGAAGCTAGATGCACGGTTCCAAATGGTGGTTTCCTATACAGAAGAACCAGCGAGAAACTCCACGGTTACTCTTTTAAAAACAATTGGCTTTTACAATGTCTTCTATTTTTTTAAGTACCTAGTACTTGTTGACAGGCCTACACTGTCCTCCCCTACCTATTAACATTGTAAAAGCCAATTATTTTGAGTAACCGTGGAGTTTCTTGCCGACTCTTCTCCATAGAAACCACCAATTGGAACCGTGCACATAGCTTCTGACGTTTCCTATTGATTTTAGTTTCATATGCTAATATAATATAGCTGTAACCAAAATTATTTATTGATAAAAATACTTGCACTTTTTATAGGTTTCCTAAAAAGGAAGGACTAAAGAAAAAGTGGTTAGAGGCTATTGGTGAAGAAAATATTAATCCCCGACATAAAGAATGGTACCTCTGTTCACTTCACTTTGAAGAAAGCTGTTTCAATAGAACACTTGATGTAATGAGATTACATGATAACTCTGTCCCCACAGCATTTTTGGTAAATGTGTATTAAAATGATTGATTAATAATAGCCTGGCCGTTTGGCCTGAAATAAATAAATAGATATATATTAATTACATATATAAAAATAATAATAAATAAATAAATCATATTCCACAACTTTCACACAACGCCATCTAGTCCCAAACTAAGCAGAGCTTGTGCTATGAGTACTAAGACAGCTGACAAACATACATATATATTTCTAAATACATACATATTATAAGGTATAATAGGTATAATAATAAAGGTATAATATGCGAAAGCACCTGTTTTTGGGCATATGGATACATATCTCTTCACGCTGTTTTCCTTCACTTTAATACGTAAACGTGATGCAATTAAAAAGTGTTTTTTAATTCTGTGCCGAAAAAACACTTGGTATTAATTTTATTTTCAGGGAAGAAAGTTGATTACGATAATTTGGCAGTTTCGGGTAGCTTGATGTGCTGGCGTCTGTACCTATCGATAAATAGTTCATATGAGTCTTTTACGCATAACAAAAGATTAGAAATAAAGTATTTTCGCATACTGTATTTTTATGCAAAATTATAAAGTATGTTTATCGAAAATAAACTAGGATACGTTACTATAAAGTAGGCAACCTTAGAACGGACTATAAGTTAGTATACTATATTATGATCCAAACGTGATAACTAGTACGACTCGTATTTAGTATCGATACTCGTTATAGTAACACCAATGTTCCTAAATTGATACAACCCTAGCAATGGCAGCCATTTTTTGAGACAATGTGAGTCGTAGGTAGGCACCCTTTTTTCGTAGGTATTTCCAGTCCATATATATATGTCTATGATTTACCGAGAATGCATGCTCAATATTATAAATGAATAAGTAACTCTGTCTGTATGTCCCTCTGTTACCTTTTCACACCTAAAATGCTGTACCAATTTGGAACACGGGTAGATTATGACCTGGGTTAGGATATAGAATTTTTTTTGCGACCTCCACGAGGGAAGCCGCAGGCAAAAGGTAGTCTAATATAATGTATAAAACTGTTTCGAAAACTACCCATAAGGAGTTCAATAGATATGCAATTTACGTTTATATTTACTTGGAACTACAAAGGTTTGTTAAAGGTTACACTGCAGGACGTACAATAAAAGAAGCCATTTTAACACAAACAACGTATAACGACTTTCTTGCGCAGGCGCATGGAGGACCAATGACAGTATTGTAAGAATTGTATCATTTAAGTGAGACAACCGTGTGTACCGCGGTTTGCCAGTCTGATACACACGGCGCATTCGTTTATCCAACTTTCCTGGTAATGGGTTTTCATTATTATTTTCTCATATTGTATTTTTCTCATTATTTCCATATTATTCGTATCTAGCTTTTCCAAGTCATGTCATCCTGACTATGCAATACATTGCCTTTCACTAAAAATTAGCTTTCAGAATCAGAATCAGAATAATTTATTTGTAAACATAGGTCAGATTACAACGGAGTGTGAGGTGTTAAAAATAGATAGATTCTCTATGTTTTGCCCGGAGGCGTACAAATATATTAGGTCATCCCACTTCCAGTGTCATATTTTTTTATTATTATTATTTTACAAAAACTGACTACTATACTATATAACCTTGTGACACTAATCAATAATCTCCACCACTATTAATCACTCGCTCCCAGACTGCTGGCAAATCTTGAACACCATTTAAAGTACCACTTTCATTTAATTAATCAATAATGCTGTTTAGTTTAATATCTAACTCCTTTTTGCTATTGTATCGAGTACCCGACAATTTCCTCTTCACAGGGCCAAAACAATAATTGAAATCACAAGGATTCATATCCGGGGAATATGGCGGCTGAATAATTTCAATCCATCCTTTATCTTCAATTAAATTCTGAACTATTTTTGATTTGTGCGGTCTGGCGTTATCATGTAAAATTATAGGACTCGTTATATGATATTCGTCTGCCCAAATAGGAATATTTTCTTTTAAAAATGACTTATATCGCTCTCCAGTCATAGTTGTATTTTCATCATAAGTTCTACAAAAAGCAATGCCTCTGACATCCACAGCTACTATTAGTAGTATTTTTCGTTCATGTAGCTCTGCACGTGGTAAATGTTCAGCTGAAGTGCCCGGTTCCACCCAACATCGTGACTGATGTCTTTGACGAGGAGTATAAAATTCGACCCAAGTTTCATCAAGGCATATGAATCTATTAAGTATATTTTTCTTACGGCGATACCACGATAAATGGCTACGCGCAGTTTCATAACGAAACTCCTTCTGATCCGTGTTCAGAGTGTGGGGCACCCATACTGCACTTTTATTGACCAGACATAAATCCTCCGTGAGTACTCTATGTATAGTGGAATGAGGAATGTTAAGTTGAGTGGAGAGATCACTGACACTGACCCTACGTGACTGACGAAGTGCTTCCTTGATTTTGTCCCTTGCTTCTAATCTAGTCGATGATAATGATCGAGGTGCTCGCGGCTCATCTTCAGCTGTGGTTCTTCCTTGTTTGTACATTTCTAGCCATCGCTGTACGGTTCTTTTATTTAAGGCGTTACGACCAACAAACTTTACCAGTAAGTCGTGCGCAACTCCTCCAGAGTAGTTGAGTAAAGCACAAAACTTTAGAAATATACGTTGATCCACTACATTAATAGATTTTTTTAAATCTTCCATTTTAAATCAATGCACGTCTTGACAATACAACACACCAAATTAAACTAACATGATTGTACAAGACAACACATGTATTAACTATTGCATACCATTGCGCAATACATAAATATTGGAAATAAAAAATATGACACTGGAAGTGGGATGACCTAATATATAATTAACAGTGTCAATTATCATTTACCTTCTGAGATTATGTAAACTTTCACATCATTAATAAATTCAAAATAAATAATATGTGTGTGTATGTGTGTGTGTGTATGTTATATATATGTTTCGTAATGACTCAAAGATCCACGAATGACAACCGGGACCAACGGCTTAACGTGCTTTCCGAGGCACGGAGGGGTCTCGGTATGTAAAGATGGTCACCCATCCACAGACCGCGGAACCGCGGTAAGCGTAACTTAACCTGATCGATCGACCCGTGCGACTGTTATTTTTTATTAGATCTTTGATAGTCGTTACGGGTAGTCAGAAGCCCGAAAATCTGACAACCAGTCTTACCAAGGGGTATCGTATTACCCAGTAACTGGGTTGTGGAGGTCAGATAGGCAGTCGCTCCATGTAAAATACTGGTATTCAGCTGCATCCGGTTAGACTGGAAGCCGACCCCAACATAGCTGGGAAAAGGTTAGGCAGATGATGAATTGTTTAAAATTTTAATAAGAATAACAACAATAAGAATTTTAATCTTAAGTAAAATGTTTTTCCTTAAAAGGGGGAGAATATATTTAAGAAGATCCAACATTCCTGCTCATAAATTGATCTGTAGATGGATGGAAACTAATGGGCAGGTATAATTACCAGCTTCACAAATGTTTATAGCCAATTATACACTGATGTATCTTCTA
The DNA here is from genome assembly GCA_949629135.1 of Eremobia ochroleuca. NCBI lineage: Eukaryota > Metazoa > Arthropoda > Insecta > Lepidoptera > Noctuidae > Eremobia > Eremobia ochroleuca. Next base: position 12,243,182 of record OX451392.1, read on the forward strand.
GACATACTGATGGGATATAATTTCATTATCATTCAAAATGTACTTAAAAGAAGGGCATGGTTTGATTCGAAGGATCGGTACAAATGATCGTATATCAATACTGAAAAGAAGCATCAATGACATAGTGTTAGGTTTTTGGAACAGTCAAAAAGTCGAAAGACCACAATGTTTTGTAAAGACCACAATGTCATACTTCTTTCTGCTCCTGATACTGTCACTTGATAGTTTAGCTTGCCTAGAGGATTGCTTGGCTATTCACCACAACATCTGACAGTGGCGGTTAACTTTTGTGGCAACTGCGGGGTAATTGCGTAGCATACTTACTGTGGCAGTACCATTCATTTTGACAATTCATCAAATTTCATAGCATTATTTACGCTGTCGAGCAGACGAATTTTTTAAACATTAGAAGCAATGGATTAGGAATATCCTTCAAAATCCGTAGAATTGTAATTGAAAATGTGTTACGCAAGTGGGGTGCTGAATGATGGGCGATATGCGAATGTCTCGACAACAGTCAGTCACTGTTTGTAATCCAAAGAATTCGATAAAAATAAACAGTAGGCCTATAAAAACTAGTACAAAAAGCCCGTACTTTTTGTTTGTGTTAATAAATTACGTTGGATGGTATGCTTGACAAACGTAACGTGGCTATCCTGTTTCGACTTCGTTGCATATTCAATGTGCTCGATTCGCGAAGATTTAATAGTCGGTTCAGACGGCATCCGCAACGGAAGTAAGCTTTAATATAGATAATAAAGGAACGTTTATACTTAGCCTTTGTTCACATATTGTTGGAGTTTGTTTGCTTAATTTGTGTTGAAAGTACATACTGGCTAATTAAAAAAACATATATATTTATTTTTGTTTTTTTTTATATGCATTCATCTTCGACGTAAAAATACACAAATCAAAAGTGTCTAGGGATCAAATACGTTTTAGAGTATCGCCGTAATTAAGGATTATTATTTTAACTTTTTTGGATCGTTATTGATTATTTTTAGTTAATTTCACTATTTGAATAGAGAATTTTCTTTAAATTTTGATTAAAAATAGAAAATCAACTGTCAATCAGGATTCCGACAAAAGTGTATAATAGCGTTTTTACAACACCATTACAATATCTACATCGGAACTGAAAAAAATTGCATCGATACAGAGCGACGACATCATTTCACACAAAAAGAGATGGTGATGGAATGTAGCAAACTGGTTCCAGGCTGTACTGTGGTTGTCGCTCTTGGCACTACACACAGCGTCATAAGCCGCCTCTGGACACGCTATCGTATCACGGGCCGCGTGGCCGAGAGACATGGAGGACGATCTCGCATCACCACTCGCAGACAGGACCGGTACATCCAAAATACGACGGAATCGTACTATGACCGCCATGATGTTGGCTGCAAGGCTCCACAGCTCTTCAGGCTTGCTGATAAGCGACCAAACCATCCGAAATCGATTACGTGAAGTGGGTCTGCATTCCCGAAGGCCGCTGAGAATTTCCACCTATAGCACCTATAGCACCTCGCAATCATAGAGCCCGTTTACAATGGGCTCGCAAACACTGAAATTGGGAGGAAGAAGACTGGCGTTGCGTTTGCTATTCCAATGAATCTCGTTTTGGTATGCGGTCGGATACAAGATCTACTCGACTTTGGAGGACCTCTGGACGTCAAGAACGTGTCAGGAAGCTCATTCATATGGAGAGGGAACAATAATGGTTTGGGCCGGTATTTGGATCGGTGGAAGAACCGATCTCATTTAGATCAGGGGCAACCTCAATGCTCAGATTTTTGCGGAGAGAATTAATTCAGATGTCATCATCCCTTTGCGAAGCCGGTTGGCTGATTCGTTTCGACTAATGCACATCCACCCACGGCTAGAGTCGTAACACGCACTCTTGTTGATGCTCGCATCAACGTTCTGCCGTGGCCTACTAAATCGCCAGACCTCAAACCAATTAAGCACGCATGGGAAATGCTTCAAAGAAGAGCTCTGTAGAGTGTGGATGCTGTGCATACCCCACAACAAATTTTTGACTTGTTAGAAAGAACGTGGGCAGCCGTTCCTCAATGTGATTTTGATGAACTGATTTTAAGCATGCCAAATCGCTGCGATTGTGTGATTCTTGTCAATGGCGGAAACAGAGATTAATTTTTTTTTTATCTTTACAATAAAAATTTAAAATGTCTTCATTTTGCCTTTTTTGCCATTTAATTGACGACATTAACTTTGGTTAATTTACTAGTTAGTTATCAAAAATTGCATATCGATAAATTATTTCATCGATAAATTATTATTTAATCGATAAATTATCTGATGAATGTATGAGGAAAATAGAAACATGAAATAAATATTAAGAAATAAATTTTATTTATTTTTCATTAATTACAAATAATCACTGTCCTTGGAATAAAACATATTTGTTAAGCAATTGGCGCTTGCTATCAATTGTGAACGAATTTTTCAAAAATAAGAGTACAATATGCAATATGGAACTTAGTTAGTTAGTTAGTAATAGGTACATTTTCACATAACTTACCAAAGAACTTGAACAAATCTAAACAATTTGTTCTCTTGGGATCATCCCTGGTTTTAAGTACCTATAACCTGATTTTTTAGTGATAAAATCATTTTCAGAAAAATGTTTAGAGCAAATAGTACTCGTCTTTGTCGGCATCCAGTTTCCTCTACCTGTCACGTTAATCCATTGTTCCCTGGCGTTAGGTTCTTTAGGAATCCTAAAATGTATAATTTATTGCATAATTCAAATAGCATTTAAATTCGATTTTAATACTAAATTCTGTAAAAATCATCTACAGTAAACTCGTAGATGACAGGTCTATATGTCACAGGTATATATGTGATTAATATAATATTTAATTTACTCAATATACGTCTAAATAAAAATATACTATCATCAATCTATACTTATATATATTATATATAATATTATAAAGCTGAAGAGTTTGTTTGTTTTTTTGTTTGTTTGTTGAACGCGCTAATCTCATGAAGTACTCGTTCGAATTGAAAATTTATTTTTGTGTTGTATAGTCCATTTATCGAGGAAGGCTATAAGCTACAACTAATAGGAGCGGAGCATCAATAAAAAATGTTGCAAGAGCGAAAAAAAATATTGAGAGCTTTTTGAGAGCTTCCGTTGCGTGCGCTGCGTAAATGGTTAAAGTTACGCAAAAATATGTATAACGGAATTGTGCCCACTTAAAAGTTCTATAAAAAAGTTCACGACAGCATATGTCTATCTTTTCTGGTTGACTCACTATAACTTTTTTATGGTAATCAAATTGGTTCTTAAGTAATGCATTATTTGCGAAGGTGTTTTCATAAACATGATATTAATCCTTATCCAAATAAATGCGTTATTCATCACAAGTATTTAATTTTAACAAAATTGCCCTTGACATCATTTGATTCCAATGAATATCTTAGGAGATATCATAGTTTTAAAATAAATCCGCACGGCCGCCGGTAGCTCTGCGAAGTTCACTATACTTAATCCCACTCTTACTGATCATAGCGTGACGTTCCTAAAATAGCTTCTTACAGTAAGTATTAATGTAGTAAGTAATAATCATAAGTAATGGAATATATTTTAATAGGTTTTTTCCTGAAATTAACGCGGGTGAAACCGCGGGGCACTGCTAGTTAAATATAAAGTAATCCAAAAATTATCTTTGTCAAACGTAAATACAGTCGAGAATTCTATCGATGATTTTATTTAACCACATGCTCACCTCACTATCGATATACATGCGCCGTGCATCACAGCCAATCAGGGCAAAGGACGAAACGTCATTATGGTTGAAGTGTAGAGGACGCAATGCATGCAGTACATTGTAAGCGGGCTTGGTCATTGTGTTGATTAATAGAGTACACAGCGGGCAATGTATGTTTTTTGTAACTTGTTGTAATAATTTTGTTAATACTTGGAATTTCATAGTGATCAGTATATTTTAATGTTTTTTTACAAATAATATTGTAATTAAATGTTATTTTCGACTTACCGATGGAAAGATATACCTCCTCGCTTTATACTTGAGGTCTGACTTTTTGTCTTACAAGTTATAATTGCACAACACTGCATTTTAAAGCAGAACTCTGTTCTCCGCAGTAATCCGAAGCGCACTAAGCGCGGTGGTTTAATGAATCGGTCGAGTTATGATTTTCTAATCATAACTGTGGCGCGCTTGCCACGCCCACATTACCATTCCAACCTTATTTATCTGTTCAGTGGATTTTCCCAATTAACTTTGAACCTTATGCTTTAGCGATAAAGTTTAAAATCTATTAAAGAAATCTGACAGATTGTAGTAGCTTGATGTGCTGGCGTCTGTACCTACACAATATTCACACAAAAAAAAGCGTAAAATACCTCTCGGCGGCGCCAAAAAGGCCCAGTTCAGAATAAATGTCAGACAACTAGTGCCTGACGGCGTTTTCAATTGGCCCTTCTGTTATGAAGTGAAAATGATTAGAAATTCAAAAAGTTTTTAGAGATTCATTAATTTTAAAAAAGCGTACATCATTAGAAGGTCTATTCTTTTTTAGAGATTCAGTTAATCTAAAATATTTTCTTCAAAAATTGTTCGCTTAGATCAGCTATAAAATTCCACCACCGAAATGGTTTTGTTTTTTTGTTTTAAGAACACACAGCCCATGATTTACGTGACTTAATTCATAATTATGTAAAAATATGTTGGTACTCGTATAAAGAGTTTGAGGTTTTTGTTCTAAAAGATGCACATGAGACTTATCTCTCCAAAAATTATTTAAAGCTGTAGCAATTTTTTCAAGTTTAGGGTTCCGTACAAAATTTTAAGAAGGAACCCTTATGGTGCTTAACGTAACTTTGTCTGTATGTTTGTTTGTCACAGCTGGCAGTAACTACTTTTATAACTTATAAACAATGTTTGTCCACTTACATAGAATGTGAAAAAAATGAAAAAATACTGTTGTCTTCATTGCAATAGAAGCCTAAATGGGGAGTTATTTTTTTAAGTAGGGTTACTAGTTCAAGTAAGTAGCATATCATATAAAAAGATTTCATTTGCACAATAAAACAAAACAAAAACATGTATGCAGTATTACACTTTTTATAAAAAAAAATGTCTTATCTAATTAATATATTTAATTACCTATCTCCGAAGTTGACAAAGTGAAAAATCCAGTTTTGCTGGAAGTTTATGCAAATATTTCAGGAAAAATAAAATTATATTTTTAACTACCACAGTTTTTATGTAATCTGTACCATGGTATCATAAAATTCAAATGTAATATTGAAAATTAAAAAATAGTTTTCATATTATGGCACGGAACCTCACTAGGCGAGCCCAACTCGCTCTTTTTCGGATTTCTTTTGTTACTTACTATTTATCCGTTACCAAAAAATCGACAAATCACCCCAAACAATTCTCATTGTTCCGTTCATCATCGCAAATGTTTTGTTCTCATTTACTCGGCCTGTTCCAAACTCCAGTCGTTCTTTTTTAACACTTCTTCTTGTAACCAGATAATAGCTTTTTTGTGAACAGAAAATGAGGATTCTGACTTAGAATGCTACGTGACAGACCATCTGACTTCATCAAATTACAGGTTCTTTAATTCATTATTGCAATTATTTAGACACGTTTTTCTTACGTTTTTTCAAGCTTAGCTTACAATGCAGTGAGTGTACAATTTCAAAATGAATCCTTTTCTCTAATAGGTGTAACATTGATTGATTTTGTTATATAGACCGTGTCTAATTAAACAGAAAATCTGGAAAATTTTCTTCGTTCTAGTATTTTGGAGATTTAAATAGTACAATTAAGGAACCTGATATTATATATGTAAATCAAATTACAGGTATTATAAGCAAGTGTTTAATAAAAAAATAAAGAAAAAGGCAGGAGCTAATTGGGCATCAAAAAGTTCGTCCGCAAAACTAGTATATTGCTTTATTAAATATTTTCTTGGGAATTTCTGACCAATGCAATAAGTATAGTTATAGATTTCTGTAGGCATTTTGTGATAAAATATGACTCTTTTAAAATTGACTGTTATGGTATTACAATATTCACAATAGGAAAACGTGGGAACAGCTCTACATTAACAAAATATACAGCTAAACTTTTATGTCAACTATCTTATTATAATATCATTCAGATTGTAATAAATTCGTAGAGTAATTTATGTCCAGAATCATTATGCGATTGATTTGTATCAACAATGTCTGACTATTACAGTTTGACATGGAGCTGATGAAACCCAGAATTTATACTAATTTCATGCATATTGTTTCATTAATAAATTCAAAATTTTGCTAGACTTATTTATAGCCTGAATAATTTTAAGATAATTGATTCTAGATACAGATATGCACAAAATAGTAAGACTTTGAATTATGTAAGTCAATGAATCTGAATTCTCATTTATGAAAAACAAATTAGTTTGATGATTTTTAACAAAAGGTTTGTATAATTCGGTAGCATTCATATAATTTTTACTTATTGGATTCAAATTGGAATTCAATTAACAGTTTGAAGTTCCGCCTTTATGCTGTTTGTAGATGGCGGTGCATTTCAATGGCAGGCGCTTGGGCACGCACACAGTTGTGTCACCATTGGCCTCTTGGTGCATTTCGGCACGGCACACGGCACAAGCGGCACTTGCAGCACTGCGGACCCACCGCTTGCGTCATACGGCACTCGCTTGGTGTGAACAAGTGCTCCACTGTTTATTCAACAACCCATTTATTCAATGTTTTAACCGACTTAATGGCTCATTTGAACATTGTTGCTATTGTCTACTAATTAAGGAGCATCGTCTCAGTTTACAAAGCCACCTGATTATTATGCGTGATCACCATTTAAATGTTAATTAGATTTATTAAAGCACCTGATCAAACGCGTCTCGATATAAACGTTGACGCGAAAAAACATTGCCTGCGATGTATTGTACTGTATGAAAATTTATTAGACGTTTATGAGTCAGGTAATTGACGTGAAAATACTTTATGTTTTCAATTATATACATATATTAACGTCTTGCCAATTGAATCATCCATCATTGAATTTATTTCACCTATTTACATTTTGTTAACATTACTAAAGGTGAAGTATGTAATTAGGACTGAATCAAATAAAGTTAGCCAACTAACTTCGACGTTGATGAGTACTTAAGAGACTATTATATCTAATTAGGTACAGACGCCAGCACATCAAGCTACTACAATCTGTCAAATTTCTTTAATAGATTTTCAACTTTATCGCTAAAGTACAAGGTTCAAGGTTGATTGGGAAAATTTGACAGTTTCGGGTAGCTTGATGTGCTGGCATCTGTACGTAATCTACCTAAATTACATGCACATTCTATAACTTTTTTATAATTAAGTTTTTTACGATCTTTAAACTGGTAACCAATTCTGTTTGTCCAATTATTTGCTATCGTCAATCAAAACGTTTCGAATGCTGTATCGCATACAAATCGGCGGGTGAATATTGAGCAACCTTCACCGGAAACGCTACTGGGCAATCTAGCGGCCGATCTATCGATTAATTAGTTCGATCGGCAATACAATGCAGACAATGTTGTGCGATGGTCGGCACTTTTCGCTCACTCATCGCGGCAGCTGGCTCCAGCGATGACAAATGACAGACAGCCGACGTGGCCTGCGCTCAGTCTACACACGGTCAGTGACGTGACAAGTAGCTCGTATACACGACTTGTCTTAAGTTAATTATATAATTATGGATGAATGATCAGGTTCGTGATGTGTATATTTACTAACTAATTTTTCAAATTGCTCTCTGCGAGATAAATACCCCGTTATTTGCCACGTCTATGATCGGCATTGAAGAAAATACTCTACACTTGCATAGGTACAAGTGGACCAAAGGAGTCACCGTAGACAAGTACCTGCTTGGCTTATACTTCCCTATTCGCCAACAATCACAGAACTGAAATTATCCAACCTTTTACTTTAAAATTCTTAGTAAAATACTCACCAGTCCTTGATTATAATAACTTTCGATTCAGACTTGATAACTTATCATCAGCACTAGAACGTCGGGTCGCTACATCACTTTTTAGCTATCAGGAATTATGGCGATGAACACAAGCGACATTTCGTTTTACGAGGGGCGTTTATGGTATTCTCGGTATCGGCATGAAAAAAAAAAAACAACCGACTTCCAAAAAAACACTACAAAGTGAAAAATAATTTTAATTTTGGAAGTCGGTGTCGTTGGTTCCGCATTTTGGTTTTTGACACCGACTTCCGAAATTAAAATTATTTTTCACTTTGTAGTGTTTTTTTGGAAGTCGGTTGTTTTTTTTTTATATAAAATTTTTTATTTTTCACTTTTTAGTTATATCTACCCCAATCAAATTCATATAAACACTACTTGCTATGTAAGTATCAGTGACAGGAAGCTGCATCTGCGTTTATAGGGTACAGACGTGATGTTATGTTGTGCGATTGCGTAAACAATGCATACATATGCGATAGCAGCAATCGCGGTTGTTTTACTGGTATTAATTATTATTATAATAAAAAAAATTATAACCTTTGTAGTGAGTACAGGCGTGATATTATGTTGTGTGATGGTGTAAACAATGCTTAGATATGCTATAGCAACAATCGCGGTTAATCTGCTGTTATTTATTGAAGAGTTCCCCAGATTTCTACAAGATCCCATCATCAGATATTGAAATGGTGACAATGGGACCACACGGGAAGCACCAGCTTTCAAATAAAAAAAGAATCATGAAAATCGGTTCACCCAGTCGGTTCTTATGAGGTAACAAACATAAAAAAAAAATAAAAAAAAAAAAAAATACAGTCGAATTGATAACCTCCTCCTTTTTTTGAAGTCGGTTAAAAAGACGTAAATTCAATTAAAATAATTTTTATCATTTTTTTATTTTTATTTTTCAGTGTATTCCCCCAATAGGTACCCCAATGCATTTATTACATCATGAAATTAACTTTTTAATACGCTGTAAAAAATTACTTTCCTCTTTCTCTAAAAAATACGCATTTATTTATTTCTTTTACACCTTGAGCTCTTCATCGTTGGAAAATCGTTTCAAACGAAGGTCTTTTTTCAAATTTGGGAACAAATAATAATCACTCGGAGCTAGGTCTGGGCTATAGGTTGGGTGGTTATTTTCTTCAAAATCACAATCTCGCACAGCACCTTTGGAAACACGCGCCGTGTGGACCGGGTCGTTGGCGTGAAGAAGCAACACCGTTGGTCAGCTTACCCCGTCTTTTTGCTTTAATCGCTTCCCGTAAATTTTGTAAAGTGAATGCGTAGGATCCTGCGTTTATGGTTTCACCCTTTTTTGTGTCTCAATCAGCAAAATTCCCTTTGAGCCCTAAAATACTGTGGCCATGATTTTTCCGGCAGACGGAACGACTTTGAATTGCTTAGGGGGCGCAATACCCTTCTTTTTGTTCCACTGCATGGACTCTCAGGGTTACTTTCAGGGTCATAATGATTAACCCACGTTTCATCTCCAGTAATAATGCAATCGATAATACTTGATGGAATTTCACTACAGAGCTCTCAAAACTCTCTACAGCACTCGATTCGCAAGGTTTTTGAGGCGCCGTGAGCATTTGAGGCACCCATCTTGCACTAACTTTTGAAAGGTAAAGAAGGTCATGAATTGTGTGCATGGAACCAATAGAGAGGTGGGTCATCTTTGCTATCATTTTGATCTTCATTCGGGCATCCTCCAGTATAAGCTTCTCAACTTTTTTCACGTTTTCTTCCGTAGAAGCAGTAACCGGGCCGCCCAAGCGAATATCATCTTCAATACTCTCTCTGCCCCTTTTAAATTCAATTGACCACTTTTGAACCGTAGTTAACGAAGGTGTAGAATCTTGGTAAACAGCCACCATCTCTTCGTGAATAGTCTTTTGACTTTTTCCTTATTTGGTAAGGAATTTAATAACAGCGCGGTGCTTGATTACCTTCAACATTGTCACGTTAGCTATTACAGTTGTCGTTGACTAAGGATAACTAGCAAACTAATTCGACAGGCCTGTTGGTCTAGTGGTCAGTGGCCCTGACTGCTATACCCAAGGTCGTGGGTTCGATTCCCACCTAGGACAAATGTTTGTGTGATGAGCACGATCATTTGTTCTTTGTCTGGGTGTAATTTATCTATAATATGTATGTATTTAGAAATATATATGTATGTTTATCAGTTGTTTAGTACCCATAGCACAAGCTCTGCTTAGTTTGGGACTAGATGGCGTTGTGTGAAAGTTGTGGAATATTATTATTATTAATTATCACAGCTGTATGAAATTTTACCTTTATACCCTTAGTCATTAATTAGTCAAATTACCCACATCATTAGTAAATCACCCTGATACTGAGAATACATTGAACGCCCCTCGTAGTATTACAATAAAAATAAGTGCTATCAGAAGTATCAGATTAGATTCAGAGAAGATTATTTAAAGAGATAATAGTAGGACTTCATCCTGCTCTTATAGTCAACTAAAGGAAATGTAATATTTCCGTTTATAATAAAGTGAAATTAATTAAAATCGAATGCTTCCTACTATCCTGTTAGTGGGAAACAATTACTGTAAATTAATTAGCGCTACTGATTCCTGAACAAGAGTTGGAAGGACAATTTTCTTTTACATCAAGAATCATGTGTGTTTCCTTGCTGAACATGTGGCTTCCAGAATAAGTTAGGTATGATCTAAGTTCTATTTGCTCGTCGAATTGGCAAGTGGCTGCAGGATGAACTTGACTCGTTTGTTGGTACTTACCAAAATACGAGTCGAGTTCATCCTGCAGTCACTTATTCAACTTGCCCGTTTGCTGAGCCTGTAGACGTACCTGTTTACATACGTACCTACATGGGCTCATCAAACGGGCAAGCTGATCTTTAAGCCGCCTTCTTTACTGGCAAAACGTACCACACTGGATGATTCCAGTTATTATACACATTTTTTGTCACTAGTGCATATCAGTACCAATTTTTCCAGTTACTAACAAATAATAGGAAAAATAAGACTGGCAAAAAGTTATGAAAAGTCTTTGAAAAGTACCTAAAAAAAACTCAGTTCCCTCACAAACATCTTTGGAAAATTCGATGAAAATGTTAGAAACGTACTAAACCGATATAGCTACTCAGAGGCGCAGTTATAATAGTCATGATTTTTTTGAAATAAATAATCCTACTTTTAAATGATATTATATTTTTCATACCCACCTCATTAAAGCAGGTAGATTGTTTGCGCCCATTAGATAAATGTACGCGCTACTCAAAAGGCTTGGCGAGATCAGATAAATGCAATTAAAATACTAATTTACAGGGGCATCTTATCATATCTTTTACTGTTGTGTAAGGCGTTATATTAACTATAACTATAAGCCAACTTGAAAAGCTAAGTCTGATGATGTTTAATACTTTGATGAACTGTAATAATCTGCTGGGAATACAGTTTTTTTTCTGACACTAAAACGTAAAATACTGGTATTCAGCTGCATCCGGTTAGACTGGAAGCCGACCCCAACATAGTTGGGAAAAGGCTAGGCAGATGATGATGAAACTAAAACGTCGATTGCACTTCTTTGATCAGTAGTGGCAGTATTGGTAGATGGATAAGATATGTACGGTCAAGAAAGGAGATAAGTAACCAGGGCTATCGGATATATGTAGTTGTATTTTAATGAGAAATAGATGGATTTTTTCAATGAAATTTATTTTAATTCATAGAAAACAAGCAGTTCATTTATCAAATTAAATTACATTCGAAAACATCCATCGATTTCTTAGTAAACTTCAGTTATATCCGACGACCCTGGTTACTTATTTCTTTTGGTGACTGTACATTGTGCATATCTTATACTGTAAAGAAGTAGACTATCATCTTGACTTCCTAGAGGTACGAGACAAACGAGGAGTCTCCAACGTGTTTCTAGACTAGACTTGGGTCCAACTATGATCCGCAATGAACTGCTCTTTATTTTTTGCAATAATATATGACCCATACTGGCCAAGTAGGCTGTAAATAGGTCAAATAATATGTATGTGGTATATAAACCGGCCTAGTCAACAAAAGTAATACAGTAAACGATAGTTCCACAATGACAGGGTTGGAAGGTTCGGTGATTTTTCAGTTTCCAACTTTTGTTTGTGTATGAAGTTAGGAAACTAAGGGATTTTCAGATTTACCACTATTTCCCGTTTTCACTAACACTAGTCGAAGCCTAAATATTATTGCACTGTTGGATATTCAACTGTGACTGGCAGGCAACTAAAACTATTTTTCAAGAGATATATGCTCAACAATATCGTTATAAACTATAATTTTCCCACATAAAGCGTACCACGGCTGGTTTTTTCATGAGGTTTGTTTTGTTTTTTTTTTTTTTAAGATTAATAAATATTTTCCGCATTTAAAGAAGACTGTTATTTATATTTAATAACAAGATCTAAGGACTGAAATATGTTAGTAACAATATTTCTTAACAACTACGTAAGTAAACTTAACCTACACACTTAACACTGCAATACAGGCGTGCGATTCTGTAACCATCTCACCTTGAAAACTTGGGTGAAGTGAGCGGGAAGTGAGCTCTGTCATTCCCTAATGCTAGGGATTAACGCTATTAAGTGCTCACTTCACTTATCATTTCACGGTGAGATTTTTAGAGAATCGACCGGCTGTTCATGCGAATCCCTGCTATAAGGTCAATCGATGTGGAAACTTTGCAGCAGCGATTCACGTACAAGCAGTCCAGTCTGCTCGCGGTGTATCGCAATATAATCTTGGGGCTGGCCCGCACCCGGCGCACCATCAGGGAGACGCATCTTTTTCGCATCTTAGCGTAGAAGCAATTGACACATAGCAACACATCCCTGAAGCACTACAGAAGCGGAACAGCCCCATCAACCCCCGGAACGCGTTATTACGAGTATATTGAATGCGAAAGGCGCGGCACGATTTTTGAGTGTAATCTACAATATCCAAGAAATAAGGTTTCTTCACTATTCTAGAACAACGTGCAAACCTGCACGCGATCATATTAGCTCTCACAGACAGCGCCCTTCTTTCTCATTCAGTATAATCATCATCTTTGAGGTCAGTGGTCAAAATATGTCCCAAGTATATCACCTTATATGCCCTTATAAGCGATACTCCGTTCAACTTGACCGGGGGCATAGTATCAGAACATCGACCGCTGACACCAAAGACCATGACTTCACTTTTAGTGACGTTGAAGACCAATTCATGATCATAATGACGTCATGAATGTTTGGTGTCAATTGTTGTCTTTGCTGGTTTTGTATGGAGGTATTATGGATGTTGTTACTTTGTATGAGCATTTTGATGGCAGAAATCATTGTGTACTTGAATTATCAGTGGTACCTAGCAATCTAGCTTGCGAATATCTTTCTTTCAGTTTCAGCAGAAAAGTATGAACTTTTGTATAATCCCATTAGTCAAAAAATGGTTATTTAAGAAATTGAAAACACCTGAATATAAAAAGTGTTTCACAACCATTGCCTTTTGCATCACTTCTCAAAATGTGTGGAAAATTAATAATTAATTTATAATTGTCATTAATAAAAAGAAAAATATTTCGGTTAACCTTTTCGTGTTATTTGCGTACTGTAGTTTTTCACTGTACTGTAGTAGTTCATATAAAAGAAAAAAGGCATTGCATAGCTACAAAGGTGCTTGCAAAAACCTGACACCGTTGCCGCCGGCTTATCGGCTCTACAGTAGAGCTCCATACTTTATCATAAAATTATAAGCATTCATTATTTTTTATTGTTCCATTAAAAATAAAAAAGATAAATTAAAAATAAATACTATAACAAAAAGTAGATTTATGTTATTTCATCAATTTGTCGCGTTGTTGTTTTTAATTTGGTGTCACTAATCAACCGATTGATGCGATTCAATTGGTTAATAATACGAGGAGGAAGAAGTTTAGAAGAACCATGTATTGGGAAGAAATATTTGTCAGTGAAAAGTTTTACATACATGACGATTATTTTCGAGATGAAAATGAAGAATGTGTCTCAGAATATTGTTTTTCAGGACAAAATAAATATGTTTTTAGGTATCTGTATGCAGTTGTACTTTTCTATCTTTTTAGAAAGTCTTGCTACAAATCTAGGCCAGGTATATTATTTAAATAGTTTTCCTCGGTTTTTTCGGACCGGGCTCGGAAGACCTGGATGAGACTCGCATAGACCAGGGAAGCATGGCACAAAAGAGTGGAAGCTTATCATATACTCAACAGTGGGTGGATTATAAGGCTTCTGACAAATGATGAGATTATTTTCAGATGATTAACAAACTAAACGTTGTATTACAAATCAAGTGTTTTTTGTTTATATTTTGTCGATAACGTATTCATGTATTTATTTATTTAAACTTCTCGCACAAAAGGTACAACTCAGACTTAACTTAATGCCTTAGACATTCTCTACCAGTCAACCAAGGGTGGTGAAGAGATTAGATAGCAGGTGCTTCAGTTGACTCGATGATGATAAAAATTAACAAAAAAATAAAACACTAGACAAATACATAAATAGGTTATAAACACATAGGTTAAAAACCTGCTATGAAAATCTGACTTCTTTAGACTCCGGTCTATGCGAGTTACCTATTGATTACAAAGAGTAGGTAGGTAAGTATCAACGTTTAATTCTTAAATTGTGTCGATCATAAACTGCTACATATTTAATTATTACGACTTAAACTTCAATAGACATGTCAGGTGTATTTTCAGAAGTTACTGTGGATGTTGAAGATGAAGAATTTTTTGGAAGCAAATGCATTCTACCTATGAGGCTTAGAAAATAGCTGTGATCTTCGGAGTCAGAAGAAAAAGTAGAAATAGTATTTCCTCATTGTATTTATTATTTATTTTACCATGTACCTATGTACACACATACCTCGTGTAAGCCAAGCTGTTTTTTATTAGAATAAACTCCTCGTCCACCTCGTCTACCTCGTCTAAGCCTTAATGTTTTTTTTTTTTTTATTAACTGTGTACGGTTTTGTTGTCTTGTCTCTCCTCTTGTTCAAAATGGGAAATGTTAAAGGCCTAAAAGTATTCAGGCAGTCTGAAATTTACCTACAGAAATGTCCGGTATTTTGACTTGTAAATCAGCTTTTTAACATATTTTGGTGAAACATAAAAAATTTAAAAGAAAAATCTTTTATTTCATTGTTTCGGAATAGACATTTAGGTATTTTTAAATTGTTACTTCATATAGTTGACAGGTATGTATGTTTCTTTACTTATATTTGTTCTATTTTTTTTACCAATGCATTGTAACTTATGTAAGATTCTAGATTCAATACAAACGAGTGTTTATGAAAGCTCTAAAGCTTTTACAAAGTTCATTTTCAGCGTGCATTTTTTTTTAAAGGTCTATGTTGTTTACACATCACTTTAAAAAATATAGATCAGTTTCAGGGCAAATAAAAGCATGCTTACCATTGGGTGATATGTTGAGCGACTGTGTGATAGCAGCGGTAGCTGGGGGTGCTGGCTCCATCTTCCAGGGGGCGCAGCACGAGACAGGGGAGAACTCGGGCGTGGGGCCACTGCCCGCCGATATCAACATGGTCGAGCCACCTTCAGGTCACGAGCTCTCTGCAACTCTAGCATGCGGCACCAACCAAATAGTTCACTTCAAATAGTCCACGTTATTGAACAGTTCGATTGGCTCTTAGAACCCGGTCTGTGATAAGGTATGAGCACCTATAGGACGCGGCCCGGCTCGCACGCGCTCGCTTGAAGCTCAGCCAGAACACTGAAGAGCGCGCTTGTCGTGCCGGCGCGCCCACTCGCGCGCCTACTCCCCCATTTGCACGCCTCAGAAAAAATCTCCGCCGCCAAACAATAACAAAAAACTACCTCCGCCGAGCAAACCTCCGCGCACCTCTCACTCTAACGCTCTTAATTCGATTTCCGAACGCGTCAAAATTACAACACAGCTCGATTGCAACGCAACCTTCCGTCCCGTTCTTAGATTTTAAAATTTAAACTTGTTAATACTGAAACAATATGCTACTTAATTGCATACGCACAATGACTATATTGTTGTAACGCCAAAGCGTCTGTTACGATCTTTTCGCACGACGCACAAATGAAACTACTCCTACTCGCACTCGTTCGGTTCAGCTTAAGCATGAACCGTATGAAAGGGACAGGTGCTCTACCGCTCGGTAGAATTACGGTAGTGAGCACAGGTGATCTTTTACCATTTCTTCATATAGAAGGTGTTAATGTATACCTCTCTCGCTCTGTCTTATATACTTTAGTGTGAGCCGGCAGAGACAACGGTATAGTGCCGATTAGCTTCTTAATTAAAGTTAGTTCTACTTGACTATGCTTAGCATCCGTTTTAATAGTTACCCGTATGGAGTGAGTTCCTTTCTAATTAAGTTGAAGAGTAGTTCAATATTCTAAACTTTATCGTTCCAAAAAACTTATGTGTACTAATTATTTTTTCATTGATATTTGGATGAGCGTGCCGATGCTGAAATAGTTATTTCAGCATCGGCACGCTCATCCAAATATGCTGGTAGAATCCGTTATAAAATAAATGTGACATGAATCAGAATCACCCTTTGACGTAAATAAATGTAGAACCACGGGTAGGTACCTACAGCAATCTGTTTCAAACATTTTAATGTAAAGAATAAAAAGATAAATTATAATGCAAAATACAGAGGAAGGTAGCATATTTTGATTAACCGCTAGATTACAGCATACGGATTGTATCACTAGCGTGTTTTTTACTATAATTACAGTGAAAAGTGTATCGGTGGAAGGTAATTTTGTACGGGCCGCAGAGCAACTGACGCGCCTGTCCGACTACTACGTAGGTACCTACGTAGTCGGGTAAGCGCGTCAGTTGCTCTACCTGTATACATAATAGTACCTGTATATCCGTTCTTTACAATTTAATTGGAAGTTTTCTTTACTCAATAACTTGTATCAATCTCGTCGAAGTTGTGGTTTCCTGTTCACAGAAAAATACGTTTTGTACTGGGATTTTGAAAGGGTTTCTTTATTGAATTTTTCTTTGAAAAATAACTGATGATTTATTTTAATTATTGGCTTTCGACTTTAGTAATTGCTGAGATTATTAAGAAACCATTTAAGGAAATAATATATAAAGCATTTAAGTATGAGTCAAAAGAGTTCAAAAATAAAGACGACAGACTTGCAATCCGTCAGACAAAATAAATACAGATAGGTAATTGTTATCTACCTGCAACTACCTAGTAGATATACCGACTCACTTTAAATATCCTATTTACCTATTTATGTTTAGAAAATATTTTTATCTAAGGAATTATTTTATAAGTAAGGTTAGGTTACATTAGTAGTTAATCAGTAGTTAAATTACAGTCAATCTGTAACAACAGATAAAAAAGAGAAAAGGTAATATTCATATGGTTTGAAATGAATAACCTACAACTGAAAAATGTTCAACTAATTTCAACACCTACCACTGAAAAATTACCCATGAATACTGTTTTTTTTTTTTGTATTTAGAAGGTAGGTAGGATGCATCTCGGTACCCCCGTATTCTTGCGAAGCGCCGCATCGCAGTCGTGTGCCGTTTAGTACACGGAGAGAAAAATCTTCGAAAAATGACTGCTGTATTCTCATAATCTGAGTGCATTTGAGTGGTAATGGAAAAATTGCTAGCGCATTAAAAATTCTTATGCTGTACAGTAAAATTTATTGGACAAATAGTGAATTTTTCCCAATATCACTCAGAAAATTTTCTGTAGATGTCACTTGCACTCACTTTACAGTGACGAGCACAGTAATTTTTCTAAGAATTTTCTCTCCGTGTAGCGATAACATGTTTGTGACTTATCGGACACGAATGTCATATAGGTACTTTTTGTTGTGAAGCCTACAGATTTATGGTGGCTTTCTAGTAATACGAGTACAAAAGTTTGCTTGCTGCGAAGAGGGTTCATCCGTTAGAGCCATGTTGGAGATTCAAAATTGATGATTTCCGACGGACAATAAAACCATAATGTGTTTAATTTATAGATGAGATTATAAAATTATATAATCGATGAAAATAATAGAATCGAATGAGATTATATAATCGGCGCGGATTCACGCCACCGCTTAGCGCGCCGCTCTAGCAATACTAAATAATTCATAGTAAAAGAAACATATAAGTTATTAAAAAAATATTTGAACCATGTTTTAGAACATAAATGTCTTAATTTACTAGGTCTAAAAGAAAATATAAATAATTCAGATTTCATCCTAAACTAACACGTTTAATATCTCGAAAAGTGGCTACAATTGACACTTTTGAATATACTATTCTTACGGCCATATGTGAACCAAGATATACGGTCACAAAACCTGTGGTTCAATCTACCCCGGTCCTGGGGCATGTCGACTAAGATTTATTTTTCTGCATAAACCAATAGGAAGTTAGGAACTTAATATTTATCTTTATTTAGTTAAATACTTAACATGTTATGAACTTAATATGATAAATATTGTTATTTTTTTAAGTTAATGTTGTCACTACCAAATAAAGTCATTTTATACATAATTATATTTGTATAGACACCTACTACCAATACCTAAGTGCAAAGTTAAGGTCATGGCACATTACACCGGCACCGGAACTGCACAGACGCAGCACGACGTCGCCTCGAATTCAGGCTACGGCTAGCCGCCAGCGCACTACACGTCGCGCGCCGGCCGCGAGGTGCAAGCTCGCAGTCCATGCGCTAGCCGCGAGGTGCGAGCTCGCAGTCCGCGCGCCGGCCGCGAGGTGCAAGCTCGCAGTCCGTGCGCCGGCCGCGAGGTGCAAGCTCGCAGTCCATGCGCTAGCCGCGAGGTGCGAGCTCGCAGTCCGCGCGCCGGCCGCGAGGTGCAAGCTCGCAATCCGTGCGCTGGCCGCGAGGTGCAAGATCGCAGTCCGCGCGCCGGCCGCGAGGTGCAAGCTCGCAATCCATGCGCTGGCCGCGAGGTGCAAGATCGCAGTCCGCGCGCCGGCCACGAGGTGCAAACTCGCAGTCCGCACGCCGGCCGCGAGGTGCAAACTCGCAGTCCACACGCCGGCCGCGAGGTGCAAGCTCGCTGTCCGCGCGCCGGCCGCGAGGTGCAAGCTCGCAGTCCG